>OZ005743.1:48425917-48890917 GCA_963930735.1 Dioctria linearis | reverse complement strand
AAAATCATTTCCCTTAAAGCAAATGGTATAATTCTCGAAAGATCGTTTTAATATAATAAGTATATTGAGGCATTCCGTAGGAAATCGATTTGGATTGGATTTCAACCCGACCATCACCAATTTCATTCTACTTTTGCTGAAAGATAAGTAGTATGATATAAAAATACAACTACTTTTTCTTGATCTTGCGATGCATGCTGCCTGAATTAAAGAACTGCACTCCAAAAAGCTAAATGGCAGCAGCAATTTACGCAATCTTTCTTATCTGTGGTATAACACAGCAAATTTGTACGTATTTCTAAAATAACCAGACCTATATTGACGAAAACGATTCTCTTCTCTAAACCCATTGAGATCCCAACTTGAGAATTTGACAATTTGCTAAAAATATTATGAGCATTAATTGAAAGAAAATAAGAAAAAAATAGAAGAATGTATTTTGAGATATTCAAGGACAAAGGATATTTTTATTATCCTTATTTTTTTTTATAAAAGGCATTCTTTATATAATTTCCCTTAAAACATAGTACTTTCCTCTTTAATATAAGCTAAAGCCATGCCTCTGTGATAATTAGATCCAAAATTATGCATGCATGCATCGTAGGACAATAAAATTAGATGTATTTTTATCCTCTAACTACTTAACTTTCAGCAAAAGATGAACGAAATCGGTGATAGTTGGGTTCGGAAAATGCGAATTCTGATCGATTTGCTATGGAATGATCCATATGTATCTCGTACCTAATCAAATTAGCGATACATTATAAATTGTAGACCACCTATTTTATTGGAAGAGGAAAAAGACCCCCAAAAGGAAAACTATGGGATAGATACCAAGGCAGAAAGAGAGCTTTGAGAAAGCTTCGATGTGTATCTAAACCATCAGATGAAAAGGATTTGAGGACCCTAATTACCGAAGAAAGCGGACATGTGTATGATTCAGGTAACATATTTTTGCAGATGAAACTAGCGAACATTAATATGAGCGAAATTAGGATTATCTACTGAAGAACTTCAAGAAATAGCCCAAACATTAAAACATTTGAGAAAGTGGGATGAAGTTCTGGAAAAATGGAGGAAAACTGTAAAGTATAGACGTGAGCAGCTGACTTCTGATGTAACTCTCCAAGAGATTTTTCAAAACTCAAGCTCCAGACCTGGAAAGTTATTTTTATTGTAAAACTCGAAATGCTTTAATTGTTTTCTTACATATTGAAATTGATTATCAGTACATTCATCCCAACAAAGTATTTTCTTTTTTAAAATGGGAAAAATTCTGCCAAATTTCCCAGTTTTTGTTTGAGGAGAGGATTAAAGACGTCACTGCTAAAACCATGTTAAAGGAATTCATTGCAAGAAAAGTGGATCTGAATATCGGTAAAAAAAATACATGAAGACTTTTATTTATATTATAATAATATATAATTTTAATACTTTAGATAATAGAAATATTTTGTATTTTCAACTTCTCCATGCTTTTCTGGTGCTAGTTTCACGAATAGTATCAGGAAAAAGGGTTAAGTTTACTATTCGAGACTCTCAGGAGGCTTTTACATTGCTTTTATCGGAGAGTAGTGAAGTTACTAAGAAGTTGGCAGAAAAAAGACTGGACCATTTAAGATCAAGAACAACGTTACAGCCGCTCATAATTGCAACAGGAAATGAATATGAATACGATAATTTTTTTGTTGAGGTAGATAGTCAAAACTACCAATTTAAGTCCTATTTAGAAGCAGTTCAATATTGCTTTAAATTAATGTTTGCCTTAAATTTAAGATATCCAAATGAATGTATTTCAGTTTGGATTATTGTACAAAAATATCTCTTTTCAATAGATGAAGTACTAAAAGAATTCCCGGTAGTAGAAACATTTATCGCAGATCTTAATAATATAATATCAAGAAATACGGTTCAATAACTACATTCCTGTTGTTAATGTCATAATCATTTATATTTATATAGGAACGTATAAACACTTTTGTATTATTTTAATTTTATATATATGTATTTGCTAATTAAAAACTCAACATGTAACATTTCGCCAGCTGAATGGAAATTGTGTTAACTATACATGTAGACGTTTTCTAATTAATCTTTTATTAGATTTTCATACTTGAACGGTGAACATACACCTATACTAATAAATGTTTTACAATATGTTTAATCAGTCAATAATGGAGTAATAAATTTAATGTTAAACATACTGTTGTCTTTCTTTTATATACTCTCTGAATTGTCATAATTTTAAATAAATCATTAAATGATAGATTGGTCTCTTACTCTCAGCTATTAGGAAAAAACAGTGCTTTTGGCTTCTAACAATAGTTTGTTCCTTTATAGGGTTCGGTACCTCAAAAGGGGAAAAACGAAACCCTTATAAGATCACTCTTGCATCCACTTGTCTTTCTTTCTTCTCGAAAACGACGTGATGTAGGAATTTGAAATTTGAAAATGTTAGGACTTCGTGACATACACATACTTACTTCGATAGTCAAAAATTATGAAATATGTTTTTTAAATTGTAATGCAAGTGAGTTGAACCTCTTCAAATTTTTTTTTTTTTGGATGATCTGGAGTATCGTTTGAAAGAGCTACTTTTAAAGGTTGCAAAATTGTTGGTGAATTTACTACAAGTTGTTGAAGGGTTTGCATATTTCCAATTGGGAATATGCCCAAACAGTAGCAACAATTTATCTTAGATCTTTGTAATATTTTGACGAGGTCTTGTGAAGAACAAACGTAGCTACGGTAAAAAATGGGTAAGTTTCCAAAGTAGATTAATAATTTTCTTAAATCTTGCTGTATTAATTGCCTAAAATAAGAAAATTTCGACAAGCGCCTTATGACATCTTGCCGAAAACTTGGAATAATTAGACATGTGCTTGTGTAAAAGCTTTTGGCAAGTTACCAAAGATGCTTAGAAAATTTTCCTAAATACAATTGTCTGAATTGCGTAAAATTTTTGAAATTTACACACGCGGCTTGTGTGAGCTGCCTTAGAAATTTGTAACTTCTTGTCGAACACTTGGGAAAAGTAGACATTGCTTGGATGAAAGACTTAGGCAAGTTGCAAAAGATGCTTAGATAATTTTCTTAAATGTTGTTGTGTGAATTGCCTAAAAATTATGAAATTCACAAACGCGGCTTGTTTGAGCCGCCTTAGAAATTTCTAACTTCTTGCCGAACACTTTGGAAAAGTAGACATTGCTTGGGTGAAAGATTTGAGCAAGCTACACAGAGAACTAGTGTGAATTGACCATGTTACTATTGGGCATTTTACCCAAGATTATGTTAATTTATCGAAGTGTTTTAACACTAAGCTTTGCCTAAATTTTTCTGGCTGTATTACTCAAAAACTTGGCAGGCTGGAAAATGCCGTACAAATCGTACAATTTACATTCGGTTATTTAACAAATTTACATAAGTTTTTCTCCGAGTGTAGTTGTTGCAAAAAGATCTGTACCCAGACAACGTAAAATACTGATACAGCGTGGAGGTTTTTTACCAGTGTTGCTAGGAAGTGTATTATCAGGTGTAATTGGTTCATTAATTGAAAAATATGTTTAAAAACAATAATCTGAATAAAATGTTACTTCTTTCACCAGAAGTTTACGAAAAATTGAAAAACGAGATTGAGGATTCCGTGGATCAATCTAGGTTCGATAAGACTATGGATAAAATATTAAAAAACAAGAATTTATCTGATAGGGAAAAATGGTATAATTACCGAAATGAATTAATAAAATTTTCAAACTTAAGACGAAAAGCTACGCGAGTGACAGATGAAAAAACAAATATTCGGATGCTACCAGAAAAGACTATGAACCTGAAAAGCTTGCGGGACAGTACTACTCAAACTAAATTTATTTTTAAAGATGCAATATCAACACAGACATCACCCTTAAAAGAAAATACACCTGAAAGAATGAAAGAGGATTTCTTCGAACTTGCTGCAATATCACCACCAAGACAACCGTTACCACCCGCTTCCAAACGTCGCTTATCAGCTAGTGGTATAGGAAAAAGTCTGAAACCACCTTCAAAAATACCTAAGACGATTTCTGAATCCAAGTCCCGTGATAAAGATTATAAGGTAATCACGACTGAGGATGGTATAACCCAGTACACCGTACCTGCAGAAATGAGTATAGATGAACCTGCGAACATATTAGAAGAACTCGACACGGAAAGTCCTACAGCTGGGAAAGGTAGAAAAGCATCCAAAAATTAATCTATATTAAGGCCGTCTCTGCTAGATCCCAGTCAATATATGCTTTCGTTACCAGTTAAGAAAGTTGTCCGCCAAAGTGATTGCATAAAAAACGAGCAAAAACTAGAAGTTCCAGCATTTCAGCGATTCCTTGGGAAAACCTGTAATAATAATAAGCAGTAAATCTTAAGTGTACCGAGCGTTGGTTGTGAAAGAATTTAAAAATGCCTGTAGATATAAAAGATAATGACTTTTACGTATGCCTTTTAAGTAATAATTCCATGCAAATTTATCCCGAAAATACGCTATCAGCTTTTACAAATGCACTACCTAGAGCATGCAAGTTTACTGATGTCTGGTGTGTTGGAATAACTGAAATTTCGTTGCCATATCATGCCATAAAAAGAGGAGTCAAGCGAAATACAACTGAAGAAGTAAATCAGAGTAATTTTAAAAGGGTAAGGCGTGAGGCATCTGATCCGTTGAAAGAAATAGCAGAGCAGCATAGAAAAGAAACCAAATCACTTAGCATCAAAATAAATGAAACCGGTAAACTCGAGTGGACTAAAGAGAGTCTTGAGTAAGTTAGTTACAGAGCAGGACAGGTAAATTTTTCTGCATTCCTACTAACATTTTATAGCGCTATTTCACCATCATGGTATACCATGTACTTGGATGATGTTAAGAAAAAGATGTAGAAGCTGACTTTTTTGATAGTGTTATACCTGAAATAAGTTACAAACAGGATCCAGATGAGTTTACATTACACATATATCAGGGTAAGAGGGCTTCAGAAAATGTTATTTTAAAATATAAAAACTATGAGTCAGTTGAAGCCTTTGTTGATGACGTATTTGGACAAATTCCTAGACAGAAGAGAAAGTATGCTAACATACAAGACTCGACAGACAATTACACACATCCAGCGCTTAGCATCAAAAGAGCCCGTGAGACAGAAAAAATACTGGCGGCAAAAGAGAACACGAAGTATTTGAACTGCGGTTGGAAGATTTGGGAGTCACAATCAGAATAAAAAAACCACTACCATCTCATCTTAATGTTAGAGGTCTTATTACGCTTTTTATATCAAATGTACACTTTGATGATCAAACCCTTAGTGAGCAAGAAAAACAAAAAATAATTGTTCAGATTAAGGATACTATTTTTAACATCTTGAATAGATTGAACAAAGACTCGATTAATGCTAAACCATCCGAACAGCGAAAAATTGTTAAAGGTAGCAATATTTTGGATGTTCCATACGAAAAGGAAAGCTCCGGTGAATATTTAACTACACCAGTACCTATTGATACTAATATAGACAACCTGTCCAACTTCTTTACGGATATATTTCTCCAAACGCCTGAAAATAAGCGTGAACCTGATGCCATACTGGCAGAAATAAAAGAATCTTTTAATACGGCAGGATTACGTCAGGAGCATATATCAATAATAGAGACACTTAATAGACTGAAAAGATCAGTTACGGACTTGACACTAAGTTTGCCGCAAGAGTCCCGGCCAGCAGCAGAGGACTGTTATGAAAAATATGTAATTTACATCTACGCTGATATTATTCAGCCCAGATTTATAGGTGATCAGATAGTTCGATACTTACGTGTAATACCTTTAAAAGAATGTGAAAATATAATAAGATTTCAACACGTAGATTACTGTCCTATTGAAAAAAATTTATCGAAAGTATTTCTATAAAAATAACTAATCAGCAAGGGGAGCTAATTGATTTCAAGCCAGACTGTATTCCTACATATATAATGCTCCATTTTAAAAGATAATAGGCTATAAATACTCATACAACAGTCAATTTAACATAGTGTAAAGTTAAGAGCATTTTGTATAACTTCGAAAATGAATTCATATTATACTAAATATTATTCAATTCAAAGTGGTGGGGCCTTAGCGGATATTGGAGAATTATATCGATCTCCTCTTATTTACCACCGTGGAAGAGGAATTAGTAGTTTTTTCAGCGGACTATTACGATATTTACAGCCCTTGGTTACATCGGGGGCAAAGGCTTTGAAGCAACAAGCAATTAAAACAGGAAAAGCTATTTTAGAAGAAGCAGGTAGTAAACCTTTAACAGATATTTTAAAAGAACAGGGAAAAGCAGCTGCCGAAGAACAGAAAGGTATAAATAAGCTGTTTGAAAGCATGGGTGGTGCAGGAAGAAGCAATCGCATGCTTATAAAAAGGCGCAACCTCTTTACAGCTTTACATTTCGCTCCAGCTTCTAAACGTTAAAAGCGTTCAGGATCAAAAAAGTCCACAAAAAGAGGTTCAAAAACAAAGACAACAGCTAAAAGAGCATCTATTAAAGGCAAACGTAAGATACGTAAACGTGTGTTAGATATTTTTGATAAATAAACAACATGCCGTCATACAAAGAATGCATGAAATCTGAGATAGACCTTTTCTCTACATCACCTGTACAAAGCAGCATCTTAAAAACTGAAGAGGTATTTTATAAACCTATAGCTTCTCTAGATAACTCGTCGGTGCTCGAATTTGTATCACTAGGGCATGGTGACACATATCGAGACTTATCAAGCATATACCTTCGTTTGAAACTACAGTTGGTTAAAATCAAGGATGGAAAAGAAGAACTTTACACAGGCGAAGATATCGAAATAACTAAACCAGATAAGACTAAAGACACTGTTCGTGATGAAGGCCCCGGCCTTGTAAATAACATACTCCACTCACTTTTCAGGTGCCAAATCAACCTCTAGAATTTGATTATTCAAAAGAAAATCCTGCTAGCACTCGAGGATATATTACGCTGTTTAAAGGAACCGGTATACATTATTTTGATAAAGGACACCAAATTTCAAAAAAATTCTTTGACAACGGGTGTTTTCTACTTGCTTTTGATTTAACGACATACCTCTCGTATAATTCAACATATGGAAATCTTATTTATTTATTTATTTATCACTAGTTGCAATTACATAGATTTGTCTAAATCTAACCTAATTTACAACTAATGTTTAAGGGCCCACGGCTACTAGGCCATCTGGGCAGCTAACTGGGTTTATTACAGTCTTAATTGATAACCTTACATATAACATTACTTTTTTCTACAGTTGGTTAACATATTCGCTTATTTTTAGGTGTTGCGGCTAGGCCTGTCTTATCTAAGTAATTCTAAGTGGCTAAAAACTAAGAGGTAAAGAAGAAATAGTAATTTATCCAGGGAGAAGAAGGTAAACAAAAGAAGAAGGAAGAACCAAAAAATTAAAGGGAACAAATCTGAACCAAAAAAAAACAACGGGGACTACAGCAACGGAGCTTAGAACTACTGGTACAATAAGTATGAGGTTTGTTTGTTTAACAATTGTTTTTCTATTGTTTATAATTACATCTTGTTAATATTTTTCTTTTTTCTTTTTTTTTAGGCTACGGTATTTAACAAAATAGGGCAGACCTTACAAGAAGGAACTGGGTAGTTTTCCGAAGTACTAAAAGGGACAATGAATAGCGACCTGCTAAATTTGTGCTTAAACGGGATTGCAATTGTGTGTATAGTAATTAGGGTTATAAATAAGCATTAGCATAGGAAAAAATTATGTGTACATCTCTAGCTTTAAGTTATGACATCCTTTTGTGATTTAATTTTTGTTATCTTTAGCAGCTTTAAGTTTTGATGTAACACTATGCAGTTCTATTTGTATAGTTGTCCTCTTTTTATATTTTCTTATTTATATTAGATCATAATTTTATTTTTACAAAATTCATTTTTTCCTTTCTTTGTATAATTCTAACAAATTCAATTTCTAAGTATATTTGTTTTCAGCTTTTCTTTTAGCTTGTTGTCTGAGTAAAGAGTTTTACAGCCAGGGCTGATAGGGTTCGTTTGTAGGCAGTTACAGTCTAGTGTCTTTGTTCGCGTTTCGTAAGTAGGTCCTCAGTGCATCGAGTAGTAAGTTCGTGTCCTCCTCCCTGTAGGTGAGGAGTTCTGTTGGAGTTTTTGTAGGCCCGAGTTCGTTAAGTAGTCTTTGTAATTCGATGCACGGTTGCAGAACATGGGTAGCAGTCATTGTCGCGTTCCGGCAGTAATGACAAGCAGGATGTGGAAATCTATTGAATCAGGGAACGGTGAGAATTGAAGGAAGGTTTAAGGAAGCACTAAAAAACACAGTGACATGTATTGTATATGCAGAATATGATAGCAGCCTTGATATATGATCATCTCGCAACAAGTCCCGGTCCCCAGTGGAATTTACACTTAGACCACCGAAGTCTAACTGAGGTGGCCCCACGTTGGGCGCCATTTGTTATGGTAGTATGTAGAGTGATTGATTTGCTTCGGTAGACAGCGTTGACTGCAGGGCGGCGCACGCTAGCACCTCGGCTATTGTGGGAGAGTTATAGGGGGGTTAACCAATAACCTGCCGTTGCCACCTGCCATAATCAAAAATGTTCGTTCCTACAAACAAAAGTCGTAGCACACACTCCAGCCCTGAAGGGCCTTTACATCACTTACCCTTACCTGCGTGAAGGCACAGCTGGACTGCCTTATACTGCTTGCCCCATCCACCCAATGACACTGAGGGCAGCTTGTTTTCAGTGTCCCTATGCTGACCTGAAAAGATAAGAGAGTAGCGGACCTAGACGACCACGTCAACGAGAGGGCTCCAGGAGAGTGGAGGAAAAATTGAAAGATTCTCAGTACCGCATTACTGACGTGGTTGAAACATTATAAATTATTTAAAATATCACCAACTCTCAAACCTTCTCCTCTTTAGTCCAACTTAATAGTCAGATTTATAAATATTTTTTTTTCTTCCCCTACTGTCTTCAAAAAAGAATTTCTGAATTTTAAGACCTTATCAATTTACACTGGTTTTCATTCAATACTACTACGCCAGTTCGTTATCACGCTTTCTTACTAATCACGCTAGCCAAACTGTCTCAAAGAAAAGTGGGCTATTCCATTCTATTTAATTACCATTATCGTGGAATTTGCCAACTACGCTATTTTTAATTGTTCAAATAAAATCTTTAATGTAATTCAGTCAATATTCTTTCGCCCTGTTTCTTAAAAAAAAAATAATCTTTCCTTTGCTTGACCATATCGTCTCATAAGTAGTGCTGCATTTTGGTTGATTTCTATTTAATACTTCAATACATACTTTTGCTTAACTTAGGATACACCGAAAAATAATTCAATTTCATTTAGATTCTTTCGTTCTTCTTGCGTTTTTAATTGCTATTACTACAAAACATGTTATAGGTTAACTTAATATTGGCCCAATTGGAATCAATAAAAAAACCCGAATTAATGGTAGATTTTAGACAATATATACATACATACAGATTTCCTATGCGAAGTCATTAAACATTTGAAAATAAAACGCTTTCAATCTATTTTTTTAAAAAAATTGGACGATCTGAGGTGTATAATTAATAAGGTATATCATATACATATATAATCATATACTGTTTAAGGAAAATATACTGCAACCGGACTTCGTAATCTTGACACGGAATTTTGTTTAACGACCATTCGTGCAACATCTACTTCTATGTGCTTTCATAACCTAAGCCAATTCTACATATTAAGCTCATCTGACACAATGCATTCCAATCTAATTACTGTCGTATGTTTCCTTGTTTTCCTTGTTGTTATTGCGGGCTAATATTTGTTGCGCTTGGCTGACTCTTCGTTCACCAATGCTCCTTGCTGGTTTCTCCGCCAACAATTTCATCTGCTTCCCACAGGTTTCTTCTCGTACTTCAAAACTCACTTTACACTTGTCCTAGCCTTCACGTTACCATACACTATTTTGTTACGGTTCAGAATTTTAAACAAAATTTTAAAATAATTTAATGTAAAGTAAAAGGCATGATACTCCTGAAATCTTTTATTTCTTTTAGATAATGAAGTCAACACCGATTTCGGGGCCCCACCATATATCGGCATATTTTCTCGTGGGAGTGATATCCCGCATAATTGCTCGCAACCCAGTAAATGGAAATTGTATCCTCCACTCCCACAAAACTGGATACCTGGACATCTGGATTGCTGTCAAGCTGATTGGCCCCAGTTTCGAACTCTGTTTGGCAACCTCATTCGAAAATTCAACGAGGATTTGAAGCTACCCGTCTGTTCCTGCATTGTAAATAATGTTCCAGTAAGCTAAAGAGCAGTGGAAACTGTGTCTACAACGTCAACAACGTCCACCTACGTAACTATGTAATCTATACTTGTCGTTTATTAACCTAGAGTAGCTTACAATTTTTCTTATTCGAAATGATTTTTATTTTCTATGTATAAGTTAGTTAAGATCTTATACTTTGTCCCCCATATTATTAGGCAAGAGCGTCTAAATAAGTGAATACTATATAAAATTTTGATTATAAGGACACCATCATTTTCGCATACGCATATTCTACTCCACTGAGTAGAGTATTTTGTTTGAAGTCAGTATCAGTGACAATCTATTTCAGCAGTAGTATACACAGAGTAAACATTCAAGGCCACCTGCGGTTAGTCACATATCGCGATTCGTCCCAACAGCTAAATTAATGCTAGAAACTTACAGTTGATGCGTCTGACACTCTGGAAAAACCATAGAGATTGCGCCCCAAAGTTCTCACTAGTAATTTGCATGCCGAAATCGTTCAGGACTCCTGCAAAAAAAAATCTTAAACCAAATAAACATACAAATGATTAGTACGAAATGGATGTGCAAAACTAACTCTGTGAAACCTGATACGGGGAATGTAGGGAGAAAAAAAAAGAAAAGAAAAAGAAGGTCACGAAAAGTCTTTCTTCGGGGGGTGTAGTTCATCGCTTGAACAGGTCGGCGAGGTTTATTAAAAGTTCTGAGTTGAAGTCATTTCGCAAAAAAAAGAGAAAGGAAAGTAATCCGAAAAATCAAAAATAATAATATATATATGCAGGAGTTGCTGAAGGATCGAAGGAAAAGTAATAAAAAGAAAAGAGGATTACTAAAAGGTACCTGGCTTATCCTGGGTCCAGAGCATCAAGATACGTAATGTGATTTTCGATAAATAGTTGTTTTGTTTCTTGATTTTAATCCGTGGGATATGTGACTGGCTAGTGTGGCAAAAACTTACGGAAAGTGGGAAAATCATGCGCTAAACTAATTAGCCGTATATCCCTTTTTGTCCTCGGGTGGCGTGGTGCGAGAATTATAGTGGTCAGAATATTGAAAAACTACAATAATCTAAAGTTTGTTCAGATCAAATTTGGAGCTTAAAATAGGGCTACCTCTATAGTAGTTACATGCAAATACTGATAGGCCATTAACGTTAAGTGAAGAGCTCGAGTGTGCGGCTTAAGTTGAATTGTATAAGAGTATTGTCGAAATAAACATATTTTGAATTGAATTCGATAGCAATCATCCTCTTACCGAAAAGCGCCTACCCCACCTCCTGAGCTGGCGTTTTGCGTATTTTGGGGCACGCATTTGGCGCCCAACATGGGGCCAATAAAAGAGGTACCTACAATTTTTATTACCAACATCATAATCTGACAACATTTGATATACAGAATCCGCCTCGGCACTTCATACACCAACAAGACGTAAAGCGTACAGTTATCATATTAATTCATGTCCGAGCCTGTATCCGGTGATGTGACGATAAGAACATCGACACCACTCACACTACTTCTTTTCTGACGAAAGATTTCAGTGGAGTCTCACGTCGTGCGATCTGCTTTCATTTTGGCTTGTCCGCTAGCCAGTCACCGCAGTCAACTTCCTAGCATCTCTCGGTGTATTTCACTAGTAAGAATATTTTATTCGGCGTCAGTAGTCGAATTTATTTATTGGTTGCTATTATTTGAAAGGCCATCGTTTGGCTGTAGTCATACTTTCTAAGGGTTATCCCCTTATAGAAAAGTCCAAAAATCTAAGGGAAAATCAGCAATAATTTGTTTTAAGCAGTGCTCTAACAGTCCCGTTCCAATTTGTTTTGGTGCATAAAATTCTAGAGTAAGTATTTGAAAGGCCTTTAGTAAAAGAATTAAGGGGACGAAATTAAATTGTGTTATGTTTTCAGTACAAGAGTAAGCGAGATGGAATGAAATTGTATGAAGTTTTCAGTATAAGAGTAAGGAACTTTGGAATGAAATTGTGTTAAGAATCCGCGGCGAAATACTCTTGCGGCGAAAAACTATCGAACTAACGAAAGTCTTTACCACAGTGACAGGAGCTTTATTTGTATAAAGTGTAGGAAAGTATAGAATATTCTAGTGCCCAGAATTACACCGTTTTCCGTTTTGGGATAGTTTGGTTGGAGTCTGCGAAATAGGTTGTTGATAAAGTGCGTGCTACAGTGTGCTTTCTGGCGTCCACGATATATTGTTTACTAAAATCCTGTAGGTAACCTTATGAATTATACCCTCAGGAATAAATAGTGGAACCTGTCTCGAAGTTTTAAGATTTTGCTGGTGATCACCTGTTGCGTGAGTCCACATATGATTTTTCTTTCCTCCTACTGGTCCAATTTGAGTTTATTTGTTTTCGCGGACTTGAGTGAGCCTCTTGGGAAGAGATCGTATTATAAGGGGGCACATAGATTGCAACTAATAGATTACTTTGGAAAGCGTAAGTTTCAATCAATTTACTTAACGGTAAGCGTGGCTATTAGCAGAGGTAAGTTGCCTAAATGCTAATTTGTGTTCTTTTACTGGTAACTGAACTTCTATAAAGGTTGATAAATTCCTGCCATCAGCGGGGTATGTGAAGAAAGTTGAGAGAATCTTGTTAAGTGTCATAGATTTATTTTATTTGATTTTTTTTTTTTACAACATATCGTGAACGAATTATTCATTAAAAGTGGTAGCAATAGACTGCCAGGTATGCCAAACAGTTCATGGTTTAGATTGTAGTTGGGGTATGGTGATTGGTGGTGTTAAGCTTATCGATAGTTCATTAATTTTTTCTTCCTCATAATTTCTTTGGGTCAGGTAGGAATCAGATTTTTAAAATAAGTCGATGCCGCCACTTACAAAACCGAGCTTAGTTCACTTCTATGCACCCCCTAGTAAAATTTTAGTCCTATATTAAAGAGTTGTCGCTACGGACGAATTATTAGGTTCAATAGGTATGGTCAATCCACTATTAGCCATTCTCCGCTGGACTTTATTTTCGAGTTTTGTACTGGATTCTTTTTGAATAGGGGAAGGTGGCCTAAAATGACACATCACTTTTATTTTCTGTCATATTTACTTAGAGTTTCTAGCAAAAGCAGATTGGGAAATATATTTAGAAATAGGGACAACAAACCTTTTAAGTTATTATCAGCAAAATGTAGTAATATCGGCATAAAGACTAAAATCGCCATTTTTTTAAATATGGTATAATGTGTCATTTTAGGACAGGGTATGGGTAAAATGACATGACATTGTACCATTTTAGGCTATGAAATTTTAATTGTATAAAAAACATAATTTAGAAAATATAACACTTTATTCTTCAGGTAAAATAAAAAAACAATTTTCTTAACAAAATCAAAATATATGTATTATAGGTATGCGTACCTATATACATAAAGTAAAAGACAAAATTAAAGTAAATCATCGAGAAACGAAACTAAAAGCCGTATCTCTAAAAAAATTATTGAATATGAAATTAATTGCAGCAAAGTTCGCAAATGAAGGCTGTTGGGTTTCTGGGTAACCCAGCACAAACACATTGCGCCCATTTTGATCAATGCATGCACTTCACCCACGGCTTGTTACTCCGAGAATTTGAAGAAAGCTCGTTGCACTAAAGGCAAGGACAATCTTCTTCGTCACTTCCACCTGAGAAGTCATTGTCAGCTGGTTCGCTTTGTGCATCCAAATTTATTTTTTGTTTAGCTGTTTTGGCTGCACGCCGTTTTTCGATTAATTGTTTGGCTGATTGCTTTGTTTGAAGTTCCTTGAGAAAGGGAGAGCTTGTCAATATCTGTGATCCACAACCTTTTCGTTTTCTAGTCGTCGATGATGTGCCAGCAACTGGAAGTGGTTATATATCAGTTGGTTTGAAATTAGTACTGCTTTCCGGTGGGGATGTTATATGTCCAGTGTGATCAGGGCATATTATCAAAGTCTCAGAAGATCCTGGAATATGCGATTTATGAGGAGCTTTTGTATTCGGAAACTGTTTTTCATTTACTGAAATTACTTCATAGTTCTCTGCATTGTCTTCATTTGTAACATTAGTCACCTCAGCTGGTTGAAACATGTAGTCAGGGAACACATGCGGATTGAGAGGGTATATTCCAGTCGTTGCATACCCGCTGGAAGCAATTTCGTACGTGGCAGCATTTCCATATGCTGCTGCAAGTAGCTCTGCTATTTGGTATTGGTTGATAAATCGTCTTGGGTTATTTTTTAGCCACTTAGTTAATTCAAAATTATAATATGTTTTCAGGGGTCCAAAAAATGTCACATCCATCGGTTGCATTCTATTTGTACAGTGCGGTGGGAAAGATAACATAATTATCCCATTTTCTTTGGTATAAGTGAGAACATAAATGTTTTTATGGCTGGAATGGCCATCTACAAGAAGCAAAACTTTTCTTGCAGGAGTGGGAGAAGTCCATTCTTTGAAATGTTCCATCCATTTTTAAAATAACTCTCCAGTCATCCAGCCTTTCGGTTGAACTAACCCTAAAGTTCCTGTCGGGGCGCCATCTAAGAGCTCATGCTTCCAATTTTTCCTCGCATAAATTAGTGCCGGAGGAATGAAACTTCCAGCGGAACTCATACAACACACTAGAGTTACGTGCTGACCTCTTTCAGCACTTGTTAGTGCTCCAACTTGCGTTTTTCCTTTAGTTGCAAAAATTGTCTGGGGTTTTTGAACCGTATTTAGTGCTGACTCATCTACGTTCCATATTCGGTTAAAGGGAATTTCGTTTTGATGTGTAGTGTGTTCAATTTGCTCAAAGAACTTTTGAACCTGCGGCCGATTGAAGGCCATCGCTCCCGCAGCTGATGTAGGCTCAGGTTTTCTAAGTGAGATATCTTAGTTTCGTGCCCTGAATCCTCGCAGCCAATCATTTCCAGCTTTCTGGTTCTTGGAATCGAAACGATGTGGTATTCCGTTTTTTACAGCTAATTGATAAGCCAGAGTCTTTAGTTCATCACAAGTTATTCCAAAAAGCCTTGACTCCAGAAGTTTGACATGTCCCACTAGCTCTGCTTCCATATCCGATGTAAATGTGGTCTTAAATCGACCCAGTCCCTTCTTACAGTATGTTGCGTTTATATTTTTATGCAGAAATCTTCTTCTTAATGTTGCCTGTGGTATGTTAAAGGTTCTCGATGCTTTTAACCATCCCATCTCGCTATTTCTTACAGTATTAATTGCTTTCGCCATGTCTTCCTTCTTCCACGATTGCCTGTCGGTTTTTCGTTTGTAAACGCCAACCACTGAAAACATAAATCAAAACCTATGTCATTTTGCCCTTGACCGACGTATGTCATTTTACCCGCACGGGCAATAACAACTTTAAAAATGTGTATTGTTAAAAGAACAAATGCTATAGCTGCTAATATTAGTGCAACGCATTGTCCATAAAAATCTATGACCTACAAAAATATTACACTAACCACTAAGACTATAACACAAGCTAGAAATATCATACAAATGCTGAGAGATAAATTCTTGAACACTTACTTTTGTCACTTTCAGCTATAATTCAATGCGCACACTGTTCACAGCACAACTATTCTTGTCGGAAGCCCGAAATCAACTGAGGAACTAGAAATTGAGGACTCGGTTTGCACAAAAAATGTAGGGGGCAAGATAAGCCTCATGTGTCATTTTACCCTAGTATGTCATTTTAGGCCACCTTCCCCTATATTATAAATGATATGACTTTATATACGAGTTTTGTACTGGATTCTTTTTGAATATAATATAATAAATGATCTGACTTTATTTTCGAGTTTTGTACTGGATTCTTTTTCAATATATTATAAATGGTTTTAGATTGGATTCTTCTTATATACAGTGTAAATTTATTTAGGTATTACGGCTTACTCTACTTATTTTCTTTTGGTATTTGCGTGTGTCGGTGATCATGATTTCGTAATTTTGGTTGGTAAGTTTTTGTCAAAAGTATTTGGAGGGCTTCGTTGTGGGCCAGTTTTTTTTAATCACTACAACTACTGGTACTACGGTTTGAATTGCTACCTAACTGTCAACCCCCAATTGCTTGAACACCCCCAGAAATATAATTTATCTAGCTCGTTTTTGTGATAGTTCATATTTACTTGTCAGCTGACTAAATTATTAGTATTCTTACATACTTATTACTCGGATCCATATTCTGGCTCCCATTTACAATCCGATTGCAACTTCAATCAAGTCAATCTTACTTACCTACTGGCGATATAGACCGCTTTTAACACGAAGCATAATAATGGAGATAAATAGACTTAATCAAGAGGAGCTGACTTATAGCTATCCGGGCCTTACCAGTGTCAACTGTTGACGAGATGAGGAAAACCCTGTGTGCGGCTTTAAAAGCTGAGAGAGGAGGTAAACAGTTGGTGGTAGATACCTATCCATATACGTTTGCTGAAGACATGCTAGCACTAGAAAAAACAGCTAGGGAAGTGAAGGAGTTTTTGGATAGATTTGAAGGGGATCCCAGTAGTGCGGTGTATCGAAAAATTCTCACAAAAATCGAATGGGCCTTAGGTAGATTGGGCAGGGTGGAAGCAAGTGGAGATGGTCAGTCAACCGAGAAGACAAGGGTTCGTGCAGATCTGGTTTTAGCTTTAGGGTCTTTACAGCTTAAGGCAGATGGAGATGATGATGAAGGGGACCTATCCGACACAGAGTTATCAATGACTGCCAAGGTGATAACTGGTTGCCGATCGCGGGTTCCATTATACAAATGGGATATTAAGTACTCTGGAGATCAGAGCCAGTCACTCAATTCGTTCCTTGAAAGAATAAATGAAATAGCAGATGCTCGAGGGATCAACAAACAGCAGCTTTTCAAGTCTGTGTTAGATTTATTGACAGGGAAGGTCCTAACTTGGTACAGGGCGAATAAGGGAAAATTTCATTCATGGATAGATATAGTGCGTGAGTTGATGAAAGAGTTCTTACCTGCTAATTATGACGAACGTCTGATTGTTGAGATAAGGCGACGGATACAGGGTAAGGACGAAACTATGGGAATTTATGTAGCCATAATGTCCAACATGTTCTCCCGTTTGACAGATCCACTGTCAGATAGCCAACAATTAAAGATATTGCAGAAAAACCTAAGCCCGTTCTACCAGACTCAGTTCGGGTTGACGGAAATAGAAATACTGGAAGATTTAGTGCAATTGGGAAGACGTCTTGAGTCTGTGAGAACGTCGGTAGAAACGTTCGCGCCACCTCCTCAAAGGAAAAACAACCTTCTTGAACCTGACCTTGCTTACATATCCACTGAATGCGTAGTAGAGGTCGCTGTCCCACCCATGGTCAGGGATCGCAAATGTTTCAAATGCGGTAGGTTGGGGCATATAGCACGATTTTGCAAGATAGATATTAAATGTTTTGGCTGTGGGATGCCAGGAGTAATCCGTTCCAACTGTGCTAAGTGTGCTTATAGGCGTCAACAGGTAGGAGCGACTGTTAAAAGAGATGTACCATCAAGGTCGGGAAACGAACCAGGAGCTCGAAATTAAGCGACGAGTCGAGTAATCCGTAGGAAGTGGCAATTTTAAAGAATTCGGTAGAAATTAAGGTAATCAATGAGAGAACGTATGTGCTCGGCGTTCTCCTAAATTATGTTTTCGCACAGGTGGAAAATGACACTCGTCCTCATTTGAAAGTAAATATTTTTGGCCTGGATTTTTGTGGCTTATTAGACTCAGGAGCTTCACGGACGATAGTAGGTGGGCCTGGCTACCTGCTTTTAGAAAATATGGGACTGAGAGTTAGATCTACTAGTGTGACCAGGGTAAGTTTAGCAAATGGGGGATCTGTAAATGTAAAGGGGGAAGTCAGTATACCCATAGAATTGGAACGTCGAGTTAAGGTATGTGATGCCTTACTCATACCGGACCTCCCACATTATATAATACTTGGAATTGGTTTTTGGAAGGAAATGAATATACAGGCAAATTTTAGGGATAATTCTTGGAAATTTATGGATAAGGGGAATGAATGTCACGTCGGTGCTTTACAAAATAAGTCCATGTTATCGGTTGAGCAGAAACGGGAATTAGAGGTCATAGTCGAAGGGGCTAAACGAAAGATGGGTATTGGTCTGGGCTGTACTAATCAAGTGCAGCACATAACACGGACTGACGCAGACGCAATAAAACAACAACGTTATTACCCTGTATCTGCTGCGATACAGAAGATTATCAACGACCAGCTAGACGAAATGTTGACATTGGGAGTTGTAGAGCCATCGGATAGCGCATGGGCTTCACCTGTAGTAATGGTAAGGAAAAGGGACGGCGAATACAGATTTTGCGTCGACTTCCGAAAGCTTAACAAAGTCACCCAAAAGGACGCGTATCCCTTGCCCTACATATCTGCTACGCTAGACAAGTTAAGAGACGCTTGATATATGTCATCATTAGACATAAAGTCCGCATTTTGGCAGGTTCCGTTAGAAGATGCTTCAAAGCAATATACCGCTTTCACCGTCCCAGGAAGGGGGTTGTTCAAATTCTGTAGAATGCCATTCGGGCTTAGCAACTCGCCCGCGACTTGGCAAAGATTAATAGACAGAATATTATCGGGTTGTCTCGAATCTAAAGTCTTTGTATATTTAGACGATTTCACTAAAGTAACACAAACGCTCAACGAGCATAAAAATGTATTGCAAGAAGTACTCAATAGATTACATACAGCAGGCTTGGTCATAAACTATAGCAAATGTGAGTTCTGTAGGCCCGAACTGAAGTATTTGGGGTATGTTGTTGGCAAAAATGGATTACAAGTAGATCCCAAAAAGGTTCAATGTATTTTAGACATAGCGAGCCCCAGAAGTGTCTGAGAAGTTCGGTGGCCTGGTATAGAAGGTTTGTCGAGAATTTGTCTAGTTTAATTGCTCCAATTACTAACCTAGTCCGCAAAAGGATGAAGTTTGTATGGTCAGAAGAGTGTGAACAAGCGTTTCGGAGAGTTAAAGACTGTTTGGTACGTGCACCAATCCTCACCTGTCCAAACTTTGAGCACCCATTCATTATCCTCACCGATGCGTCAGGATATGGGTAGGGCGCGGTGCTCACGCAGCACATTGATGGTAGAGATAGCGCCATCGCATATTTGAGCCGGTCGCTCAATCGTTGTGAAAGGAATTACTCCACTACCGAGCGGGAGTGTTTGGCGGTTTTATGGGCCATTGAAAAGCTTCGTCCCTATATCGAAGGAACTCATTTCACTGTCGTAACCGATCACGCATCACTAACATGGTTACACAACCTCAGAGACCCCACCGGGGGGTTAGCAAGGTGGGCGATGTGTCTCCAACAGTATGAATTTGAGATCATTCACCGAAAAGGGAAGGAACATCTACTACCAGACCTATTATCCAGATCAGTCCCAGTTGTAGATTCTATGGAGAGCGCACAAGCAGAAGACAAGTGGTACAGCAAAATTATTAAAGTAATCGCAGAATGACCGGCGGTATTCCCTAATTGGAAATTTGAGAATAATGTGTTATTGAAACATTGTAAGACATAATACCCGGAATTATCTCCCCATAGCGACCATTTGAAACAGGTAGTAACTCGGAAAGCACGTAGAGATGTAATAAGTAGGGCTCACGATATACCTACTTCAGTGAATCGAGGTATCCGGAAAATGTATAGTCGAGTAGCTCAGATGTTTTACTGGCCAAAAATGTGGGCAGACGTACCAACATACGTACGGCATTGCTCTATTTGTCATGCCATTTGGCCAGAACACATGAAAAATACAGGCCTTATGTCTTCCCGAAACATCGTTTACAACTCATGGGAATCTATTAATGTAGACCTATTCGGCCATCTGCCAAGGTCCAGTAAGGGTTATAAGTATATACTAACAGTAGTCGATCAGCTGTCTAAATTTTCCTTGCTGTTCCCATTGCGTTCCGCTAGTGCTCCTGAGATTTGTAGAGTGTTAGGAGATAACGCGTTTTTACTTTTCAGGGTTCCGAAGATTCTGGTGTGCGATAATGGCACTCAATTCAGAAGTAGATAATTTAAGAAACTGTGCGACGAATACGAAACTAGCATCAGCTATACCGCTCTCTACCATCCCCAAGCAAACCCAGTTGAAAGGATAAATCAGGAAATTAAATCAATGCTTCGAGCGTAAGTCTCGGATAACCACAAGAAATGGGATTCGTATTTGGCTAAAATTTGCCTGTGCCATCCGTACGTCAACTCATGAAGCAATGCGGTTAACACCATATTTTGTTAACTTCGGTAGATAAATAATTACACATGGTCGGGATTATGAACATTTTAAAGTCGGTGGGAGATTTGACGCAGAGGGGAGATCCACAGCCTTAGCTAGGGTTAGGCAAGATGTCAGAAATAGAATACTGAGAGTCAACCAAGTAACAAAACGAAGTTATGATTTACGCAGGAGATACCAACGGTGCTATGTGAATTATCAGGTGTGGCGGAAGAACTACGTACTGTCAGACGCCTCGAAGTTCTTCAACGCGAAATTGGCTCCTAAATATATAGGACCGTTCAAGATCACGAAAGTGGTGTCCCCTTGGACTTATGAGCTCCAAGATGACACAGGAAAGTATAGGGGTACTTGGCATGCTAAGGATCTGAAGCCATGTACCTCTCAAATATCTGAAAGCAACTAGAAATTAGAGGGGGTACGTCATCATAGTCTAGTAGGTATTTTGGTTGCCACGTGATAAGGTGAATTTGAATAGGTATAGCATACACATACACGTACCTGACCGCCATTATCATTGGCTATATTCTTATCAGGAATTATAGAATCAAATTCAAAGAAATTAATAGAAAAAAAAGATAATACGTTAGTACTGTAGTGAGATTTCAAGAAAATCTAAAGAGAGAAGAGGGGGAATGTTACGGTTCAGAATTTAAAACTAAATTTTAAAATAATTTAATGTAAAGTAAAAGGCATAGTACTCCTGAAATCTTTCATTTCTTTTAGATAATGAAGTCAGCACCGATTTCGGGGCCCCGCCATGTATCGGCATATTTTCTCGTGGGAGCGATCTCCCGCATAATTCGCAACCCAGTAAATGGAAATTGTATCCTCCACTCCCACAAAACTGGATACTGATACTGGACACCTACTAAAATGAAATATATATGTAATAATGGAATGGATGTGCTAAAAGCACTCTGTGAAACCTGATACATGGAATGAAGGGAGAAAAAAAAAGAAAAGAAAAAAAAAGAAGGTCTCGAAGAGTCTTTTTTCGGGGGGTGTAGTTCTTCGCTTGAACAGGTCGGCGAGTGTTATTAAAAGTTCTGTGTTGAAGTCATTTCGCAAAAAAAAACAGAAAGGAAAATAATACGAAAAATCAAAAATAATAATGTATATATGCAGGAGTTGCTGAAGGATCGAAGGAAAAATAATAAAAAGAAAAGAGGAATACTAAAGGGTACCTGGCTTATCCTGGGTCCAGAGCATCAAGATAAGTAATTTGATTTTCGATAAATAGTTGTTTTGTTTGTTGATTTTAATCCGTGGGATATGTAACTGGCTAGTGTGGTAAAAACTTCTGGAAAGTGAGGAAATTGTTCGCTAAACTAATTAGCCGTATATCCCTTTTTGTCCTCGGGTGGCGTGGTGCGAGAATTATAGTGGTCAGAATATTGAAAAACTACAATAATCTAAAGTGTGTTCAGATCAACTTTGGAGCCTAAAATAAGGCTACCTCTATAGTAGTTACATGCAAAACCTCATAGGCCATTAACGTTAAGTGAAGAGTTTGAGTTTGCGGCTTAAGTTGAATTGTATAAGAGAAGTCAGTATTGTCGAAATAAACGTATTGTGAATTGAATTCGATGGCAATCATCCAAGTATTCTTAAGTTTATTACTGGAGAATAGGTTTTGTGATCTATCCTATAAAGATCACGTCGCACCCAACTATAGTCAAAAAATTGTTCCTCTTACCGAAAAGCGCCTACCCCACCTCCTCAACTGGCGTTGTGCGTATTTTAGGGCACGCAACAATTTGTGTTTCGCTGTTTTTCTAATTCAAATTTAATTTTTCCTTCCGATAATTTGTGATTTTAATTTTTCTGATTCTTGACGACAAAAATGTCAACTCGTCGTTTTTCTTCGTCCTCTTCGACTCGACTTTAAGGAAGTCTTCTTCTTCCTTTTCTTTTCGGTGCGTTCAGAACGCCTCGCTCTCCATACATATAGAAACCATTAGACTGGGTGTACATGGTGTCTCTCGTCTCAGAGTACCATACTGTTACATGCCGTATGCTACGACCATAACAAGCTGATGTACACGAGGCCACGACGACGAAATTAGCAACAAATACTGACCGGATGAAGGCTCGCTATGATTTACGTGCAAATTCCGCAGGTGATCTTGTTTGGCTTTACAACTCGAAACGACATAAAGGACGTTCTCCAAAACTACAACAACAATGGGAGGGACCGTATTCAGTAGTATTTAGAATTAATGACGTAGTGTACAGGATTCAGCGTGGCACAAGAAGCAAGCGTAAATTGTTCATTTAGACCGCTTGTGTCAATACTACGAGCATCAAGACCATGGAGCACTTGTTGTTCGGGACGAACAAATTTAAGAAGGCGGCAGTATTACGTGCAATAGAAAGAGACAACTGGTGACATGTACTGGGAATGGAGAGTAAACAACATCAGGTTCGGAAGATCGACGACTAAATCTTCGGGAAGGTTCAGGAATAGAATGAATAGATTAGTCAAGAAGCTTCTGGAATGGAACACTCCAGAATAATCTGGAGAGTTTCTAGGGTAAAATATAACAGTTGTCAGCGCCAGATAAAAAGTCTTGCCTTAGACGTTGCAGTGTTAACAAGCGAAAGTAATAAAGAAGAGAAAGTGTTGTAATTGGATTGCGATAATTGAAAATACTATATTAGCGATAATTAAAGTTGAGTTGATTAATTGAAGGTTTATGAATTTTATATGATTAGAGTGAAATAACGAACTTGTATATTATATATTTAATATTGTGTTTTAAATAACGAACCAAGGGCCACGCTCGCAACAGTATTTTGGATATGTAGCGAAGTAATGTGTTGCCATGGATACGGATGGAAGGACTACAACTTTACAAGGTGCGGGAAGCAATTCAGCGGACTGCATGCTAGTTAATACAACCGATGAACCACAATATCAACCCGATTTCCTTTCACCAAATTTTAGTACCAGACATTTGTGTGTTTTCGTTCCATAATGTTATCTTGCTTTTCCCTTTTCTTTTATGAAAACCTAAAAACAATTGCTCACGGGAATAATTACGTGTACGATAATGGAAAAAAATGATGCGTCTCAGCGCCATGGCTAATCTGTGTGCTTGTTTCCTGGCCTAATCTCTGTCACATATGTACGTCGATGCGAACAAATGCATGACAAACATTATTATGAGATTGCAAGGTGGTAAATCTTTAGTATGGACTGGTGCTGTATTTCAAACCAGTTCAGCTGTTGGTTCTGTTATTTTTTCTTTAATAAATTTCACACATTTTTGTATCTATGATCTATGTAATCCGTAAGGAATTTACACTGTATTTAAAGCCTGTATAAAGGATGGATTCGCTAAATAAAATCTTTGTTAGGTTAGGAGACAGTTTGCCATATTGAAAAATTATAATAAAATAGCAATATTAAATCTTCTAGGATCATTGTATTGTATTCATTCGTTTTGTTCATACATTTGCGACATATGTTCTTATTTTATGTTAAAAAATTCGAATTCTAAAAATTCAAAGTTTTTAGCACAGTACGCTACGCTTTCTTTCGTTCACCGCAGCAAACTGTGTAGCGTAGTAATTAACTGACAAAGTATTCTTTTGACATATGTTTACTACGCTATGCCACAGTACATACAGTAGCCCAGCTTAGAACAAACTACTGAAAAGTGAATCTTAGAATTTTAATTACAAAAAAAAAAACCTCGCAATTTCTTCGATAAGACGGAACTATTAAGTATGATACGGATGTAAATGAACGAACAGTAGCTAGTTGCACAATGGTTGGGAGAAGTATTAGTTTTATGTAAGTACCTTGGAATATAAAGCAAACAGGAAAGGTTGAATCGTGTATAATTCGTGTACATGAGCGTAATTTGTCAAGAGCAGGAGACTATACATATGTAAGTGAGATGCTGGAATAAGAATTTGTCAAAGCTGCGTGCATGATTGTCAAATGTGATTTTACTTTTTACAAATTGACAAGTTGCTTAGAATAAGGATGGCGTGTAAACACATGTAAAAATGGACTACTAACACAACCAGAAATTCATTACGCAACATTTGGCTTATCACCATTCCTGTTTACTATATGTTCTAAGGTAGGTACACATCCAAAACGCTCGAGAATACTTCACAAGCCGTGAAACAGACTTCCTCCCTACCACATGCGAGGCCCATCGGAGTCCTTACATTCTAAAATATTTGCAGTGTTCTTATGTAAAACTGATAAAAGTTTGATTTGAATACCTCCTCCGCCATGAACAAAGCCGAAAAAAGGGAGCAGCGGGCCGGTCAGCAGGCGACATCCACAGTCTTCTTGCCTTGTCTTGCTGCAGGAGTTTTTCATATAAAAGTTGCTTGTATTTTGTTCAAACGCTATAATTTTCATAAATTTGTTCTACATGCTATTTTTTTTAACTATGAGAAAGAAAACTTATTTGGCTGCAATTTGTTTTAACCCTATTTTGCTGAAAGAGCGACAGTTTTAGGCTTTAGGACCTGCTTAAGATGAAATTTTAGTTTTTCCTCCATGACGAATATACAAAAAGCAGTGAGAGCTTCCTGCATTCTGTACCCGACACGTTACGGCCATTTAATGTGTCGGTGCCTTCGGCGACTTCATGGCTTATATTGTATTCCGTTGGTTACGACCAAGCCGAATGGCATGGGAAGTGGAACAAATTGTTTTTAGCTTTTTTTTCGTCCAGAAATAGTTTTGATTGTCATTTTGTACCTCTTCCTCTGGTACAAGTTTGTGAATGCTGTAAGTTCTGTTTCTTCCACTTAAGATTTACATAGGAACCTTTGATTAGAAATTGACTAGTGGGTTAGTTAAAACTGTTGAAAGAGAAAGTATAGTCTCTTTATAGAAGCATCCTTCTCGCTTGACAGTTTTGACAGAGCTGGGCTACTCTATGAAGGTGATCAGAGATAACCATACCGATGAGACCTCTCTGATCGCTGGGTCGAAAGGTTCAATCATTTGTTATTGTACTTAAATGCATTTTGTAAATTTATTGAAATTATTTTCAATAAATTTCAGTCTGTTAAGCCTAGTAGTATGCTCATTCCGTGGATACATTTTGTATGGAAATTTAGCGGTGAAATTTAGTGGCGAAATATTTAGCCACATCGCTGGAAAAACTGGTATTGTGTTTTATCAGCTAAAAGTTTGTTTAGTTTTGACAAGTAGATGGCAGTAATTACCACAAACATATATTTAGCATCAGATTTATCCGCTCAATATCTTTTTTCCACGCTAAAAGTTTGACGTTTGAAGTTGAAAGAAATTGGGATACAAGAGAGCAGTGTATTTTTTTCTGATAGAAAAATTCCGGCTTCATTTAGACAATTCTTTTAAAAAGAAATTAAAATAGTAAGTATAAATATAATATTCCTTACTATTTTGAGATTGGGTAATTGCAATAGCAATCTAAAAGAACACGAAATAATATCACAAATGCACGACAGCTGATTGTCAAAAGCAGCCATCTATAGTTCAAAACAATGAACAATTTTAGCCGTAAAAAAGGTCCCTGTTCGATTGCAGCGAAATATTTATCCGCTAAATGAACACAATACCGGGCTTTACCCAGGGATTACACGAGATAGTACAGCTTGCATGCAAGCCTCCCTTCCAACGCGATTTTTAACTAGACAGCAGAAGGCAGTTCGGTTGATGTCTTATCATCTCGCATGCAAGTTCATTTAAAAAATGGCATTGAGGGGTAAAGTCATGCGTAGCAGGCTGATAAAAACCTAAGAAAAAGTTAAGAGGAAGCTGTTGGTAAATGATGCAATGCAAATGATCCCAGAAAATCTCATTTTACCAGAATAAATTTATCAATTTCTCTCAAGCATTTCTTTTCCGTCATTTTGTAAACTGTATAATGTCAAATTACTATCACCTCAGCTGCCATGGTTTTTCATCATGCAAGTTCGCTGAAAACTGAGCTAGTAGAGAGTAGAGGTTACACGTGCAAGAAGTATGGCAGTGCAGATTACATGCAAGCTGTACTTGCAGGTGTAACCCCCGGGTTACTTAATCTCGATGTTGTTACGTACACCCTGAGTACGTATACGCTAGCTTGCGGAGGACGGCGGGGTTCTTGTAGTTCACCTGAAATAAATGCTTAAAGGGCGCCACGTGATCTTTTTTTCAGAGGGAGGGTTAGATCACGAAAACTAAAAAAAAATTTTCAGATGTGGCCTACAAATTAATGATGACGATGACAAAAAAAAATTATAAATCAAACCGTTATCACGGGCTCTTTTAGTCACTGTGTTGCCCTACCAACATTTCTCAGGGTAAGCCAACATATAATCCGCGAGCTAGCGTGTACGTACACCCTGAGAACCTATACGCTAGCTCGCGGAGACGGCGGGGCTCTTGTAGTTCACCTGAAATAAATGCTTAAAGGGCGCCACGTGATCTTTTTCCAGAGGGAGGGTTAGATCACGAAACCCGAAAGAAGAATAAACCTCCTCGTCCCGTATAGATCAACTTTTATTCTAAATCGTTATAATCCGTACGTAGTTACGTACTAACAATCCAATACAAAACAATACTGAAAGGTATATATATGTATATATGCGCGTAGAGCCGGCACTGCGGACGAAATGTCCAAATAAAATAACTAATCCTTCGAAAGGAGCTTCTTTAGGAACTTAGGTTTATCCTCCTCATAACCGCAATACTAACTGGAATATTCCGGAAATGTAGGTGTATAAAAAGATTAGTGTTACCAATGACTATACTACCTTTTGCACACTGCCATTCGGCATCAAATCATTCTTAAAATATATACATATATGTATATAACTGATATCAAAACAAAAGAAATCTAGTTACTGTTAATACTTTGCACACCAACAGCCAGTCACGCAAAAGGGTATAAATACATATATGTATATGTAATAACACGTAAGTATGTAAGGTATTGGAAAATTGGTATACTTAGCTTTTACGAACAAAATTGCCCGCCAGTAATTGTGGCTTAATTGTTTATTGATGAACGCCTTTGCGCATGCAGCTTTTACTAATCCAGTCCCCTTATATCGGGCTCGCCGCTTATCCGATACAATGACTTCTTTTCTTTTTATTGCGATATCACGCTCCTCAAATTACTTTATCCTGTCTAATGTCTCCTTTCTGTACTTCTATCCCTTTCTTAAAATTTGTTCTTCCTTTTGTTATTGATTTCAATAACCGGTCGGTAGTAGTGTTAAAATGAACTTGATACTTTTTGTTGGCTTTATATTTCGAAAGAAGCTGAAGAACTCACTGAATGCCATGGCACCGGCTAAATTACGCCACACTTCTTGCTTGTTAGACGGCTTGAATAGGAGAGAGCTAGGTACCTTTTACATTTCGCTGTCCCTGGCCCTCGTTCTTCGTTTCGTTCCATTTGTTAAGGCTACCGTTCACACTGTTGCGAAGGATAAGGCCTAAAAAATGCTTTATACGTTTTCCAGTAACTGTTGCTTCTTTGTTAGTTACTTGTTTCATCCTGGTTTAATACCCATTTGTGTTTGCTTGTTTATTAATATTTATAAAAATTTTTTCTTTTTACCACCGTGTTTGTTTTTGTCTTTATTTATTCAGAGTTAAGGTTTTGTAACACTGCAATTGTTGCTGCCTTTGTTTATTTATATGTGTTCCCACAATTGTTTTGTCTTTATTTATTTGTATTCACGGTTATGGCTTTAATGCCTTGCATGTTTGTGTTTATTTGTTATGATTTATTGATTTCATTAAATTAGTGCGACTTTCTTTTTTCTTCTGTTGTTTTTTTTGCCAAGAGAACTGGATTAGTTTTAGGAGATACAGATATCGTAAAGTGTTCTCAAGAAAGAAACTGGCAAACAATTTGTGACGAGTAGCAAGAATAATTCTTAATCCCCCACAGTGACTAAGTGGCTGTATGCTCACAATTATTTAACTGGCTATGTGTCATTAGTTAAAGTTAATAATTTAACTACCTTTGACGATATAATTCTTCCTCACTCTATATCTAGATTACAGACTTATATTAACTAACTAACTACACTACAAAATTTCGGGTCGTCTGCCTAACTCTAACTATCCTCACTATGCTGATTAGTTACACCTTGGCTTCCATATGATTGACCCCACGGAGATGAAGAGAAAGCAGTCCAGATGCGTGCGTTGAAAAATGTCGAAAAACGATTTTTCATCCATACCTTGTATGCCTATTCAGTTCCGTGGTCTAGATAGCTGATCGAAACATTTATTCTTCATAGCGTGTTCTCTTTTTTTTTCTTGTTGTAGCGTGGCAGGAAACTCAATGGTTTGCCCAAAATAGTTGTTTCGATCCCAATTCCCAACGTCGACGAATTTGGTGAGGGAGAACAGAACAATTCCAGAAAATGCTGACCTTGGATGACAATAGTGGACCAAGGGAGCTTGATTCCAGTTATGGTTGTAGAGTATGTGATTCTGGAAGAGAAGTTGTAAACAGAATCAAACTGTACTATATATATGGGACTATACTATATATTTATGAGACATCACAACGTTACTAAAACAACTATTAAATTCTTTTGGTGTAACACACTTCCCCTTCCTCCGACAGATTTACTTGAAACCTAAAAAAAAAGAAAAGAATGAAAGTGAAATAAGAATTTAGATCGTTGTATTATCGGGCTATTGCCATATAGAATTTCAATTTAGCAAGATGAGTCTCTCATAATGGGGACAGGCCTTAACATCTATTATAATTAATAAGTTCACGTTAAACTCTACCGAAATCCCAACGATAGGTCATGAAAACATAGCCGAAAATCATAATAGAATAATAGCGTTTCCTTATACTACAACACTTCAAGCGAATGAGTCAAGACCTACTATATTCTACTGAAATCAAGCGTGATGTGGCCTTAGGTTTTTCGTGGTTTTGTTCAAGAAAGAATTTTTTTTTTTGATTCTCCGGTATATATTAAAAGCTAACAAATGTTCTAATTGGTTATTTCATCACACAACTCATTAATTTTTGTTGACAAGTTTCAAGTCTTGGTTTGACTCATCAACAGGTCCCAAATAGCAAAATTGGGTGATTTGAAAAACAAATGAAAAAATGAAGCCCACTACGTGGCGTATACAGGTTCGATTCGCTTCGAATGAATCTGCTTCTTTAAAAATTTTTTACATTTTTTAATAAATAAAAAAATTGTTTTTTCTATTTTTCTCAAACTTTTCATTTCTTTCTTCTTTTTTTCATTTTTTCATTTGTTTTTCAAATCACCCAATTTCGCTATTTGGGACCTGTTGATGAGTCAAACCAAGACTTGAAACTTCTCACCAAAAATTAATGGGTTGTGTGATGAAATAACAAATTAGAACATTTTTTAGCTTTTGCTATATACCGGAGAATCCCAAAAAATTCTTTCTTGAACAAAATTAAGTTTAACCCGGTAAAAAATCCAAAAGAGAAATCTTTTTATTTACTTCTTTTTTGGATAACTCGTACGTCCAAGGAGAAACAACCCTACTTACTTCGAAAGGACAAATATATTTGGGGGCTAGCTTTGCGTTAAAATATTTGCTCATATCAGACAACACGTAATTCTCTCGCCAAACTCAGTCGTGAATATAGAATCTAGAATCCCTCCTTCGGACGTTATAGGAGTTTCTACTGTGCTCCATTGCCTTTAGTAATCTTTTCCTTACGTCGTCCCTCACTACTTCCAAGGCCTTCAACCTTCCTTCGGCATTAAACTATTTCTTCGGCATTAAACTCTTCCTCACTATCTAGCTTACTCTGACGATTCTCATTAAGAACCATTTCTCGACCAAAATTTATAAAGAAGGGGGTAAGTTTCGTCGACTCCTGGGTTGCTGTACGGATAGCACAAGCTACTCTAAAAATCCCACTTACGGTGGTTTTCCGTAACATAAGCCCTGAGGATCGCTTTGATAACTTGGTTCGTTCTTTCGATGAGGATTGCTTGTCAATGATAGAACGCGGTATATTTAATCTCAATGCCATAACCTACAAACAGCTTCTGAAACTCCCGACACTTGAACTGTGGTTCATTGTCAACCTTTGGTTGAGCGAGGTAGAGGTCCTATAAGATCTACACTTATTGTTTCCCAAGAGTTGCTCGCAAGCTTCCGGGTAGCCATTAAACCTGCTGGCTTCCGAAGCACTGGTTTGGTAGATTGGCAAATTATACACTTTTTCACATACGTTGCAATATCCGCTTTCATTTTTGGCCAATAGTATTTTTGGACTAGTCGGTCGTAGGTCTTCTGTACTCCACAGTGACCTGAGGTGGGAATATCATGAGCCATATAAATAGCTTCTTTTCGTTCGCTCTTGGATAATACCTGCTTCCAGTTGTCTACTTCAAAATTTAACGCTAACTGCTTAACTGCTAATACTTATACAACAGAATATGGTCAGAAGGTCAATTATCAATAATTAAGTACCGTGAATCCTTGCGGAAATATTATTAAAGATTTGTCCAATTTTCCGTCATGTTGTACGTGTATACTGAAAGTAATACAAATTGAAGCGGTGTAAATACAGAGAAACTATAGGAAAGTAGTAATATTTCCTATGAGAAAAGCATCTGAGCTCAATGTGTAGCAATTCATCGAAACGGAAGTGTTCCATGTGTTCGGAGTCCCGGAAGCGATCGTCTCTGATAATGGAGTCCAGTTTTGCTCGGCTCAGTTTACCAGATTACTGGACAAGTATGGGGTGAAGCACGTGCGAACGGCAGTTTGTTCGCCACAAGCAAACGCCTCAGAGCGAGTAAACAGGTCTCTATTTTCAGCGATTAGAGCGTATATTCGGAAGGAACACACAAAATGGAATGAGAAGCTGAGCCAGATAGCTAGTTCCCTCAGGAGCTCTTTCCACCAAGCAACTGGTTTCTCTCCTTATCGAACAATTTTCGGTCAGCAAATGATCCTATCCTCCTATCCCATCTTGAGGAGTCTTGGGACTCTTGGTCAGCCGTTGAGAGTAGATGCTGAAGACAAAATGAGATTGATCCGTGCGAGAGTGCAGGAGAACTTACACCATGCGTTCGAACAGGGTACGAACCTATAATCTCAGGGCGAAGCCTATTGATTTCAAAGTGGGTCAAGAGGTATTTAGACGGAATTTTGCCCAAACCAACAGCAGACTAGTACTAAACTGGGACGAAAATTTTGACAAGTGTCGGGTTCGAGCCAAGAAAGGATACTCCCTATACGAGCTTGAAGATCTGCAGGGGAAACTGCTAATACTCTATCACGCCAAAGACATCAGGCAGTGATATTCAGCCTCGATGCGTCATCAGTCAAGTATAGCCGACAATCGTAGGCAAATTCGAGTGATGAGGAATACGCATTGGGTCATGGGTCGAGACACGCATTGGGCACCCGCAGCGATGAGGCCTATGTTTAAGACCGGCTAGCTCAGTCGACCATTTTTCAGCGTTGTCTGAACCAGGGGTGGCGCAGACCACTCTGCCCTGTTATTGTCATAGCGTATTGCATATAGCAATATGCTACACGAAGTACTGAAGCGAGCGTGTAAGCCGGCTGCTGTCAAGCGGAAAACTTGAACGCACCCCGACCGAGAGAAGTGCGTTTCCTCAAGCTCGGTGCGACATGTTGACGTGAAAGAAAAGTAGAACACAAACATCTCTGTCCCGTCAAATATTCCTCACCGTGTACCAGTGAAGAGTAAACTCCAGAATTGTCGAAAAACATCGGCTAGGAATTAAACCCAGCATGTAAGTTAAAACGATTTTTCTTTTTCATCTCTCCTAATACCCTATTTTCGATTTGTAAAATTATTATCCCCTTCAGCAGGAGAAAATTCGAAGAAAATCCACCGAAATTCCAGCAGCAGCAAAGTCGCCGCTTCTACGCTGTGAATAAAATAAATAGCGAGGCAAAATCATCAAAGGGGCTATAGTAAAGTCTTAACCTTAAAACATATATATATGTAATATATATGACGGAGTATAAACAGCCCCGTGGAATTTCGCAGCTCCAGCGTTAAACTCCGCAGATTTTATGCAATACTCCAGGCATACCACTGGCAGAGTGACGTATGACGATGCATTTACGATATGTGATGTATCTAAATTAATTATGAGCGGAAGATCTAGCGACGGCCTTTTCACCATTTATTGTATCTTCTTGTAAAGATGCAAAAGCAGCAATCGCAACGACAAATTCTAGAGTTACAACATGTGTAGTGTATAGTACAGGCAGACGTCAGCACCACTTTCACCTTTCACACCGGCAAATTTTTAGTACAGGTTCAAAAGAAGAGGATTTAATTAAAAAGAAAAGAAAAAAATTTATTACGGCATTAGTTGCAACTCATTTAGAAATCAGCTCAACAAATTTCAGTTGACCTTACTCTATGTTTAGTATAGCTTAACATGTAAAACAAGGAAAAGGTAACTAAACGACTTTTTGAGACGCATAGTCTCACGATTCACTCGAAAAGCGGAGGTCCTTGACAAAAATCGCTGTTATTCGCAAGATGTTAGCGTCGTCCAGCAATTTTCAGTGGTCTTCATGAATAAGCCCGCGTAAACGTCAAAAATTCTAATTGTTTGCAGTCCGCAATTTGCTTAAGGCACAAGTGTATTTTTTTTAGATCAAGAAATCTTGAAGTGCTAGAGAGAAAAAGAAATATGAAATCTATTTAGTGTCATTTGTAGTAGTAGCAGCGAAGCATCTAAGGGGCCTCTTCGATGGATCCTCAGCGAAAATAAAACTGTAAGTGTTCTATATATTTTTTTATTAAAAAGAAAAAAAGCCATAATAAACAGAGATCAACTAAAAACAAAAAGGGGGGAAGGAACCCCATTTGTAGCTTTAAAAGGAACGTTCTGGTGCCTTGATCGAATGCGGGAACCAAAACAATTTATTATGGTCTTACTGACTCTCGCGTTCTTGAATACTCCCAGTTTCAAGAGGTGTACCGCGTCAAGTTAAATAGTCGTTGAAAATATATGTTGAATTTAATTTTGATTTAGCTCCCGTTTCTTGATATAGTTACTCATCATCGTTATTCTTAATTTTTGTCCGTAAGTTGTACATGTCCTAGGTACATAGCATTTATTTTTTTGTTTGAAATGAATTCACACCTTACTTTCGCTATGAACTTTAGAAGTATACTTTTGATACCTAGTTATATAGTATTAAACATATGTAAATAGTATAAGAATTGCTGATAATTTTTGGGTAAATTCTAAAGTGAAACTGTATTTGGATGTGCAAGAGAAACAGATACTTGGAAACGGTACAATTAGATAACCACTTATAACTAGATGTTGTTCTTGTATGGAAAGGTTTTTATATCTCTTTAAGAACATATTGTAATGCAACTAAAATTTCTTCCCATCAGGAAGTAGTAGATAATGACGGCTATCCAGTACGACAAACTAGTTCCCGAATAAAATTATTATAACGTAATGTCTCCGTGAGCTTTGAATTCTTTTCCTTCTACTTTCCTGGAGCCCTCTCATATGAAGGTCGCCTAGGCTCGCCTAGTCTTTCTCTCTTTACAGGTCAATTAGGGACTCTGAAAAAAATCTTCCCCCCAGAGTCCGATGGGAGGATGGGGCATGCAAAGAAGGCAGAACATCTGCGCCTTCAACTGGATATGGGTAAGTGACGTAAGGGTCTCTTCAGGACCGAATGTGTGCCGGTATTTTGTTTGAAGGCACGACGAGTTTTTTTTTATTATGGCTGACGGCAGCGGCAGGTTTTTCGTGGAACCTCCCCACACTCTCCGCCATGAGCCGAGGCGAGCTAGCGTGCCACCCTGTAGTCAACGCTGTCAGTCGAGTGATCTGTCAGCTCATGATGGCAGTCTGGACTTAACGTCTGAAAGCCAATCACTCACTATAGTTCCATAACAATTCTTTTATATTTGCCATACTTATTTGTAAATTACTAATTAACTTGTCCTTTGAATTGAATTCCTCTACATTTGCCATACTTATTTTAAGTTGCTAATTTACTTATCCTTTTGATGATTGAATCTTTTTTTTTCAATTATTGAGTAAGCTAAACTGGAAGTGTAGTAGGTTTAGAGCGGGAACTGAATAAGTTTTTAGTTGTAAAGACGGGGACCTTATCTGAAGGAAGGAAGAAAAGGGAAGATATAGAACATAACGAACGGAACAGTTGCATTCGTGGTGCAGCCCAATTCCATAGGAATGGGACTTTTGCTCATGTGTAGATTTTCTTATATCTAGTCCACTGTGAAAAAAAATCAAGCCAGTGTGAATTTGTAAAGCTTCTTCATTCCCTTGTGTTTTAAGGTCGTCGTGTCGATATTCATCACAGTAGGATATTTTTCGGTTATAGTCCATTTCAACTTTTGAACTCTTAATAGTTGCACAGAGTTGATATAATGAAACGAAGCAAATGGTAGGACAGACTAATAAAGTCTTGTTATAACGTGAACATGAATTATGGAAAGTTTTTCTTTTCTCCTTCACAGTTCCGGAGCCCTCTCGCATGAAGGTCGCCTAGGTCCGCCTAGTTTCTCTCTTTGCAGGTCTACAAGGGACTCTGAAAATATCTGCCCTCAGAGTCAGTTGGGTGGTTGGGGCGTGCAATGAAGGCATACTATCTGCGCCTTCGATTTGGATGTAGGTAAGTGACGTAAAGATCCTTTCAGGACTGAATGTGTGCCGGCGTTTTTGGTTAAAGGCACGAATTTTTTTGATTATGGCAGACGGCAGCGGCAGGTTTCTCGTGAACCTCCCCACACTCTCCGCCAATATCCGAGGTGAGCTAGCGTGCCGCCCTGCAGTCAACGCTGTCCGTCGAGTGATCTGTCAGCTCATGCTGGCAGTCTGGACTTTACGTCTGTTGTAAAATTCTAGTTCTCATACACTTTTCTATAGAATATTAAATCTTTAGCACATCATTGTATTTGTAAGTAGAGGTTTCTCTCAACTCAGTATCAATTTATAGTCAGTAGCTCAACAGATCGAGAAGAGACCGGTTCAAACCAATTATAAAATTGTGTCAAGAAATAAGTTATAACCATATCAATCCTATCTTTCACTAAATCTAAATAACGTTTGTTTCAACGTCCAAGCCAATCACTCTATATACTACCATAACAAAATGGCGCCCAACGTGGGGCCACCTCAGTTAGACTTCGGTGGTCTAAATGTAAATTTTACTGGGGACTGGGACTTAGAGTGAGATGGTCATTTGGTAATTTGCTAATTGACTGACCTCAAGTCTCATATTCCGTGGAAGTTATATGCAGACCTGGGTCTAATTGGTTTTGTTGAGAATTTTTGGAGAGTAAAGTAATGTTTATGCAAGTTTTTGCTACTTTGATTTTTGAACTTTTGTATTAAAGTAAAGTAACGTAACATCTTTTTGAAAGTTTTGTAAGTTTTTGTGAAAGTTTGTAAGTTCGACTTTAGGTTTGACGTTGGTCAAGCCTCAAGTCTGAACAGTTGTAAGTTTTTTTTGAATTTTTGAATCGATCTTTCCCGCTGGCCTTCTGCTATGGAAATAGTAGGTGGCCTCACAATTTCTTTTGATTGTGTTCTCACGGAGACATGTCTGTTGGCCAACTGGCTGGACAGAAACGTGAATCTGTGAGACGACTTTTTGGCTTTCAGCTAACTAGTTGACCAGGTTTATGACTCCGCCCGGTTGGAAGGTTAGTTAGACATGACAATCAGGTGAAGAGGAAGGAAAGAGTTGTTGGAGGATGGAAGTGATGCTGGAGACCTTCTGTAATCTGGAGTTGGCCTGACTGAAGAATCTCTAGTATCATTTTCAGTCTATAGCTTCTTAAACCCGACTCTTCCCAGATTTCTGTGAGTACCCAAGCTTTTCATGTACACATTCACGTCGCTTGCTTGCATTATAACGTCTGACCTGATTAGAGAGAGTGGCCTGGAGAGTTTTATGTGGAGACTTAGCTCTTGGAGGAGTGGGGGAGAACTATGTACGCTTTTGGATTTTTCATATTGGTATTTTGAGTTTGGCTCATATAAAGTATAGGAACGGTAGTTTTCCAACATAGATTGAGTATAGCTCATAATTGATTTTTAGCGAACTTTCTTGTCGGTACGAGATTTTGAGTCCAACCAATGGGCAAGCGTATGAATGTTTGATTCTTTCTATAAGTTAGAGTTCAGCCCTTAATTGATTTTGAAGAACCCTGTTGATTGAGGTCAGTAACAAGAATTAATTGTTGGAGTTTTCATTCTTTTCGGATAATTTCGCGTATATATTAAGCACATATTCCTGAATTGAGTGCTTATATATAATTATAAATATAAAAATACGTGATAGAGCAACACTGAAGTTGCACACTAATCCCTAGATTATACATAAACCTTCAGTTGATGAAAGCTTGAATTTTCACATTATTTTAAAAGCAAAAGAATTTCTTTTGGCCTTGGTGCTAGCCGACGACAGCCTGTACATTTCCTTTACTTCCGATATTCTGTCCAGTTTTTGTCAAATTTCTGCGCGCTGGCAGGATTATACCCTTCCCAAATACAGACTAGAGAAGGAGTAACTGCTAATTAGTGTATCGAGACTGGTATACACACATTTTCATAATGGCTATATTGCGAACACCACCCCTCGGCGAGGTTCCCGTATCTAGACCAGATCAGTGTACCATCTGCCAAGATGGAGATTGGCCTGCCCACAGGAGTCCTGTTCTGACCCTTTGCGAACATCTATTCCACAAAGCGTGCTTGCGTTCATGGATAGGCGAGCAAGGGAACTGCCCGAATTGTAGGTGTCCCCTTACACAAAAAGATTTCACCATGCACACTGGCACCGTTCCGAAAGGAAATCAGACTCGACAGGATAGTCAGATTAATACGTCCTATCAGCCCCCACAGCTGAATCTACCACCACCGACAAATCCTCCTTCGATTCGTAGATCCTTATCTCCTGGCTTACAGACAGTAACGGCGTCTCACGTTAGTTCACGCATGAATAGTCCAATGCCTGCTACCAATGGTCAAGGCTTGGTAGCGTCAGAAGCGTTAATGGCTGGCTTAACACCTTTCGCAACATGGCAACATGAAATGTGTATTGCCTGTGTACTTACAGACATAAAGTGTGTTATATTCTTTTCCACGTTCTTGAATATGCAACATTTTTGCGACTTTTTGGCGAAAAAACTTGTAACAAAAGTATTGGTTAACGACAAAACAAAATTAAAACATATGAGTATGTTCAGCGTGTTTTTGACAAGTGCTTAAAAATAATTAAAATATTAAGTTAAATTGCAGAGTTTAAGTGAAATTTCTGCATATTCCGCTAATATAAATAACACTGCATATTTCGAGTTCAAATGCAAGTTTGTGTCATTAGCTGAATTCTGTTATTTTACTGTGAATGTTATATGTTGCGAAAACGCAACCGTGGTACTAAACGCTAACTTTTTTCTATATGTATATGCCAAAACGGTACCGTTCTCTTCAAGAAACCGTCACGGAAATCGAAGCCTGAATAGATGAAAAGCAAGATTTTTCTAATGCTGACAACGTTATTTTTCTTCTAGAGGAATATGGTGGAATCAATGAAAAAGAAATCTCGGAAGAAAATTATGGTGAGCGAGTTGTTGATGGGTATAAGTTCACTCAGATGCAGCTGAGAATCTCGAAATAAATGCAGAGCATTCCGGCTGGGATACAGATGACGTAATACCCCTTTCCCATTTGAAAAGCTAGACCTCACGTAACGTGCAACGAGAAGGGGGTAATGAATTTAAGACTAAAGCAGTCAATAACGAGCTTCAGGAAAGAGTGAAGCTCAACTTTTCCTAATTTCATCACACCACTTCATCTTTTCGAAGTGTTTTTCACCGAGGGTGAATATAATCTAAAACTAGACGAACAATATATATATGCTGTTCAGAAAAGCTACCAAATTGCCCTTACGCTCCCATACTAGAAAAGATTTCTTGGAATTTTGATGTTTCTGGCCAACATACCCAGGGGAAAACACCTCAACGAAATGCATGGTCAAGACGTTCTGGAAGCCCTATACGAAGATGGAACATCTTGTATAGTGGAGATAGTTCCAAACTCTCAGTGGATGAGTTTGTCTTCCGAGTTGCAGCGCTCACTTACTCAGCTTTCGAAGGAGATTTTGACCTCCTAGTGAGGAATATGAGCACGTAGCTCGCAGGTCCGGCCATGGATTGTATTGGTTCTTACTTAGACTGAATTCCACACCAACCTGGGAATATATTAAAACAGCCCTCCTAGCTAAATGGGGGGTTCCCAAAGACGATCTGAAGGTGCGGGTCCAGCTAATGTCCCGCAGGCAAAAATCTAGAGAATCTTTCGCAGCATATCACCAAAATCTAGTGCAGTTGCGTGACCAACTGCAGGCTCCAATGTTGGATAATGAGTTCTTGGAGATAGTCAAATCCAATCTATTGCCAGACATCCAGAACAAAATATGCTTGCACCCCACCTATACTATCGGCCAGTTGATATCACTTGTCACTCAAATACAAGCAACACAGCTGCGAATTGCTACGGCTTGTAGCTGGAGCCCTTATCGAAGCCACCGAGTCAACGAGATTAGCGACTGCTAGTCTCCATACTCAGACTTGTCACTAGAAGCAGGCCGTGACACCAGCTTAGGCGACGTGTCAGGCATTTCAACCAGACACGCAGTAGTGTGCTGGAATTGTGATCAACAAGGTCACTTTTACCAGGACTGTCTGCAAGAGGGACAACAGGTGTTCTGTTATGGATGCGGACGCAAGACTGTCTTTAATCCAAATTGCAGACCCTGTGCACAGAAAAACGAGAGACGGGTCAGGAATCCCAACACCTTTTCTCGACCAGTCTCAGTGTCACGGACGGCAACTACTATGACTACTCCAGTGCAAGTTTTGAACCCGGAGGAGGGTCCGCTCTATCAGTAGGCCCCGACGACGAAACATTGACTTGCCCATTGATATCATTCAGTTACTCTGATGATACCAGTACTCTCCTTGATTGTACGAACACTTCACTGATAGAGACGGATAACCTGATATATTTCGCGGCAGATCTTCAGGCTCCCATTTCCACTTCTGGAGAGCCCATGACACTATTAGACACTTCTTTGAGTCTTTAATTTTCTATGTCCCGATAACACCGACAGCACTTTAGCTGACAAGGTTACTGAGCAGGAGAGTTGGCCTCATGGCATATCTGTATTAAAACGGCCACCAAGCTCTGTTACAACGAGTGGGCGTGAGCCTGTTTTACATCCGCTGACGCCGTATCACACGCGTATGCAGAATTATAATGCAGTAAGAGACCGAAGCTTCTCCTCAGTGGCGGAGTTAGCTGACATTATGTATCCTGACTTGGATATTAGACCAAGAAAGAAAAGATCTACCGTTAGTTGGCGGGAATACTGTCGACGGATGAGACTGGAAAGGAAAAAACTGGCACAGATTTCCGTGTCGTTGCCAGACGACATTCGACCCTATGCCGAAGTAAAGCTGCTCGGGCGAACTGAGACTGGATTACTTGACAGTGGTGCCACTGTCAGTATTCTAGGCCAGGGAGCTCTAGAGAAGCTTGCGGAAGCAGAGGTTGAATGGAAGATGTATCGGACATAGGTACAAGTAGCTAATAGTGCCATGACGACTGTGCATGGTCATGTGAACTTTGAGATCACTTTTCGTGATATGACCCAAAACGTGCGTTTTTACGTGGTTCCTGGGCTCACACAAACACTATATCTAGGTACAGACTTCTGGCATCTATTTAGGTTGGCTCGAGATGTCCTGGGTATAGTTGGAGAAGTGACTCCAAGTCTAATTGCTACCTCCGACAGCGACCGCCATGTTCTTTCCAGTTTGTATCAACAGCGTCTAGAAGAAACTAAGCAGCTTTTCCCTTCTTTCGCCTCTTTAGGCTTGGGAAAGACATCTTTGGTCACAGGATCGAGGCGAATGACGCAGCTCCGATAAAACAACGCTTTTATCCGATTTCACCAGCCGTACAGGGTTTGATGGATGTTGAATAAGAGCAAACGCTATCACTGGGTGTGATAGAGGAGAGCCAGAGCCCTTGGAGCTCTCCTGTTGTACTAGTGCGGAAGGCTGGGAAGGTTGGGCTTTGTTTGACGCCAGGAAGGTCCACTCCGTTACAAAGGAGGACGCCTATCCGCTACCGCAGATTGCCGCGCTTCTGAGTCGACTTCCTCCGGCAAACTACATTACAAGCCTGGACCTGAAAGACGCAATCTGGCAGATCCCACTAGACACTGATTTCAGAGAGAAGACCGCTTTTACTCTGCCTGGTCACCCTCTCTATCAGTACACGGTGATGCCATTCGGCCTACACAACGCTCCACAGATGATGTGCCGCCTCATGGATAAAGTTATTCCTTTCGATCTTCGTGAAAATTTTCTCGTCTACTTGGACGATTTACTGATTCTGTCATCAGACTTCGACTCTCATCTCACATTACTATCAAGTGTAGCGGATTGTTTGAGGAAAGCTGTCCTCACTGTCAACGTTGAGAGGAGTAAGTTTTGCATTAACGAGACTAAATATTTGGGTTTTATAGTCGGGAAAGGAGGAATCAGGACTGACCCAGATAAGATCTCAGCCATAATTGACGGCTACTAGGTATGGCGGGATGGTATAGACGGTTCATCCCGCAATATGCTGATTTACCACCTCCATAATTCACCTTGAAGAACCCTAGTCAGTTCAAGTGGACACCTGAAGCCCAGACATCTCTTGATTTGTTGAAGCAAAAACTTACTTCTGCTCCGTTGCTAGTGAGTCCAGATTTCAACAAGCCGTTCATTATACAGTGCGATGCGTGCCAGAATGGTATTGGTTGAGTGCTGTTGCAACTAGATGACGATGGCCACGAGAATCCAATAGCCTACGTTTCGAAAAAGTTGAACTCAGCACAAAGACATTCTACTGTCACAGAGCAGGAATGCCTAGCTGCAATCTTAAGTGTACAGAAGTCCCGGCCCTTCATAGAACTTACGCCGTTTAAGATAGTGACTGATCATGCGAACTTGAAATGGCTGATATCTCAAAAGGACCTCAGCGGTAGACTTGCTCGGTGGAGTTTGAAGCTTCAGGGTTTCGACTCCACTATTCAGCACCGAAAAGGAAGCCTGAATGTCGTCCCTGATGCGCTGTCACGCATTCACTGTGACAGCCTGTCCACAAACGAAGATCCTGTCCCGGAAGTTGACCTTAGTTCGCCATATTTCAACTCGTTGGAATATGAGGAACTGAGGCATAAAGTTAAAATGACTTCTGGAAAACTACGAGATCTTTGCGTCAGGGATGGCTTCGTTTACATTCGCACTGTTCCGAGAACAGGTGATCCGATTCATGAAGAAGAAGCTTGGAAGCTTTGGATTCCACGAGGGCTTGTCTCCGACGTTATTTCAAGAGCTCATGATCTGCAACCAGCTTCTCACGGAGGTATAGGGAAAACACTGGAACGTCTGAGAAGACACTTGTACTGGCCACGAATGACAGTTGATGTCAGAAACTACGTAGGCACCTGTAGCGTGTGTAAAGAGATTGCGGCCCCCAATACTATTCTGAAACCACTTCTGAGAGTCCAGTATGTTACAGAAAGTTCTGTCTCTCCTTATCGAACCCTTTTCGGTCAGCAAATGATTGAACATGGCAGCTCCTATTCCATCTTGAGGAGCCTTGGGACTCTTAATGAGCCTTTGAGAGTAGATGCTGAAGACAAAATGAGATTGATCCGTGCGAGAGTGCAGGAGAACTTACAGCATGCGTTCGAACAGGGTTCAAGAGCCTATAATCTCAGGGCGAAGTCCTTTGGGTTTAGAGTGGGTCAAGAAGTATTCAGACGGAATTTTGCCTAAAACAACTTCCAACAGACATCAGGCAGTGATAACCATTTTAGAAGCGTCATCTATCTACTGTCACATTTATTTCTGGTAGCCCTAAGAAGGCATCCAGCCAGCTTCACTGGTAAACCATAGGATATCGCGAAGCCCTCCTATTGTCCCGTCAATGGTGGGTTATATACCTGTGGGAATTCAACCCTGTATACGGTCTTTATCAATCTAAGGGATGAAATCGGCAACGTCACTACGTCGACGATGGCTTGGAGACACACCATTGAACAATCGCCGGTCTGGGATCGGAGTGAGATATTGTACCGGGAAAGCTTAGCGATCAGTTGGTTAGGTTACTGATCGCGGGGTCTTCTCGGCATCTCGGTGGAGGAAAGCAGAGGGACATCGATCGGCTGGATTTTTTAGGTTACCAGCTTGTCTATGTACTTTTGGTTTCCAACACCGAGGATAATGTCGAGGTCTGATCAAGGACTGACGAGACTTCGGGGATGTGTCCTCGATGCGTCATCAGTCAAGTGGGGCGACAGTCGTAGTCGAGTACAAGTAATGAGGAACGCTCATTGGGTCGTAGGTCGAGACACACATTGGGCGCCCACACCGATCAGGCCTATGTTTAAGACCAGCTAGCTCACTAGACCACTCTGCCCTATTATGGTCGTAGCGTATTGCACATAGCAATATGCTACACTGAGAAATACTATAGCATGTATGCCGGCCTGTGGAAACCGACAGCTGAATACACCCCAAACTCGACGAACGAGCTAGGTGTGGTATGCTGGTTGTGACAAGGAAGAAGAAGACAATCTTCTCTGTCGTGTCAAAATCTTCTCAAGTGGAAACATCAAGGAGTTGATAAAAGAAGAAGTCCGTAGTGATCGGCGAGGAAATAAATATTGTAAGTAAGTTTATTATATTTCTCAAGCCAAATGCTAACATATTTTCGGTTAGGAAGAAAATTTTCCGCATTACCCTAAAGATATATTCGGAAGTACTTCAGGTTGAATCTGTGAAGCATAGTTCCTGAATTAAATGCAATATTATATTAAAAACCGATGGATAAGTTGCGGAACGTCACACAATTTAATTGGGTGCCTTAAAGATCGCATCAATTAATTGGTCGCTGATCGACCGGATCCTGCGCTACTTTCGTCCGTAGAGGTTGTTCTAAATGTAGAAACACTTACCACTAGTGATAATCCTGGAAGCCCACGTGTCCTGACGGACAATTTTCCTAATACTTATACAACAGAATATGGTCAGAAGGTCAATTATCAACAATTAAGTACCGTGAATCCTTCCGGAAATATTATTAAAAATTTTTCCAATTTTCCGTCATGTTGTACGTGTATACTGAAAGTAATACAAATTGAAGCGGTGTAAAGACAGAGAAACTATAGGAAAGGAGTAATATTTCTGGATGACTAACCACTTTTATTTAGTCAGTACATATGCAGCATATAATTGTGTAGAAAATTTTCTTATATAAATAAGCTTTCTTATAGGATAAGCATAATTAGCCTCAGCCTGTAAGTGAGACTTTCTTTAACGATAGAAACAAAACCAAAAGGTTACGCTTAAAAGTAATTAGAAGCTCGTATAATTGATTTCGTAGAAAAATGATGGTGAACTTTTGAGAATATTGCTGGAATGGATAGTTATTCTCCCAAAATGTCGTTATTTATTATTATGTTGTGATAAAGTTTTAGATGTCGTACATTTTGCATTTAAATGTAAAGCAAGTAAACAGGGGCTTAACAGGACATCCTCACAGGCGCCTCTGCGGGGGATCCCATTCTTATATATTTTTTTGGAATGTGTATGTACATCTCACCTTGGTTTTGTTTTTTTTTACGTAATCCAGGGGTTGGTTCAATGACACACAGTTTCTTTCTTTGGTTTGCACCTTTTCTTTGTATTTCACAACACCTTTTCTTTGATTACAAGTTTTTTTTTATAACTACTTTTCCTTAGTTACAACTTTTCTTTTATTAGAACTCTTCTTTAATGACAACTTTTCTTTTATTACAAACGACCGAAACCGCGCCGCCACCAAGTTTTTCTTTAAATCGATTCTTTTATAAGGAACGCAAAAAACAACCGAACTCTGACTACAATTTTTCTTCCGGGGTGACCGTGCCGAAATCAAAAAACCAACTCAACTCTTGATCACATTCATCGTGATCAAGAGGCGTTGTTCAAGATAGAATATGCTAAATTGCATTTTGTTATCCTGGGAAAATTTTACTTTTTAATTCTGGACATGTTCAAACATGTCCAGAATTATTCGCGTTGAACGATGGCTGCAAAAATGTAATCTTATACTTTTTAAAACATCAGCCACCGTTTGAAATCGCGACGCGCATATACATACAATGCATTTATGCGGCGCGCGTTTCTTATCGTGTAAGCTTTTTATCGTAATATGTATGTACGTATGTACATACATGTTGAATTTTTTCGCCGCAAATTGTACTGAAGGTACGATTTGCTTTTTGATTTATTTTTTAATTAAATTGTTGAAATGACAAATTTTGCTGAAGCCACAATTTTGTCGTGGAAATTTTTAAGTAAAACGACTTGGGGTGTAAAATGAAACTTTTGTTTTCCCAAGTCGTTTTATGGGAATAAAACGAATGGTATGTGAGGAAAATTGCTGATGCAATTTTCTTCACCCATTTAAGAGATAAGCTAAGTTTTAAGCATGATTAGCTTATGTGAAAAATTAATTGAATATTATTTTTATGTTTTGCCCTTTTTCAGGTTTATATGAAAATATTATTTATTTTAGGTATATAACAATCCTTCCCCCTGAGAAAAAGAGAATTATTCTTTGAAGAGGAATAATTCTCAGGGGAAGTTGTTGTTGGTGCGTTTTTTGGTGGCTGGGTTTTGGTCGGTTTTCGGTTGAGTTTTTACAGGAATATGCCTATATATATAATATGTATTTCTTATGGGAATATATATAATTTCTGCTATATCTAATGTCTTTAAAAAACATTCTTTTCTTATTTCTTCTACTAATTTAAGTCGCTATTTCCCATATATGATCTTAGTACATACATTTCTAGCCTATTTATATTTAGTATAATCTGAGGTATTACTAGTCATTATGTATTATGTATTACTTAATGTTGCTAAATATTATTTACTTATTATTTTTATTATTATTATTTTTGTGTAAATAAATTTCGGTTATATTTTTAAATTCTATTATCTTATGCCATTCTTTCTTCTATTTATTATCTTATTTTTTAGCTCTTATTCATTATTTCTACTTTGCTATATGCTACTTAGGTCTGTTAATTTTATTCTTAGATACTACCAAATAAATTTTATCCTTATTTATTCTTAATTTATTAATTTTATTAATTTATTTTCTAAGACCAGTGTAGTGAAGGGATAGTGGTTCCGCCAGTAACAAAAGAATGAGACGGGGCCAAAAATAAGTATAGATTTTTTTTATTACACTAATTGTATAGATCTCGCTTTAGAGAGACTTTGGGTACGCTTTAATTTTTCTTGGGGTGTCGCGTGGTTCCATAGGAAAGTTTTCAGCTGTGAGCTGTTGTCTGCGTTTAGCAACCCATGCCATGAGTGCCGGTATGACATATTTTGCTATCGCCACCACTGATACAATTAGCAACAAGAGTCCTGTCATTGATAGGGATGTAATAGAGAGTATATGAGGAATCTTATCTTTGGGTCCAAAGTGAAAATGAGTTTTTGTTGACTTTGTAGCTTACATTCTATTGGTCTTTATTTTAATGTATGTATGTACCTTAAAACTATTTAGATTCTATGGACACCATTTTATTTGTAGAAAGGTTTTAGGCGGTTGTTATGTACCGTCACCTCTCGTTTGGGAATTTTAATTGTTGTGTTTACTGAACTGGGGATTCCGGTTACCGTATAGGGTCCTACCCAAATCTGGGAGAGCTTATGTTTACGACTCTCGCTCTTGAGTAGAACATTGTCTCCTCTGTGAAATGTCAGGGGTCGTACAGCTTTGTCGGAGTAATTTTTCGAGCGCTGTTTACTCATCAGAAGATTTTTCCGTGCCATAGCGTAAGACTTTTGAAGCTTATACCTGAGAATATGGTAGTAGCTCTCTTGGTTATACACAGGTTCAGGGTCTCGCCTTAAGTTGGACGGAACGTCCGCTGTAAAACCGTAGAGGCAGTCCATGGGAGTTAATTTTGTCCCTTCGTGTACACTGTTATTGTACACGAAAGCAGAGGTTCGCAGATAACTATCCCATGACCTGGGATTTTCGTCCACTATTGTTCGTAGATATTCAATCAATGGTCTATGTGCACGTTCGAGTGCTCTATTTGATTGGGGATGATAAGCTGAAGTCCGCAACTTATTTATCCTAAGGAGTTTGCATACCTTTTTGAATAGGTCACTCAGGAAATTACTTCCCTGATCGGTTACTATTCTTTGGGAATGCGGTAGCGTGTGACGATTTCGTCGAACAAAATTTGCGCTACCGTTATAGCTTCCCCATTCGGTATGGCGTACCAATCTACAAACTTCGTGAGGTTATCCTGAAACGTTAATATATATTTGTTTCCGGATTCAGTCTCCTCTAGTGGGCCGACTATATCTAGATAGATTTTATCGAATGGTTGTTCCGCTATGTCTGTAATCACCATCGGCATTTTATACTGTGGTGAGGCCTTCATGGTTTGACATTTGGCACACCGCTTAATGTGCCTTTTGATGTCACTAAGCATGTGCCTCCACCAGTACTTTCTTCGAATCCGTTTATAGGTTTTTATCACTCCCTAGTGGCCACCAAAGAGAGAATCATGATAATCCTTTAAGATTAATTGAATCTCCTCTCGGCTCGTGATTACTTCAGGGGGACGAGTTTCGTCTATGATTGGTCGATTGGTACTAGGTGGACTGTCACGGTCTGCGGTCTCTTCTGGATGATGAGTTTGTTCTTTTTGTTTGGCCTGGCTGTCTTGATTTGTTCCACTTTCGTGAATGTTTCGTGTCTGGGATCTGGTTACTGCAATGCATTGCATGAGGGTTTTTCGTCCTCTATATCCGAGTCCATTTGGTGGTGGACTATAGCTTCTACCGTGAAGGTTGCAGTTTCCTTGGCTTTGTTATTATCGTGTGGAATGCGGCTTAAAGCATCGGCATGTGGTGCCTTATTCTTTGGAATTTCAGCGGTGTTGTCTTCCAGGTATTCCGAGTATTCCTCTATTATGGGATTATTTATTGCGGTGAGTCTATCCAGAAATTTTATGGCGGTTGAGATTAGGAAGGTGCCTATTCTTTTTGTGTCGGTTCGTTTGTAAAGTTCCTGGTTTTTGATGTGTTTGTAGTTGTTTGCCTTCGTTCTTTTGTGATTTGTTGCAAATCTTAGGCATTTTCTTTCGAAAATTCTTATTTTTTCCATTTGGGCCGATTTAATGTCGAACCATATGGGAAATGCATACGCAAGTATAGGTCTTATCAATTGCTTATAACAGATGACTTTAATCCTGTTTTGTATAGCTCTTGTGGGCTTTATTAGTCTGGAGAATGCGGAGAATACGTAGCTGGCTTTGTGTAATTTGTCTTTAATATGGTGGTTAAAAGTGAGGCTTTCTGTGAATATTACTCCTAGGTATTTTAGTTGTTTAGTGTATTGTATAGGTTGGTTATTGATTCTAATTTTTATTTTGGTTTTATTGATGTGTCTTACTATATTAGGATATGTGTCTTTGCTTTTTCCTTTTATTATTATCGTTTGGCATTTGTATGTGTTTATTTTTAGTTTCCATTTTTCGTAGTATTTGTGTAGGGTGTCTAGATACTTGTTCATTTCTGCCTTCATAGGAAGGAATTTATAGTTTGATGTATATATGATGATGTCGTCTGCGTACGTGATGAGTTTCAGAGGAGTAGGTGGTGGAGGAATGTCAGCCGTATATATGTTGTACAGTATGGGGCCCAGAACTGAGCCTTGTGGAACTCCTGCAGCAATGTCAAAGGGTTCTGAAATTGTGACCAAGGTTTTAACCCTAAATTTCCTGTTGGTTAAGTAGCTGTATATATTTTTACAGAGATGTTCGTTAATTTGAAATGTGTTTCTCATTTTGTAGATTAGTCCGTGTATCCATGTTGTGTCGAAGGCCTTTTCTGTATCTATGCTACACATTAGTGTCCCTTTTTTCCTGTTTAAATTTTTAGTTATATGGTTCATTAGTATTGCTAGTGCGTGGTTGGTTGAGTGATATTGCCTAAAGCCCATTTGAATGTCGGGGATCGTATTGTTGTCCTCTGCGTGATTTTGTATTTTCTGTTTTAAAAATCGTTCGTAAATTTTACTGATTGTCGGCAGTAGTGATATTGGTCTGTAGCTAGTTATTTGGTTGGCTGGTTTATTGGGTTTTTTATGGGGATTACATAGGCTATTTTCCATTTTTGCGGGAAATATCCTATGTTATAGATTTGGTTAAATAGGACAGCTAGAAAGGTCCAGAATTCTTTCTTTGTTTTTCGGATAAGATAGTTCGATATTTGGTCAGGGCCTGTAGATTTTTTGTTTTTACTGTGTATTATCATTTCCTGTATGTCGGTGGGTGTTATTAATTCTGTATTGTATTGATTGATTTGCTCTTGGGTGGTAGCAATTGCTGGGAAGTTTCTGCAGAAGTTAAACAGAGGAGTGTAATTACTATGGAAGGTTGTATGTATTTCGCTGTCTAAGTGTGCCATGTCTGTGTCCATGGTAAGATTTTGCTTGTGCGTATTTTCCAGGTGCTACCCTAAAGCATCGATCTTGTCTTTGTCATTAGTTATGTATTCATCCGGGTTGTTTGGATTGATTATTCTTGGGAGTGTTATGTTGTTTTTTATTCCCACTATGATTTTGAATGTTTTAAAGGTGTTTCGGTCCATTGTGATGTTGGTGAGTTTGTTTTCCCAATATGTTTTATGGTGTATTTCTATCCTGACTTTAATTATGTTAGTGATATCTCGAATTTGTGCTTTTAACATGTTTTGGTTAGGGTTATATCGTTGTCTTTGCCAGTTCCTACGTAAGGTGTTCTTATATTTGATTAGGTTTATGATTGACGTTGGCAATGGTATGTTTCCTTTTGTTTTCAATGTTATTTTAGGTACGCTGTTTTCAATAGCATTTTTAATTGATTCTTCTAGTTTCTCTATATTCTCTTCTGCCTCTTGTGGGGTTATGTTCCTGTTGAATAGAGGTATGTTTGTGCGCGAGTAGTTGTATATGGTACGTGGTTGAGTTAGTGTAATATCATTAGCTTGGATCATTAGTTCTACTGCATTGTGGTCAGAGTCAAAGTCTAGTGTTTTAAGTTTGTCCATGTAGTTGGAGTGGTAGTCTGTGTTGAGGTTGATAGATATTAGGAAGATATCAAGATAGGAGTGAGAGCGGGAGCTGTGAAATGTGGGATGAAGGGATGATTCAATTCTGAGGTCGTAGTTGAGGGTGTTTTCTAGAAGCCAGTTATGTAGTGTTTTCCCAGCTTTGTTAGTATTTGTATTACCTAAATTCCAGAGGGGATGTTTCGCGTTGAAATCTCCTCCTATTATTACTTGCCCACTTTTGTTACGTCTAGTATTTTTTCTAAGTCTGTTGTGTTAAAGTGTGTATTTCCGTTTTTTTTGTAGAGAGATACTGCGAACAGGTTCCTGCTTGAATATCTAATTTTTATTATTGTTGTTTGGAGTTGTAGTGAAATGATGGTCATTCGTTCGAACTCTATGTTGTCCTTGATGAGTATAGCAGTTCCTCCACCTGCTTGATTTGCACGGTCCGTCCTGGCTAGTTTATAGTTTTTGAATTGGGGGTTGTGTTTTTTGTTCAGTTTTGTTTCTGTTAGTAGTACTATGTCAGGCCTGTGCGTTTTTAGGAAGTTTTCTAGAAACTGCCTTTTATGAATAGAGACTATTGAGTTTACGCTTAGTAGAAGAATTTTCAGTTGGTTATTCGGCATTGATTGTGAGTTCTAATGGTAAGTGTAACATTGCTTGTCTTTTGGAATTTTTGCCGGTATTGGGGAAGAAATTGGTCTAACTTATTCAGACAGTTGTGTAGGTTAAGCCCAAATATCGATTGGCATTCCTGGTTGATTAAGTTAAGTGTACTTTTGCTATTATTATTTGTGTTGGTGTTAACTGAGGTGTTAGGGATTGTGCTGTTAATAGGCATGTTACCTTTTAGCATTTGGGAGTAGCTGATGTTTGTTTTTGTGAGGTTTCGGTATGCTTGCTGTTTGGTTTTTCTGTTGTTTAGAGCTTCTTCCTTTCTTTGAACAAGCTCAAGATATTTGGGGGCAGCGTCTGTAGCTTGCCGGGTGTCCTAATTGTCCACAATTAACGCATCTTGGTTGACTTTCATCTGTTATACTCTTGCGGCTGCATTGTCCAGGTTCATTTTCATCGGTGCATTTTACGCACCTGTATCCCATATTGCAGTTGAGTGCTACGTATCCAAATCTTTGGCATTTTGTGCACTGATTCATCTTGTACGATTTGAATTTTTCAATTCTTACTGTCTGATTTAGCAGGTATCGGAGTGATATTAAATCCTTGGGGTTGTCGTTTGCATGGATTTGTACTGTGTGATTTGCTACTTCCAGTAGCTCGCTATTTATAGGCAGGAACACAATAGATATTGTGTCTGCCGGTGGCGTTGCCCATGACGCCCGCGTCATTGTGTGAATTTTCATACATTTGGTCCCCAAATGGCGTCATGATAGTTCTAATCGGAATTTTTGTCTGTGCTGTGAGCTGCCATTTTGAATCTGTCAAAGTGGTTCATGGCAGCTATTTTGGTGGTAGGTGTTTACTTTTTGAATTTTTATGTTATTTATTTTATTAATAATATATTTCCCCTTTTAGATTTTTGGTCCCTTAGGACATCGTGGGATAGTTTCTTGCATCGTGGGATATTTTCTTGCATCGTGAGAATTAATGCGTTATTATTGTGTGTTTTCGTTTTAATTGAAGTTTCAGATCGTGTTTATTTATTTTTTATAGATGCTTCTGTTTTTCTTTTTAGATAATGTTGCCGGTAGCATCGAGGGATCCCTATCGAGTGATTCGTCGTGGGAAATGTTTTATTTGTGAGTGTTAGTTTTTAATAAAATTTTAAATTTATATTTTTTTTGTTCCGAGACGGAACACTTCCGTCGTTAGCCAGAGGCAATCAGTTTTAATCAGTTTTTGAAAAGGAACCAAGTGACCCCCGACCCACGGTAAGGTCACTTGTTCCCTCTAAAAATTATAAAGCTATAATAAGCTAGAGATAAAGTAAAGTGTAACGATCATGAAATAAATCAAGTAAAAAGTACAAGTTTTTAAAGTGAATCATTTGATGTAAAATAAGTGAAGAGATTTTTTTAATACAGGGCTGGTGACCTTCTACCCATAAAGCACTCCCAGTCCTTGCTGTTAAAATTGCACAGCATTACTGCTCTGACTCGATGTAGAATTTGGTGATAGTTCTGTACTTGCTGCAGGAACAACGGCTTCTACCTCCACGACTATACGGGGCCTTCATTGATTTTGGTATCTTTTCCAAAGGAGTCCATTGACATTTACGTAGTACATCATTTTTCCTATATTGTTGGTAATAGTTGCTTCTACCCACAACGCGCCTCTACTGTAGTTCCTGGCATATACTGGCTGACCTTTACTGCAAAGCTCTGACTGAGATCTTGGTTGCTTTTGTGTTATTGGTTCATATCGAAAGAGGGATAACAAATTATGATGCTCCCTACCATGTAGTAATTCTGCTGGAGACATCCCTGTTATGGGGTTAGGTGTTGTCCTATACGTACTTAGACATGCCAGTAGAGCATCTCCTTTATTACCGGATTCCTCTAAAGCTTTTGTTATGGATGCTTTGAAAGTTCGCACAAATCGCTGTGCTTCGCCATTTGATGCTGCAATTTTATAGGATTTCATATTCTGAAGAAGTTTTTAGTACAATAAAAATGTCTTGGACTGATCGTTTTCACAGTATACATAAAAAACCTATTTTTTTTATATGGCAACACCAATAAAGGGTTGCCTGATTTAGTCCATTTTTGAAATTTTATTTGCTAGTACAATGAAAATACCACGTGCCAAATTTCAGCTCTTTACGGCGACTCGTTCTCAGGCAGTGTTCAAATATATAACGGAAAACGAAATTTTTGTATGGCAACCCCACGAAGGAATTGCCCGATTTGTCTCATTTTCGAACTTAATTTTACTTTTTTTTTTAAAGTCCGTGTACAAAATTTCAGCTCTCTAAGTGTACGCGTTCTCGAGTTATCGTGCGCACGGATGGACGGACGGACGGACAGACGGACGGACAGACGGACGGACGGACGGACATGCAAAAATCAAAATAACTTTTAGTATTATGGATGGCTGTCCAATCCATTTTGCTCTACCATCATTATTTCGAGGTGTTACAAACGGAATGACAAACTTAGTATACCCCTTTAGATTTCATCTAGGGTATAATAACTTGAAGAACTTCCGCAGCATCCACTCCACGAAATTCAAATGCCTCATTGTGATCATTTCGTGGGGTCCTACATGCTACGGAGGAACCGGATACAGAGCAGCTGGTAAAGCAATTATTGAGTTGGTTTAAACTGAGGTCACAATCTACAGTCTTAGCTTTCGTTGCACCAAGCTCACGTAGATTACGCCACAATTTTCTTGAAGGGAGATTGATGTTTAATTTTTTATGGTAATACTGGTATTTCGCCCCACGAATAGAAGTATTAACTATATTACGCAGTGCTTTGAAACGTTCAATATCCCTAGGAGCTCGTGTCTGTTTCCAGATAAAGTGTGCTTTATTTCTCCGGTGCATAGAGCTCGTGTCTGTTTCCAGATAAAGTGTGCTTTATTTCTCCGGTGCATAAGCTTACAGATAGAACTGGAAATCCATGGATTCCTATTGTTTCTTTTAACGGTCTTAATAGGAACAAAACGCTCGAATAGCTCTAGTATCATATTCTCCAAAATTTCAACTTTATCATCAATTGAGGTATAGTTTGATGAAATACTTAGGTTAAACTCAGTATTAGTCAGTGCAGCATGTAAGGACTGCATGTGTACGGAGTTGAAGTCTCTGAAAGTGAAGGTTTCAGTGCAGAGATTCCCACTCCCAATGTTAAGCGAATTGTTTAGAAATATGAAGTCGTGATCTGAAATGCCCGGTAGGGCAAGTTGGCTAAAGAAGGACACGTTTGAGGGGTTATTGCATATGAAAACATCGAGCAAAGATGAACTACAAGCAGAAAAATGCGTTGCTTCATTATTTATTACATGAAGATCACCTGCAGACAAGAAATTTATAAACTGTCTATCCGGGCCGGTCATCCTTAATAAATTTAGGTTAAAATCTCCACATAGAATTATGTTGGGGAAAACAGCAAGAGAGATTCAGGAGATTGTCAGTGAAGATATCAGATAACGCTACCGACGGAGGTTTTATAAACGATGAGGGTTTTGTTTTCAGCACCAAGAACTTCGAGAAATAAAAACTCCGTCGAAGAAATTGTAGAAGACAGAAAGATTTTTGCCTCTATGTTAGGTCTTATGTAGATTGCGACACCGCCTCCTCTTCTATCCTCCCTATCATGTCGAAATAAACGATAACCTCCAATATTTATCAGTGATGTGGGTACTGCAGGTTTCAGCCAAGTTTCCGTCACACAAACTATATCCGCCTGTGATCGGGTAAATATTACACGAAATTCATGTATTTTAGGTAATAAGCTTCGAGCATTTATATGACATATATGCAATCCGCAACTACGAGAAGCAAAAACATTGATCATTGTATGACACATATGTTCTTCGTTCAGGCCATGAGACAAATCACCCACAGTCAAAGGAGTCCGAGACCCGGCTCCCCAGAAGATAGCCCGATACCGCACACCGAAACAACTGAAAGACGCAACTGGCAAGATGAGATACATTATAAACTTTACGTATAAATCTACATTAATAGAATAAAAGTTGAACTTAACTAACCCACAACAACAAACAAAAACATAAACAGCTCACATATCGATCACTAAACCTCTAATTGACCTATATCGGAGATTTTTATTAAACCTGAGTCGGCAGATCTTCTGATAAAAGTGGAACCATTTAACACAAATACGGAGTCAATTTTGCCTTTTTTTTTCAGCCGCCTTGCGTGAAGAGAAATTCCTCTGTCCTGGTGTGTGAGCGAGTGATTGATGTAGATTCGATTGTGAGGTAAGGCCGAGGAACCGATAGATTCTAAATTCACGTCAGAGACTTTTACTCGTGCAGACTTCATGTATTTTGGCAAAGAATGTGCGCTTCTCCGAGTACCTGGGGAACTTCACAATAATAGGTACAGCATTTGTTTTGCTCGTCGTACTGCTTGCGTTGCTTCGATTGCTTGCACGAGATCTGAAGACATCGAGATATTACGAGGGTGTATGACCAATTTTATGCATTATTTTGCTCACAATTTCTCTGGTGTCTTCCTCATTTTGATATGGGATGCCTGTGACCACAATATCATTCTGCCGCTGACGCCTTTCAATTAGGTTCAGATTTACCTTCATACTAGCTACGTCGTTTTCCAGTGACTGGACTTCAGAAATAACAGTCTTTTCAAGTGCCACTAGCTGAGAGCTGATGCTGCATAGTGTTGATTGCATTGGATGATATTTATCTTCCAATTTTTTAATGCCGCTTTATAGATCATTGACTTTTTCAGACAGCATGTCTTGTGCAGCGATAAGTTGTGACAATTTGCTGTTAACCTCCGCAAGGTCATCAAATCTTGGAGATTTCCTATTACTTCTCAATTCATCCGGCATAATGGAAAAAATAGCACTTAAAACACAGTAAATGAAGAAAAACAGAAATATGTATGTACTTATACTGTTACGAAGCAAAGAATAAAAAATAAAAACTTTGAAGCGCGGTTGTATAATAAAATTTCTAGTTAGAGGTAGAGCGACATAAAACATCAGTTAATTAACCAATTGTGATGGCCCAATATACTGAAGATTCTTCCAGCAGCCAAGGGCGCATTCTAGCGAAATAATCAGCGATTGCTAAACAATACCTGCATGGTATTGTTCTGCAATTGTCGGTTGTTTTTGCTGATTAGCCCAACAGCTGGCTGCGATGAGCGCTTAGTGGAGCAATCGTCGATTACGATAACAATTAACCTAGCATGGTAATTGTTATGTAAAGCGATTGTTTACTACTAAGCGACTCACGTGCTGCAACCGGTAGAACAAACGACAAGGTTGTTGTCGTTTGTTTACATCCGCGTTGTGAGCAAAGAAAGTACTTTTGAATATCGGGGCATAAAAGACCAATGACTGGTCTGGCGAGTGCCGTTCAGAGTTCAGTCGCGTCGTTACTTTTGTTAAGAGTATCAAGTTTCAGTTCGGTTCGGAGTAGTTGCAGAATTGTTAAGATAGGTCAAGCTTTTTGCGTGAAATAAAGAAGTACATATGTTAAAGTAATCAGAAAGTGATTTAATTAGAGACTTTTAGTGATCGTGACTAATTATTCGATTTTTCGCTATTCTATTGCTTTGGGACACGACCATTTTGGCGCAGCCGGTGAAACTTAGGTAAGAAATTAGAGAAATTTCTTGCTGGTGTGTTTGTTTTTTTTTCATTGCTAATTTTTTTTTATTTTCAAGAAATTTTTGTAAGAAGGTGGGAATTTGTTTATTTATATATTGATTTTTTTTTATTCTTTTGCGTTTCAGGTATTTAAAAAAAGTGTTAGATTTAAATTTTTGTGTTTTGTGGTTTTTTTTTGTGAAATTAAGCTACTCCAACATACATTGACGAGATCGAGGAGTTGTGCTTTTACAAGCTACTCCCGCATCTTCATCATAATATACACATACACCTACATTAGCGGCGATCGAGGAGTTGTGCTTTTACAAGCTACTCCCGCATCCCGAATAAACACCATTCACCATTTTCATAAAAAAACAGATGTCAATTTTAGCATGGAATGGAGTACGAGAATAATTTTTAAATTGTGATCGGTTAGATAAGTTTTCAACGTCGCAGGTCGGTTAGAGCGTTGATCACACACGCTTTTCGGCAATTTCTCGCGTTTTTAAAAGTTGTAATAACTGCTCCCAGTAACTACTAGAGTAATTTGATTAACGGGAATAATCTTGGGTCAGTTAAAGTATGGGTTATTGTATTTTCTTTTATTGTGTGACGTGTGCATCTGAATAAGGAAGAAAAAATAGTGAGAAAACACGATTGTGTTGTAGGGATGCTTAATAGAGGAATTCAGAGGAAATGAGTGTGGTAATTAGGTTATATTACAGTTTAGCATTAGATATATAGCATTAGCATTAGATGTATATTGTTGTTCGATTAGCACCTATAATAAGGATATAGGTGTTGCAAAAGATTTGCTTTAGAACGCGTTGTACTAATTTTTCGGCTCGCAGTCATGAAGGATAAACAGTCTTAGAGAAAATTGATTTCTAAGTATGCAGGGATAAGTGGGTTTAGGTATTCCTTTGTGTGAAATGGTAGACATCAATGTCAGTAGGAAGAAGTAACGTGTTGACTAGGGAGGAACTGCTGCAATTCGAAGCCCAGGAAAAAGAATTAGAGATAAGAGCTCAGAAATTAAAGGAGTACGAAACAAAAATTCTGAGCTACGAGCAAGACTGGCAATACATTGGAGATCATCTCACTTCAGAACTGCAAAAACGATTGTCAAGTGAAGAAGCAAAGAAATTGTTTGAGGAATTGAGTACGGTTACCCAAAATTGCACGAAAGGAGAAGCCTTGGACATGATAGTTACAACTACATTCGAGGCAATCCAACAGAAGGAAATTGAGTCGGAGCAAGAAGTAGAGGAAAACAATAAGAAAAATAAGGCTCTAATAAACAAAGTAGCAGCACTAGAGCATCAGCTACAAGTAGCAGAGGAAACAGCAACAGAGTTAGAGCAGGAATTAGGAATCGATCAATTGGCAACAACAAAAGAGAAATCGGCAGTCTCATCAGCAAATAGGAGGTGGAATCCAAGGAAATTGGTATTCTGGGACCAGCAACAAGATAGAAAGAGGACCTATGAGACGCTTAAAGATACGCAGCAAAAAACGTTCAGTAGTACTACGGAACAAGGTCGAAATAAACAAAAACAGAACCTAACAAGGCAAAAGCACCTCTAAAGAGCAACATGGCAGAGGCGTACGAGAAAATGGATTTGGTTTCTAAATACGTGCCAATATTTTCAGGGGGAAGGTCTCCAAATTTGGCAAAAGAAGTTTTTCGTTTCCTCAGCTGCAGGCCATGGCACCAAGGACCTGGAGAAAAGCACCGGAACATGCCATGGAAACACCACAGCAAAGTGGGAAGACCGGAAACTTTAGCGAGGTCAGACAGAAACAAACTTCAAAGCCTTTCCAAGCAGTACGGAGACCGGCAAGAAACTGGGAAACTCCAATCAGAGCAACACAGCAGCCTAGAGCGGTCAATTGCTTCAAATGCAGACAGCCGGGATACTTTGCTAAAGAATGCCTGTGGAGAAAGCAGCCTCCTTACTGCACTAAATGCCGAAACTATGGGCATGAGGCGCCAAGTTGCAGGAACCAGCAAGTCAGGTTCCGAGATACAGTGATAGACAACTCAACAGAATTCACTCAGAGAAGAGATGTTCTCTATTGTCAGTTTTGTAAAACAAGTGACCATTATACGGATATATGTTTAAGAAAATACCTAGCAGAGCATGGAGCCAGGCCTCGTGAGGGGAACGAGAGGCGGCAGCTGGGAGCTCTTTCCGAAGCTGCCTTCAATTAAGAGAATCGGAGTATACCCAGTTAACCAGAGATAAAAATAGTGCAGTAGAATTAGGTTCATTAAATAATTGTTTAATCACAGTCGACGCAGATATAGGACCAGAAGGTAAGTTAGTATTATTAGTAGATACGGGATCTTCATGCAATATAATTAAGATAAATAAAATAAAAGGAAGTACGCCCATACAAACCCAAGACACAATCACTATAGGAGGATTGTTTGGAACACACAGAAAAGCGTTAGGAACCTGTCAAGCTTTACTAGGCTTTGGTACTAGCCAACAGACCGAATCCATTACAGCAGATGGAATATTAGGCATGGAGTTCCTTAAAAACAAAGCCGTTATTGATTGTGTTGGTCATACACTGTCAATTCAAAGCGTAGAAGGAAACAAGGGAGTAAGGCCACTTTTTGAAAACATAACAGGGAAAGAAAATGTTGATACTCTTACGTTAGATAGATATACCTCTAGGCAATCTAGTACAGAGAATCCGCAGGAGATTTCACCAGATACTGTAAGGCTACGTATTCAAGAAAAAGTCACAGGGCTAAAAGATATTGTACGCAAGGCAAGTGCCGCTTCAGATAGCATAGAGAAATACTTGACATACGTGAGCAACAGCCATGAAACAGTTATTATACAACTGGAAGGAAAACGGATAACACAGAAGGAGCGGAAAATAGCTCCAGAGACGGACGAGCTGGATCTTAGGCAAAAGCAGGGATATACCTTAACCGCGATTCTTCGCACAGAAGCGCAGCAAAGGGATTTTCGTCCTCCAGTAGAAAGGTCTATAGCGTGGCCCAAAGAAAATTGGGGTGAAGAGCAGGTAAGGGTAGCGGTTGAAAGGAAGAACGGACTAGGACATCCTCGCACGGAAGTCCATCTAAATAGCTTCGAAACTGAACCCTCTGCCTCTTTTCTCAAATTCCAGGACACGAAAAGTCCAATACGCTTGGAGCCAAGAAGCGAGCAGCTGATAAGAATTCAAGTCTCGAGCGATTCTGAACTTGTATGTATGGCAGAAGAGATATGCCCCGGTGTGTATTGTGGGAATACCCTGATGAGGCCCAGTAACGGACAGGCCTTTGTAGGAATTGTCAATGCTAGGACTGAGGCAATCGAAATAAAAGATTTTAAGCCTAAGTTGGAAAGCTTAAATAAGTATTTGGTAAGACCATTAAGAAATCCCGAAGGTAGAATGAAAATCACTCAGCAACGGCTTCAAATAATGAAAAAATCTCTGGAGTTGGGGGATTAGCTGAATTCGGAAGAAAGGGAAGCAGTAATGCAAATTTGTTACGAATACAGCGATATCTTTCACTTACCTGGGGATAAACTAACGTACACTCCGACGAAAATGTTCAAACTTCCCTTGATGGCCGACACCGGGCCCATAAAGAGGAATCTCAGGAGCAGCTTAAAAAGCTGTTGGAGGATGACATAATCGAACATAGTAACAGCCCGTTCAATTTTCCAGTCTTATTAATACCGAAAAAGCGAACTGATGAAGCAGGTAAGCGAGAGTATAGATTTTGTGTGGACTTTCGCGAACTCAACAAAGTTCGTATTCCTTTTTCTTATCCACTACCACGGATTGACGATATTCTGGATAGATTAGGTCATTCTAGGTATTTTACCACCTTAGATCTTGCAAATGGTTATCACCAGGTGTTGGTGGATCCGGCAGATCGTGAAAAGACAGCTTTTAGCACAAACTTCAGTCATTTCCACTACAAGAGATTGCCATTCGGATTGAAAACGGCACCTCCATTCTTTCAATCTTTATTAAATGGGATATTAACAGGTCTTCAGGGGATTAAGTGCTTTGTCTACCTTGATGACGTAGTGATTTATGCGAAAAATCTGGATGACCATAACGGAAAGTTACGAGAAGTATTTCAGAGATTTAGGAAACATAATTTAAATCTACAACCTACTAAATGTCAATTCCTGAAAAGGAGGTAGTATACCTCGGGCATGTTTGTTCGGAGAAAGGTGTACAACCTGACAAACGGTTACTAGAAGTGGTACAAAACTTCCCCCGACCAAAAACAGTGAGAGAGGTTCAGTCTTTCTTGGGGTTGGCAAACTACAATCGTAAATTTGTTCCCAATTTTTCAAAAATTCTGGCTCCAATTAATAACCTTTTGAGGAAAAAGGTGAAGTTCAATTGGGGATCAGAATGCGAGAACTCCTATAAGGTCATTAAAGAAGCTCTCACTTCGCCGCCTGTATTAATTAATCCAGATTTTAATAGGGAGTTCACTCTCATCACGGATGCGAGCGGGGAATCTCTAGGAGCAGTCCTAGAACAAGAAGGTAGGCCAGTTAGTTATGCCAGCCGCACTCTGAACCAAGCTGAGAAAAACTATTCTACTACGAAACGGGAATTGTTAGCCATTGTATGGGCTGTCCGCAATTATAAATGCTACTTACTGGAAAGACATTTTAAAATCATAACTGATCATCAGCCTCTCCGAGGGGTTTTTAAGGTTAAGGACACCACATCTCGCATGGTGAGGTTCCACCAAAAACTTTCGGAGTTTGATTATGAAATTGTCTACAAGAAAGGTAGGGAAAATGGCAATGCGGATGCTCTTAGCAGAATTCCCAGAGATATAGAACAAGCGGAGGAAAAGTGTGGTAAGGAATATCCATGTTGTGCAGTTACTCGAGGGCGATTAAAATGCCGTTAGTGGTAACAGAAATTTCAGAAAAACCATTCGAGAAGGCATACGTAGACTTAGTGGGGCCGTTGCCTACTAGTCATAATGGTAACAAGTATATTCTGCCCATGATGGATGATCTGACAAGATTTGTTGACTTTGTGGCCATACCAGGCCAAGAAGCGAACACCGTAGCGCCGGTCTTGTTCGAGCAAATCCTTAGCCGTTACTCATTACCCAAACAGTTAGTAACTGATCAAGGAGCTAACTTTACAGGCGAAGTTTTAAAGGCTCTTTGCAAAATGCTTAAGATAAGGAAACTGCAAACCACCGCCTATCACCCCCAGTCCAATGCGGTTAGAGCGGCAGCATTCTACGTTAGCTAACTAGTTGAGAAGTTTTGTAGACCGGGAACCCCAGAGCTGGGATAACTTTTTGAGGACAGCAGCTCATGCTTACAATAACACGGTACATGCTGGTACAAAGCTAACACCCATGGAAACTCTTTTCGGATTTGTATCAGAAATCCCAGCAACTTACAGCATAAACCTGTACCGGTGTACAACACTGATAAGTATCATTCAGTGTTGCGGTTCAAGTTACAAAAAGCGTTTGAACTGGCCAAGGAAAACTTACTCAAAAGCAAGCTATCTGCAAAAAGGTATTATGATAAGACAGTCAGGCCAGAAGCCATACATGTGGGGGATAAAGTTCTGGTGAAAGATTTAGTTCGAGTGGGGAATTTATCTTCAATTTTCAAAGGCCCTTACGAAGTCATTTACATTCACAGCCCTGAGAACGTTACTATCCTTCAAGAAAAAAAGCTCAAGAGTATTCACACGAATCGATTGAGGAAATATAATGAATAGTTTCAGCATAAAATTTGATCATTTCAGGAAGACGGAAGCCTAAACGGAGTGCAGCACGAGGCAATAATTTTGAAATTGGCGGAATTGGATTAATTAATTTATTTAATTTTTTTTTCTCTTCTTCCTCTTAGTTTGTTTCTTTTATTACAGAATATAAACACGTACAAGACCAACACGGATTCATAAAGAATATTACGCTGCGAAGGACGAGAAGATAAGAAGATTAGGCAGTCGATCTAAAGGTATAGTAAGTATAGTTGTGAGAGCTAGTCTCGGACGTGGGAGGGGAGTGCCGGTTTTTAATGGACAACTCAATTTTTTTTCAAAATTCAAATATAAAATTTTATTAAATTTCAATAGCTTAAAACTAAATATCACAGTAATTCATTTAAAAGAAAAATTCAAAACAAAAAACTGCAAACTACAATACAATTAAATATAAAATTCAATACGAAATAAAAAATAAACAAAGTAAAATTCAAAATAAAAATCAATGAGCTCCTGCTCAGGCGCTGCTAATTTTCTCCTCGTTCTGAAAGAGGGAGAGAGGACTAGAATTATTATCTGTCATTAAAACAAAGAAAAGGGGGTAATATTGATGCTGCTAGTGCGTGATGGCACAAGGGCAGCAAAATGCTATAGTCAGAAAAACTAGTCAGATTAGTCTATGACAGTATTCTGAGCGTTCGTAGAAATGTAGCAATATGCTACTACAAAGAAGAAGAAGAACAGATTATTCTCTGCAGCAGAATTATTCTTCTGCTTAGGTGTAGATAGGAATATTGCAGATTAATCTCTGCGCAGAATTATTCTTCTGCTTAGGTGTGGGATGGATATTTTTGCAGATTAATCTCTGCGCAGACTTAATCTTCTGCTTAGGTGTGGGATGGAATTTTTTGGAATTGATAGGATTTTCAGATTATTCTCTGAAATATAGAATTAATCTTCTATAATGAGGTTGGGAATATTCTTGTATTTAGATTAGTCTCTAAACCAGATGAGCTCTGGACCAAGAATGATTTTCTGCTGCGGCTTGTCGGCTTTATATAGCCGCCGCATCCAGTTATGAGCTCTCGCCTCTCGGTGTTGCCCTAGCGACGTTTATTGGATTTAATGACTGCGGTCAAATCAAATGATTTGACGTAATGTCACTATGTGACACTGCGAAATGTAAATATACGAGAGGGATGTACACTTTAGGTAAGTTGATGATATTTTTATAGAATTTTGTTATAAATAATAATAATTTTGTATGCTTTATGTGTTGAATGTATTTGTTAGAGTGTTTAGACATCGCTGGACCAAAGGAAGGAAGTTCCCAACTATCAGATGAGTATTTTTTGTTGATTTCATTTAGAATTTGGTTCTTTGTGTTTCTTTTATTTTGTCTTTTTAGGAATGTGTTTACATCGGGGGAATCACAACACGTCGGTGGACTGAACATCCTCCCGCCTCAAAAAAGGGAAGAAAGAAATTGTAGTGTTTTGAGTAATAAACTTACATTTTGTTGATGAATGATGTGCAGTTTGTCCCTTTTTCTTTTCCTTTTTAGTGTCACTCCTCGCGGGATGTCCCACTTATAATATACCTTGGCGTTTCTGATTTTGTCCCAAGGAGTTTGTGTTGTGTCCAATAATTTAGTTATAATGGGTGTAGTGACAATTTTTCCTATTAGGTCTCTAGGAATTCCCAGATTGAGCTCAGTAGGTTTCATACTGATTGCTGACTGCCTTTGAGTTGGTGTTTGAGGATTTGGTGGTAGATCTGCAAATTGTGCTGGTGGATCTATTACGAGATCCATTAATTGCATTGGTTGTGAAGCGATATTCTCCAGCGGTGGTAGTTTGATGTTGCTCACTGTTTTTGCAGCTGTAGTGGGAGTGATAACCGTGCCAACTGGGCTATATTTCCTTGGCCACTTGAGGCAATCCTTGGCTTTTGGTTTGCTGCCAGTTTCAGCATCTAATTCTGGCATGCTGAATGGCGTAGAGCGTGCTGCTGTAGGCAGCCTTGGCCGAGTTGGTACCCGAATTTCAGGACGGTGTTCTTTGGGTCTCTGTTTGAAGTTGAAGTGACCACCTTCCTTAGGCTCCTTTTGTCTTTGGTGATGCTGGCCTTGCCTCAAATGGCCTTGCATTTCTCTTAATAGGCGAGGAATTTGGTGGACGCACGATTGCTGATCGCGGTCTGCGCGCCTTTTTCGGTGTTGGTGGCAGTGGACTGATGGGCCTGATTGGCTTGAAAGATGCCAAGAGCTCGGAAGGTGTAGGTGTGATGCCTACATCTACTGATTCTAAAGACTCAGAGCTGAAAATTTCTAATAACTCCTCCATGATGAATAAAGAAAAAAAGAAACTATTGCGCGCACTTGTCACTTTTCAAATTGAAGTGATTTTTTGGCAGGTTTCGGAATCGTTTATATTCAAATGTAACGGGTGTTTTGTTTTGTTTTGGGAGAGACAGAGAGCAGTAAATTTTGGTGGGGATAATCGATCAATGTCCTGAGATGAATTGGTAAAGGGGGAGGACAAATTTTATGAGATTGGACTGGTGAGAATCTTATATTCATTTCTATTATTGGATGAAGAGGAAAGAGCTCTGACATATTTTGCTCCAGTTCATATTACTGGGGAAATATTATTCTCTTGCATTATTGATGCAATATGAGAGATAGTCTTTGGATGATAGTGATGCCATCTGTTGGTGAGAGGTTTAGTTTCTCTGTGATCTAGTTCAGTTTTCATTTTATTATATTGTAAAGTTGCTGACATTGAACGAGATGGCGACACTTTTGTTGTATTTTTCCATTTTGTGTTGATGGTGGAAAGAGTTGTTAAGGTATAGTGCTTCCTTGCTTCACTGGGTGTATTTCTCCAAACTTTTCTCTGAGAACTGTGGCGCAGATGTGTATTATGATTCTTGGTGGACATATATTCATATTTTTCGGGGAGTAGGAGTTTTCTTGTATGCACTTGATGTTTTGGTGAACATATTGGCGTGGTGGAGTATTCCCAAACTCTCTTTAGTTTCTTATCCAACTTGGGGTTTGTCGTCGTATAGGTGGAAAGCACAGTCGTTGTCGTGCTCTTTATTTCTGGTACTCCTCCGACCAGAATCCAGCCCAGTTCGGTATTTTGGGCTGTAGGTGTATTGTTAAATCCTCTTCTAATTCCATTTTTAATTGTGGCGGCATAGATGTTTGCTCCGAGAAGAACATCGATTTCTCCTGGGATTGATAACGTTGGATCTGCAAGCTGGAGATCGTTTATGTGTTTCCAATTTGACACTTCAATTTTCTGTGTTGGAAGCAGATCGGTGATTTTTTGGATTATGAGCATGTTGCTCGCTATTTTAAAATTGTTTTGTAGAGAATTAATTGTGACTGTGGTTTGGTGTACAGCTGTATTAGTGGGAGTTGAACCAAGTCCAATTAATTCTTGGGTGGTTGGAGATCCTTTAAGCTGTAAGAGTTTACAGGACTTTTGGGTCATAATAGACACTTGAGATCCAGAGTCTATTAATGCTCGGAATGTCATTGTGATTCCGGATGATGAAGTGACATTGATCAGAGCTGTGGAGAGGAGAGCTCTTTTCATATTGGCGGTTAGAAAACTTTGAACTTGTTGTTCATCATTTCTACAAGCTAAGGGTGTGCTTGGTTCAGTTTCCATACTGGAAATTTGGGTGGATTGATTAGGTGATTCTCTCACCGAATCGTTTTGCTCATAGTGGAGCAATGTGTTATGACTTTTGTTACAGTGGTAACACCTTTTATTGCTTGTGCAATTTAAGGTTAGGTGGTTGGGAGATAAGCAATTTTTGCATAAATGCTTATTTGTGACAACTTCGTGTCGTTGTCGGGTGTTCATATTTCTAAAGGTTTGACAATGAAATATGATATGGTTACCCTTGAAATGGCTGCAAGAGGACTTTTTTGTAGGTGGGTGCTTTGGTGTTGAACTTTGGCTTCTATTCAAGAATCCATAAGTTGGTTTTGGTGAGAGTGGTTTTCTCTGTGTCATATTCGAAGATGTATTTCTATTTCCTATCATTTCCAAGGTTCTGAAGCGAGCCTCTAGGAATTTAGTTAATAGTTTTAATTTGGGTAATTCTGTGCTATTGCGAAGGCTCTGCTCCCATAACTGGTGTGTGTCTGAGTGTAACTTTTGTACAGTCAAGAATATAATTATAGGATCCCAATTGTTTGTTTCTACACCTAAATTTTGTAATGCTAATAGCGCCTCTGTTATATTGTTTAGTAGCCTTTTGATACTTTCGGCAGTATCATGATTTGTGGTTGGGAGAGACAATAATTTTTTTAACTGTACGTTGACTAGGATTCGCTTATTTGAATAGCGTTCCTTGAGGAGTTGCCAAGCTGGTTTATAGTTTGCGTCGCATATTTCAAAATACCTGAGCAATTTTTCAGCTTCTCCTATTAGATTAGTTTTTAAAAAATATAACTTGTCAACGTCTCTCAGATTATTGTTATTATGTATTACTGAATGAAATAGATCGTGAAATGAGATCCATGTCGAATATTCACCATTGAATGTCGGCAGCTTGATTCTAGGAAGTCTTTCGCTATTGCATGACATTGTGCTAGCAGAATTTGTCTGTGTGTAAGGTGGATTGCTGACAGATGGTGTTGGTGTTAATCTGTCTATGCCTTCTTCCATGCTTGCTGCTTTTTCAATGTAGTATTCCTGAACCTTGCTGAATGTTTCTTCGGTGAAATATTCTAATTGGAGATCTTCTTTTCTTACTCTCGTTTGTATGGACCTGTGCCGAGTTTGGAATTCTTTCCAATATTCGGTGAACGTTTGTAGGCGTTTTTCTGTTGATTTGACAGTTTTCTTTTTACCGTCTCTTTGATGCCTTTTAAAGAGGTCTTCTATTAAGTCTTTGACCTCTTTTTGAGACTCAACCAACTGTAATACTGAGCTAATGGTTTCGTCCCCGGCGTCAGATATACTGCGTTCGTCATCTGTAGGCATTTTGAATGGAGAGGCTTGAATCACGTGACAGTATTAAGAAATGTATTCAATTTTATATTTGATTCGACTGAGTTATCCGGCTTTGAAGGACCAATGTGAGAGCTAGTCTCGGACGTGGGAGGGAGTGCCGGTTTTTAATGGACAACTCAGTTTTTTTAAAAAATTCAAATATAAAATTTTATTAAATTTCAATAGGTTAAAACTAAATATCACAGTAATTCATTTAAAAGAAAAATTCAAAACAAAAAACTACAAACTACAATACAATTCAATATAAAATTCAATACGAAATAAAAAATAAACAAATTAAAATTCAAAATAAAAATCAATGAGCTCCTGCTCAGGCGCTGCTAATTTTCTCCTCGTTCTGAAAGAGGGAGAGAGGACTAGAATTATTATCTGTCATTAAAACAAAGAAAAGGGGGTAATATTGATGCTGCTAGTGCGTGAGGGCACAAGGGCAGCAAAATGCTATAGTCAGTAAAACTGGTCAGATTAGTCTCTGACAGTATTCTGAGCGTTCATAGAAATGTAGCAATATGCTACTACAAAGAAGAAGAAGAATAGCAGATTATTCTCTGCAGCAGAATTATTCTTCTGCTTAGGTGTATATAGGAATATTGCAGATTAATCTCTGCGCTGAATTATTCTTCTGCTTAGGTGTAGATAGGAATATTGCAGATTAATCTCTGCGCAGAATTATTCTTCTGCTTAGGTGTGGGATGGATATTTTTGCAGACTAATCTCTGTGCAGAATTAATCTTCTGCTTAGGTGTGGGATGGAATTTTTTGGAATTGATAGGATTTTCAGATTATTCTCTGAAATATAGAATTAATCTTCTATAATGAGGTTGGGAATATTTTTGTATTTAGATTAGTCTCGAAACCAGATGAACTCTGGACCAAGAATGATTTTCTGCTGCGGCTCGTCGGCTTTATATAGCCGCCGCATCCAGTTATGAGCTCTCGCCTCTCGTTGTTGCCCTAGCGACGTTTATTGGATTTAATGACTGCGGCGAAATCAAATGATTTGACGTAATGTCACTATGTGACATTGCGAAATGTAAATATACGAGAGGGATGTACACTTTAGGTAAGTTGATGATATTTTTATAGAATTTTGTTATAAATAATAATAATTTTGTATGTTTTAGGTGTTGAATGTATTTGTTAGAGTGTTTAGACATCGCTGGACCAAAGGAAGGAAGTTCCCAACTATCAGATGAGTATTTTTTGTTGATTTCATTTAGAATTTGGTTCTTTGTGTTTCTTTAATTTTGTCTTTTTAGGAATGTGTTTACATCGGGGGAATCACAACACGTCGGTGGACTGAAAAATAGTGAAAAAAAAGAAAAAAGGAAAATGAAAAAAGAAAAAAAAATATAAGAAAGGTTGAGAAGGAATTAAAATTAAAATTAAAGTAATAAAAAAAAGACAGAAAGAGATAAAGACAATTTAATTTGAAAAAAAAATAATAGATTTAAAGGTACAATTTGCAAAAGAAGTAAGATAAGAAGATAAGATTTAAGGAGGAAAATTTAAAATATATAGACATAGAAAAAATAAGAATTAGGGTTGCCATAGATTAGCATATCGTTTAGTTATCAAGATGAAAGCAGTTATAACGGTAATATTTGCACTCATCACCTTGCTGAAGGCAGAGAAAACAGGCTATAATATCCAACCGATACCCCATACAGGAGTGTTGTTCGAGCATCTTGGAAAAGTCAACTTCTACAACAAGCACTGGACTATCCTGTCCAAGGTGGAAATGCCGGCGCTAACAGAGGACATGGAATTTGTAAAAAATTGCACTAACCTAATTACGCAGTTATGTTTGGAGGTGACACACGACGGAATAGTATCTAGGTGCACCATAGCGGCCAAGGAGATCAGAAGTTGGGTCTCGAAAATTAAGAGGCAAAACGAGGAACTGCTACACCATACCCAGAGTGAATCACCACGACGACGCAGACGTTCAATTTTTGATGGATTAGGATCAGCATTCAAATACCTTTTCGGGACAATGGATCATGCAGACTCAAGAGATACATGCAGCGTTAGATGATCTTAGCGGAAAAGAAAACCGAACCTTCACTCTGTTAAAGAACCAAATAACGGTCATTAAGTCTACATTCGACGTATTCAACGCTACCAGAGTACAAGGGGCAGCAGAACGAGAGGAGCTAAGTAACAAAATCTCAGCAGTAGTAAAAGCACAACAGGGTCAATATCGTGAATTGACGGCATTGCAGCTCAGATTAGAAATGAGCGAAGTAATTACACTGATGACTCTTCATCTACGAGAAATCAGTGAGATGCAGGAAAATATAATCAGTATGTTGGTCGCTCTGAGTGTCGGAAAGCTACATCCATTGATTATTCACGCTCGGGAAATGAGTGAAATAATGAGGAACGCCACTCGTCAATTGGATTTAGGTGAGAAATTCCAGAACTTCCAGTTGTTGACGCAGATTGCAAAAGTGAAATCCCTTCAAGTAAATCAAGGGATATTGATCAGAATTGAAATTCCACAGCCACAAAGAGTTGCATTCGATATGCACAAGATATATACAATTCCTGTTACAATAGACAACGCCGGGTATCACATATATGATCTGGATGCCGAATTTGTAGCCACTAACAGCCATGAACGGCAGTATGTCCTAATGAGTTATCAGCAATATCAAGGGTGCCAGCAGCTTTCGACCACCGCCGATCAGCCACAATTTCTTTGTCCACAGTTGGGCCCGACCTTCACAGCAATTGGAGAAAATTGCGTATTAAACCTTTTCCGAAGCTTCAATGTGAACTCGAGAGCATATAAAGATCGAGTTATACCGAAATGGAACAGTCTAGTTCGAATGATGACGAGGAACCATTGGCTATTTGTGGTATCCAGAAAAACAAAATTAGAGATGAACTGCCAAAATTCACCAACTACAATTGGAAAACTAACATCTACAGGGGTGTTATCAATTGAAGAACACTGCCATTTACAGATTGGAGACCTACGGATAGCTGCAGAGGACGACAGCCGGAAAAATATCTCAATTTGGCAGCCGAATCGCTTGGAGTTGCCAGCCTGGAATGACGTAGACATACCTAAATCAAATAAGCAGAAAGCGGAAATTATGGAGAGTAAAGAGAGTGGGATAAAACTGTTGACAGCTAAGAACTGCAACCAAGCATGGAAAGACATTGAGGCCGATATAAAGCGAGTACAGGAAGCCATTAAGAACGAAGAGACTAGCAGACAATTTATTCCACATCACGTCCACTTAGCAGCTACATCAGCTACCGGGTGTTTATGCATCTTCACCTTAGCAGTACTAGCAGGAGTAGTGTGCCATTTAGAGCGACAAAAAAGTGAACAGACTCGAACGATCATCAGCAAACCATTTACGGGGCCAATTCAATCGCGGGTATCCAAGCAAGCAGAATCCAGTATAGAAGTCATCATTCCAACAACAGCAAACCTGCCAACAGCAAATTTACCTACCGTCGTCGGGAAATAGCTGGTACAATTAGAATAGTAGAGTAATTATTGTATTGTAATAATATCATTAGGGAAATTTTGGGCGCCCACAGAAATTAGAATGTTAAGGCTAAGGTTGTAAAAAGTATTAAAATTATTGAAGGTTTTTCTCTTATGAACTGGACAAACTTTTAAAATTGTAATAAGGTAAAAATGAAAGGAAAACAAAAATATTATTAGAGAAAAGTTTACCGGCGACGGAATTATTAAAAATTAGAGTACTTATTTAAGATATATCAAGCCTAGAGTTTATTGTAACAGAAAGAGAGGTAGAATAGATAAAAATGTAGAAATATATTTTTTTTAATTTTGTGAGATGTTTGAAGTAGTTATATTGTAAAAAAAAAACAAAAAAGCAAATGTTAAAATAAGAGAAACGTGAAAAAAAAATTAGAAAATAAATGAAAAGCCATAAGAAAGAAGGTAACAAAAATAAATAAGAATAGAATACAGAAAGCAAGGCAGAAAGAAAAACAAATGTAAGAAATGAAATATGAAAGGAAACTATGAGAGAAACTGAATGTGCGAAAAAAAAATAAAAAAGAGATATTATATGTAAAATGAATAACAAGTCTAAGAAATGTAATATATGTAGGAATTTTTTTTCTTATAACAATGGAAAAAGAAGAAATAATATTAAAGAATATTAGAAAGAAATGAAATGCAAATAGAAAAATTAAATGTGAAATAAATAGAAAAATTAAATGAGAAATCAAACTTGAAATAATGTACAAAAAAAAAATAAGAACAGAGAAAAGAAAATTAGAAGATTTAGATAGTAAATAGGTAAGAAAAAATGTAAAATAAAATCTGAACCGAACAGAGATTAAAATATTTTCAATTTTTAAGACTATTGCACTCTCCAGATCTAGTTCCCTGCGGAAACTAGTTTTTCCAAGGGGGGAGGAATGTGATGGCCCAATGTACGGAAGATTCTTCCAGCAGCCAAGGGCGCATTCTAGCGAAATAATCAGCAATTGCTAAACAATACCTGCATGGTATTGTTCTGCAATTGTCGGTTGTTTTGCTGACTAGCCCAACAGCTGGCTGCGATGAGCGCTTAGTGGAGCAATCGTCGATTACGATAACAATTAACCTAGCATGGTAATTGTTATGTAAAGCGATTGTTTACTACTAAGCGACTCAGGTGCTGCAACCGGTAGAACAAACGACAAGGTTGTTGTCGTTTGTTTACATCCGCGTTGTGAGCAAAGAAAGTACTTTTGAATATCGGGGCATAAAAGACCAATGACTGGTCTGGCGAGTGCCGTTCAGAGTTCAGTCGCGTCGTTACTTTTGTTAAGAGTATCAAGTTTCAGTTCGGTTCGGAGTAGTTGCAGTATTGTTAAGATAGGTAAAGCTTTTGCGTGAAATAAAGAAGTACATATGTTAAAGTAATCTGAGAGTGTTTTAGTTAGAGACTTTTAGTGATCGTGACTAATTATTCGATTTTTCGCTATTCTATTGCTTTGGGACACAACACAATAGTTTTTCCATAAGATCGTCGAATTTCATATTTGCTCTAGCTAATAAATGCCGATTAAGTGTGATTCACATTAGGTGTAAGGTCGCACCGTCGCGTCGTCCCCAGTAGTAATAAATGAAATGTGCGGTCGACCTGCCTGAAAGGACAGGTGCCTTAATCAAATCATCTCACCTGTGGCGATTGAATTCCGAAGATTTTACCACCAGTTCTTCAAGGAGCATTTTCATTTTCGTGTATAATTCCGTAGCGGACATAAGCAGGCTGACACCGGAATCTCTGCCACCTAGCTCCTCCCACCTTTCAAAATAAGCGACACTCAATAGACAAAAGAGCTTCGTTGCTCCCTGAGTGGAGGCAGCCACCAACCAATCTGACCTATTAGTAATATTAGTAGTATATTTCCCACATCCAGCAAAGATCCTTCGACAATTTCACCTTGAGTTTCGATTCCTGAGTTGATTTGGGAACTTTTAGTTATCGAATTTCAAGTTGAGTTAGGACACTCTCCAGTGGAACTTGTCTACTCCGGAGATTTGCTACCTTAAATCACTGCTGTCACATTGCCAAAAGCCCTCAGCATTGCCTGCATTGAGTCAAGACGTTTTTCAGACGGAAGAATTGATCGATGAATGTAGTTTACGCTACATCTTAGTTGTGAGACCTGTCGCATATATGAAACTTTTTATAGATGGAAATAAGAACGTTAATTAAGTAAAATTTGTAAGATTGCTCCCTCGTTACCGCTCGGCCGGAGCAATTTTCTACTTACTGGAAATTGTGTTACAGTTGGTGTCAGATGTGGGGTGTCTTAGAAAATATCTCTGGCGATATTTATCCCCTCTTTAATGTGTATTTGTTTCTTATCATAAATAAATGCACACAAATTTTATTCTTCTTTTACTTATAGTTTTTACGTTTGTTTATTAAAGTTTTATGGACTTTTATATACATATATTTTTTTTGCAATTTTGAAACTTTTGTTTTAAGCTTTTAAGTTTTTTTGTTTAATCGTCTACACATTTTTTTACCACGAAGCATAGAATTTTACTGGGCTTAGTCTAAGTGACTGTGCACAGAATAAAAGAACAAAACGTGTAAATAGCTTGCACTCCTATGTGTAGCAGTACAAGTACTAGGTATAATTCTTGAGGTAATATTGAATTCTCGTTATTATTAAGCAAAACTTCGAATTGAGTATACTTGAAGGCGTATCAGCCAGGTAGTGGGTACTATTAATAAAACTTAAAACAAAGTTGGATAATTTGTCTGGAAGAAACCATTACCACGTACTTTCCGTTTCTTTAGTAATAAGCGTCTTAAATTTGGATTTAGTTTGAGTCTATAAGTTTTAAAGCATTTGGCCTACTTTAACAAGTGAACTCACCGAATAATTTGGTGGAATAATTGAAAATAATTTTTTTTTATTTTAGGATAAGCTTTAATTGATTTTTTTTTAAAGTAAGTGAATTGCTGATTGATTCTCATCACAATTTGAATTCTCTTACTCTTTGATTTTAGATTAAGCTTTAACTGAATTTTTCTAGAAAATAACTGAATTCTTGAGTGATACTGATCACCATTGGATTTTTTTTATCAATTGCGTGTCTTGGATTCTTTTCTCGTAAATTCTTTTTTTTTTATTTTTTTTCTCGTTGATAAAATTGCGAGTAAAATGGATACAGATCAACTAGAAGAGTTGAAAGAGCAGATGAAGGCAATGACAATGGCAATGGTAAAAGCAGTTGTTGGTGCGTTAAAGGAAGAGCTAAAGCCCGAACAAGCTAACTCTATAACTGTTTTAGAGTCAGGACTCCTCGAGCAGGTAGCAAAGTTGTCAAAAAAGTGGAGGATTTAGACAAAACATTCAATGGTACAGCATTTGTTAATCGCGTTTTTGACGAATACTCTCCCCCAGTGTACACTTCGTCCTCTACCAGCACAACTACTACCACGACGACAACGGGCAGTTCAATATCTGCTTCGTCCCCAGTACACACCACTTTAACAACACATATATCAAAAAAAAATTTCAAAACCTGTAGCTACTTCTTTTGCAACATTGCCGTATTCTGCTCCGATGAGCCAGTCACTCAATATTCCTCTGCAACCAATGACTACTTGGAGTAGTCAGCCAAGTTTGAGTCAAAATCCATGTCTAAACTTCTATCAAAACCCTGAACTTTTATCAAGGGGTCCTTCCAATTCTGTTTATAGTTCTGCCGTGCCTAGCTTCAATTTGATTCAGCCGCCTAGCTCGAATTTGATTCAGGTGCCTAGTCTAAATTTGCTACAGCAACCTAGCTGCAGTTTACCACATCAGTATGGCTACAATTCCATTCGGCAAAATAATTCGAACCTAGTACAACCACCTAGCTCTAGTTCAACGCAACAGCCTTACTATACTCCCATTCGAAATCCGAATACTAACCTGAGTCGACAATCTAACTCCAACCTTCCTCCACAATCTGCCGTGCAACATCCTTCATTTTCATCATCTACTAGCGTTTGTAATTTAGCTCCGTTTGATGGTTCATTATCTTGGTCTGACTATCGTGTGCAATTTGAGATAGTCGCTCACCAAAATCGATGGACAGAACAAGATAAGGCGGATGCCATGGCAACACAGTTGCGGGGTAATGCAGTTTCAGTTCTGAACGTTTTTCCTCCAGGACATCGCATTCAATACGCAGAGCTAGCCGCTTTACTAGAACAGCGCTTTGGTGTAGATGCATACTCAAGTCAAGTTCAATTTTCTGGGAGGACACAAGGAGCAAGAGAAAATTTTGCTAACTTTGCGCTAGAGTTACAAAGGCTAGCAACAGCTGCCTTTCATTCGTGCCCCACTGATGTCGTTGACAGAATGGTAGCCTTGCGCTTTCTAGAAGGACTTCGAGATGATGAATTGAGGACCCTAGTTAGAGTAAGAGGACCGAAAACCTTACACGAAGCTGTGAGTGCGGCGCAGAAATTGGCTATCGGTACTCATGTCGGAAGGAATGCTCGTACCCATCTGGCTCAAGCTTCGCCACTACCGCGAAATCCACTTAAGCAAAGAAATCGTGGCCGTCGTCAAAGGCGCTCTGTAAATGATCGATTCCCGATAACACAAAATGTACAAGAATCATTCAATGGCCCGAGAAATAATCGTGTTTTGGAAGCCCCATTGCTGTATGGCTCCTTTAAACCAGCATCTCATTCTGAAGTTCCTCCAGTAGCTCGTTTGGATTCGGAAAACCCATCAACATCGACTCAGTGGGGCACGAGTCGATGAATGTCCTTATTGCCCCAGATATAGGAAACACTGATGACGACCTGGCCTCTCTCCTGGATATAAACCCCATGATAAAAGCAGTTGGAGGAAATTCGACTGAACAATGTAACGAAAAGGTTGAACAAAGCGCTATAACAAGGGAAGAAGTCTTTATTCAAGCCATAGGTCCATCTGAGAACAGCCTCGCTGTGAAAGGACTGTTAGATGGCAGACCATGCGATTTTATTTTGGATACTGGAGCCACCGTGTCAATTTTACATCCTAGCTTTTTAAGTAACTCATCACTGACAGCACTTCAAGAGTCGAGTGTCATTATTAGAAGTGTGACTGGAGACGTTGTTGATATTTTAGGTAAACAGAGTGTAGATATCCACCTAGAGAACTACAGGTTCTCACACACTGTGTTGGTAGCAAATATAGAATCTGTATGCATACTCGGCGTAGATTTTATCGACCTCAACCAATGTCAACTGGTCTTTGAAAATAATGTCCTCCAGATAGGCCAGGCGACGGTGAAGCTTAATAAACCAAGGTATGCCGCTACTAACGTCTGCCTCTCAGACAATATTTTGTTGGCTGCACGTAGTGAGATGATTATTCCATTTAAGCCTCCTCAAGAATTAAGAGAAAGCTCAACATTATTATTGGATTCCAAGCTCAATTCGGAACTGCTTTTCGGTGTGTACGCAGCTCGCATTTTAGTCGCACCAAAATCTCAGCTTATGCCGATACGATTGGCCGATTTGTCAAATAGTGATGTGTTCGTTCCCCGCGGCACTTGTGTTGGACAACTCGAACATGCTTTCATTGCTACTTCGACCACTGGCAGATGATTCGACACCTGATGTCCTTGACGTTGTACTCAACGGAGTGCAAGAGAGCCTATCTGGTACAGAGAAGCTGGCGCTAACTGCTCTATTAGAAGAGTATCGGGATATTTTCTCTACAGGCCCAAGTGATGCTGGCCGAACAAATATAGCAAAACATAAAATTAACGTCGGAGATGCAGCTTCATTTACGTTACCACCTCGAAGAGTTCTTCTGGCGAAAAGGTCAGAAATGGACCAGCTAATCCAAGAAATGGAAGCCAATGAAATTATAAGGCCTTCTACCAGTCCCTGGGCATCTCCAGTAGTCCTTGTGAAGAAAAAGGACGGCTCTACTCGATTTTGCGTGGACTATAGGCGGCTTAACGATATTACGAAAAAAGATTCTTATCCGCTCCCCGAATGGACGATACGCTCACCTCATTCGCTGGCTCGACATGGTTTTCCACGCTCGACTTGCAAAGTGGTTATTGGCAAGTTGAAATGAGTGATGAGGATCGAGAAAAAACAGCTTTTGCAACTGGAGGTGGACTATAGGAATTCAATGTAATGCCGTTCGGTTTATGTAACGCCCCTGCCACTTTCGAACGTTTGATGGATGGTGTATTCCGCAATTTAGGAGCAGATACGGCCTTGGTGTATCTTGACGACATCATTGTCTACGGTCGTAGTTTTGAAAATCACCTTAATAATCTGAAAAAGGTATTCCAATGTCTGCGATCGGCAAATCTCAAACTCAGTCCGAAGAAATGCAGTCTGCTCCGCCAGGAAGTTAGATACCTGGGCCATGTGGTATCTTCTCAAGGATTACGAACTGACCCAGAGAAGGCAGAAACTATACGGACGTGGCCAGTTCCAAAAACAAAGAAAGAAGTTCGAAGTTTTCTTAGTCTTGCGTCCTACTATAGACGGTTTGTTTGTAATTTTTCCACAATTGCTAAACTCTTGTCGGAGCTAGCCGAGGAAAAACGGAAATTTCAATGGCAGAAACAGCAACATGACTCTTTTGATGAATTGAAATTGAGGTTGGTTTCATCGCCTATTCTAGCATTTCGTCAAATGATGGGCGAGTTTATCATGGACACTGATGCCAGTCAGTTTGGACTCGGAGCAGTACTTAGTCAGGTCCAAGACGATAACGAGAGAGTGCTAGAATACTACAGCAAAACCTTGAGTAGGGCCGAAAGAAATTATTGCATCACCCAAAAAGAGCTGTTAGCTGTAGTGCGTGCCACAAGTCATTTTCATCAATACCTTTTTGGACAGTCATTTCGGATTAGGACTGAACATGCTTCACTCCGCTGGCTGATAACCTTCAAAGAGCCTGATGGCCAACCAGCAAAATGGTTGGAGAGGCTACAACAGTATAATTTCATCATTGAACATCGAGCTGGTCGTAAACATTTGAACACAGATGCCCTCTCTAGACGCCCATGCCAGGAATGTGCACACTGTGAGCAGAAAGAGCACCGAGAGCTGGAGCAAAATGTAAACTTAATATCTGTAGAAGCTGCCTTTTACTTGGAAAGCGAACAGAATCAAGATCCTGTTCTAAAAGTGGTTAGGATATGGATAGAAAAAGGCGAACGACCAACAAGATAAGAGATAATTGGTGAAAGTCCCTAATTAAAAACTTTCTGGGCTCGATGGGAGTCATTGCGAGTGATTGAAAATATTTTGTACCTCACCCAATACAGAGAGGGGGACTCACTTCTGAAAGTAGCACCAGCAAGCCATACTCACCAAATCCTCTTGGACCATCATAATAAGCCGGAAGGTGGACATTTTGTTATTCGGAAAATAGCCGAAAAGACTTAAAAGCGCTGGTATTGGCCTACCTTACAAAAGGATGTGCAGATATGGTGTGCTAAGTGCTCACTCTGTCATTCAAAACGAGGTCCTATTAGAAAAACGCGTGGAGAGCTCCAAGTTTATAATGTAGGAGCTCCTTTCGAAAGAGTTGCGGTTGATGTATTAGGCCCACTACCAAAAAGCGACAGAGGCAATAAATATGCCGTGGTTGTAATTGACTATTTTACAAAATGGCCAGAAGTCTTTGCAAAACCAGACCAAAACACAGAAACTATCGCAAATAGCCTGATAGAAAACGTGTTCTCCATATTTGGAATGCCCTTCCAGCTCCACTCCGATTAGGGCCGAAACTTCGAAGCAGAAGTACTGCAAAATGTGCTACAGCGCTTCGGCGTAGAAAAAACCGGAACGACTGCACTTCATCCTCAATCAGATGGAATGGTTGAGCAATTAAATCGTACCCTATTGGAATACTTGTCCAAATTTGTCAGTATTAGTCAAACGAACTGGGATCAATATCTTCCCTTAGCCCTATTAGCCTATCGCTCATCGGTACACGAGAACACCAGGTTTACGCCTGCGTCACTCAATTTTGGCAGGGAACTAAGACTCCCACCTGACATACCTTACGGCCCGACCCTCAATAACACAGCAAGAAACCCAGCAGAATACATGGAACAGCTAACTCAGGCTCTCGACAAATTTCATTCCTTGACCCGAAATTGGGAAGGACTGGAAACTATATTAACGCATTTGAATGACGTTTTGTACAGAGTTGAGTTTCCGGGAGGCAGAATAAGGAAGGTTCTTCACATAGACAGACTTTCTAAATTTAGGTCTGAAGAAAACCAAGCTAAGAATAACTTTCGAGCAAATTTAAGATTAGAAAAGGATCATTCGAGTAATTCTATCGCGCCTTGGGTTCAGCATTCAAAAGAGATGGCCCTGAGTCTTCTAATAAAATACAGTTTTGAACGCGGGAGGGGACTAGGTCGAGATTTGCAAGGAATAGTCAAGCCAATTGATATCCAACATCAATCCTTTCGAGCAGGATTCGGGTCAAACAGCAAACCAACACAGAGACCCAAAGAGGAAAGCAGCCAGACTTATCATTGAACAATACAAATGGAAGACACAGATAGCTGTATGGAGATTGAAACAGTACGCCGCTGGTCATAGAAAGGTAAACAGAAAAAAAAATTAAATTAAAAATAAAAATATTAATGCTATGAAGGATGCGAGTGTCCGGTTTTCTGTGCCCAATAGCGCATATATGTTATTGATTTGACGCGGCTTAATCGAATGGTTAGAAGACCTCACAAGTCAGAGGCCAATTCGATTGAGTTAGAGGAAAGGTGAATCATCATAGACGATATATCTTCTACGTAGCTAGCGGAAGCCTCCACTTCTGAGGATACGCCGAAGACATGGAGTCGAATAATTTGACGCCGCTTAATCGAATGGTTAGAAAATAGTTATTCTATGCCGGTTCTGCGACACCCTTTTAGCTTCCAGGATTTTGCCACAGATGGCGCCACCGTCGCTAGGAGGTTTGAGTCCATACCAAATGTAGGTTTGCACCTTGGATGTATTGGTTTCTGCCTTGGATACACTATTGTGTGTGCACCATTGAGTCTCGACTGCGCCCTAGCGGGATTAACCGGTACTACCGGGAAATGTTATTTGGTCTTGACTGCACCCTAACGGCATTAGCCGGTACTACCAGCATGCTCCCGTACTACGGTTGTCTTAGATAGATATGTGGTGCACCTAAATTTAGGCTTTTTATCATGATTTTTCGTGAGTGCCTAAATGTAGGCTTTTGGGTTTGAACTAATAATTAAAGTTAATAGTAGGAAATTTTTGTTCATGCCAATGGATTCTAGATGGTGGGTATGTGGGGGGGGGGGGATAATAAGGATAGGGAGGGGAGGTAATGAAGTTTTGGGAAGTTTTTTGCTTCACTTTTGCAATTAATTGCGAAGCATGCCTTAAGAAGTGCGATTTAACTTAGCACTAGAAATGTTCATTTTGTATACTTGGAGAGCTCATAAAAGATCATGGAAACTTGCGCTGTAGGCAGAAGTTGATTTCAACGACAGACAGAGGAAATTTTGATTGCATCTAACATCGAGATTACAGCTCGGTCCCATAGGATTATAAGATGTGAAATAGAATGATACACTAAGAATTATATGTTTATACTTTATAATTTTTTTGATAAATGATATGTTATATATGGCCTTATTTTTATTCAATTTCCATACTAAGTGCGGAACCCCGAATAATATTTGACCACTACAACGGGTGGCGATGGTGGTGGTGCTGGTGGTAGCGGTGATGGTGGTGGGTGCGTGGTATTGGATGGCGCTTCGAAACGGATATTTGCGCGTGACCTTGAAGGCTACAGTTTGACCCTGGTCTCTGAAATCACCTAGACCTTTGGGACCAACTAAAAGGGAGGTCTGATAACAGCTAAATAGCTTTTCATACAGGGCTGATAACAGGTGAAGAGCTTTTCAAACAGCTCAGATAACAGCTTAAGAGCTTTTCAAACAGGTCTGATGACGGCTTAACAGCTTTTTCAAACAGGTCTGATAACAGCTAAACAGCTTTTTAATAGCTCTGATAACAGGTTAACAGCTTTAAACAGCTCTGATAACAGTTTAACAGCTTTTCAAACAGCTGTGAAACAGCTTAATAGCTTTTCAAACAGCTCTGATAACAGCTTAACAGCTTTTCCGTCAGCTCTGATAACAGCTAAACAGCTTTCAAACAGCTCGGATAACAGCGTAACAGCTTTTCAAACAGCTCTGATAAGAGCTTAACAGCTTTTCAAACAGCTCTGATAACAGCTTATCAGCTTTTCAAACAAGTCTGATATTCAAACAGAATCCTCACCATCAACCACAGAGGAATCCCCCTCTGACGTTGTTGACTAGATGGAATCTAGTACCAAGGCCAGATACATCCGATATCAGAATGTTGCCCAAGAGCAGACAATGCTAGAATCAAAGATCAAGGTGACGTCAGCCATCAAGGTAAAATTGTTGCTTCCAAAATTACCTCCCAACGTTTTCTCCCTACAGCGCCTACAGTGTAAGTTTCCATGCAGGATATTCCAACAAAGATCAAAAAAGTAAAGGCGGAGAGATGTTATTTATGAATTGTGCACCATGAACCTTCTAAAACCATCTTGGTCTAAGGGCATAAGGAATATTCATTATAAGGATCATTCTATATCTTTGAAATCTTGGCTTTCCTGAACTAAAGAAAAAAGAATTTAGACTTAAGTTATAATGTAATTAAAACAAATTATCTCAATAAATGGCATTATAAACATAATACAATTTTTATTTACAATGCATATTTTAGACTATACTTAATATATTTTCTGTGGCACACGTCGCTTAAGAGTGATAATTTAAGCAAGAATGATTATTACTGACATCGAATGTCACTTTCAATCAAATTTGTTGTTTGCAGATTAAGTGAGCCTACCTTCCTTATGTAATCCATTGGTATCTTTTGGTATATATCATGAAGCTTTCTTAATCATAATATGTGATTTTTTCAGATGTGGCTGCTCAAACCACTTATTTTAGATTATACTTAATAAATTTTCTGCGGCACACGCCGCTTAAGAGTCGCTTTCAGTCAAATTGTTGTTTGCGGATTAAGTGAACCTGCTTTCCCCTATATAATCCGTTGATATCACTTTTGATATATATAATGACATGAAGCTATCTTAATCATAATATGTAAATTTTTTTTTCAAATGTGGCTGCTCAAACCACTTACAGGCTAGGCTAAGCTCACAAGGTACTCTAGAAAGATTTCTTGTGGCAACACTGGTTATGCCATTACACCTTATCACCAAAATTTGATGAAAAGTCTTTTACTGTACCCATACAACTTTCACTGCTCATCTAAGTCAACATATCATATTATATTAGTATCATCTTACATTGATATCATAGCTCATCTAAGTTTTAAATTTAACCCACCCAAAAAGAAATTTTATTGAAAATAAAAAAACAATTTTTTCATAAAACCTAAACCTTTTCAATACACACATTCGCTTAGGGTATTTCACATAATTACTTAATACACATAAGCAGCACACATTTTACACAAGCCTTGGTACAGGTAACGTAGCCCAGTCCAACACACCACAGGCAGTCCTAGTCATAGTATCAGATATTGCCACTAAATCTCTCAGCCAACCTCAAGTACCTTGACACAGGAGAGGGTACCTCAAGGACTAATTGTAACCTCCAAGACCAGATCAAAAACAAGCGAACTTCAGAAACAAAATCAAAATCCTATGCTATTTCCCTAGGCTGGAGAGCGCTAAAAGTGGTCTCGTATCCCCAAAGTGGTCTCATATATCCAAGATTCGAGATGAAAAATAAGCGAACTTCAAAAACAAATTCAAAATCCTATGCTATTTCCCTATGCTGAAGAGCGCTAAAAGTGGTCTCGAATCCCCAAGATTCGAGATGAAAAATAAACGAACTTCAGAAACAAATTCAAAATCCTATGCTATTACATTATGCTGGAGAGCGCTAAAAGCGGTCTCGTAACCTCAAAGTGGTCTCGTATCTCCAAGATTCGAGATGAAAAATAAGCGAACTTCTGAAACCAAATCAAAATCCTATGCTATTTCCCTATGCTGGAGAGCGCTAAAAGTGGTCTTGTATCCCCAACATCCAAGGATTTCTGACGAAAATTTCGTTCCCCTCTCACTCCACACCGCCAAGAATCCATTTCCACGAGCAAAAATAACTTGAATTAGTAATACGCTAATATCTCGAAAACCAGAGCCCGTAGAGGATTTCTGATGAAAATGTTATTACCCCCCTCCCTATCTTTATTATCCCCCCACATACGCACCATCTAGAATCCATTGGCATGAACAAAAATTTCCTACTATTAACTTTAATTATTAGTTCAAAACCAAAGCCTACATTTAGGCGCTCACGAAAAATCAATTATTACTAATATTAACTCAAAACCAGGCGCAACACTTGAAAACAACAAAAGCCTATATTTAGGCGCACCACACATCCAAAAAAGTGAAGCAAAAACTTCCCAAAACCGTAGCATGCTGCCGCGTGTGGGCAAAAGTGAAGCAAAAAACTTCCCAAAACCGTAGCATGCTGCCACGTGTGGGCCAAAAGTGAAGCAAAAAACTTCACATATCCAAAAGAACTGTACCACACATCCAAGAAAGCCGTAGTACCGGAGCATGCTGGCAGTATCGGCTAATGTCTCACTGACATCTTCTAGAATCTGTTCATCGTGCTGTCATGTTGTGAAATTAGAATGATGCTGGGTAGTTCCGGCTAAGGCCGCTAGAGAACCTTACTCAAGAAATGACGTTCTCGCCCAAGCAAATGTCGCTAATATCTCGACAACCAGAGGATTTCTGATGAAAATTTTGTTCCCCCTCCCACCCCACACCGCCAAAAATCCATTGAGCAAAAATAACTCGAAAACCAGAACCCGTAGAGGATTTTTGATGAAAATTTCATTACCTCCCCTCCCGATCCTTATTATCCCCCCCACATACCCACCATCTAGAATCCATTGGCATGAACAAAAATGTCCTACTATTAACTTTAATTGTTAGTTCAAACCCATAAGCCTACATTTAGGCACTCAAGAAAAATCATGATAAAAAGCCTACATTTAGGTGCACCACATATCTATCTAAGACAAACGTAGTACGGGAGCATGCTGGTAGTACCGGCTAATGCCGTTAGCGTGCAGTCAAGACCAAATAACATATCCCGGTAGTACCGGTTAATCCCGCTAGGGCGCAGTCGAGACTCAATGGTGCACACACAATAGTGTATCCAAGGCAGAAACCAATACATCCAAGGTGCAAACCTACAGTTAGTATGGACTCAAACCTCCTAGCGACGGTGGCGCCATCTGTGGCGAAATCCTGGAAGCTAAAAGGGTGTCGCAGAACCGGCATAGAATAACTACTTTAGAAGACCTCACAAGTCAGAGGCCAATTCGATTGAGTTATAGGAAAAGAATTGAATCATCATAGACGATATATCTTGTACGTAGCTAGCGGAAGCCTCCACTTCTGAGGATACACCGAAGACATGGATTCGAATAATATGACGCGGCTTGATTGATTGGTAAGAAGATAACCCAAGTCGGAGGCCAGTCGATTAAATCACAGCCCAAAAGACCATCGGCGACTAGAAATCTTGTATGCAGCTAGCGGGAGGTTACACTCTCGAGGATGCATAAAGAATGAAATCGATCAATAGACGCCGGAACATTCGAATGGCTGGGCGAACTATGAATTCGTAGGCCAAGTCGCAGAGAGCCGTAGAACATTACTATACTTGACTAGGAGTAAAAAAAAAAAAAAGCTTAGGCCAATCAAATATGTGCATGTGACTGGAATCGTTTTTTGGAAGTCCATTAAACGTAACTTTGGATCAAGCGGATTACTCCACTACAGCTAGTGCTAAAATTGGCTTGGATTTCTTAGTAGAATGCGGGTACTTCCTTCCTTAGAACTAATTGAAATCTTTCGGAATCTCATTCAAGTTAATAGAGCGACGCGGCTAAGCGATGACAGTACTAACTAAGAATCCATCCTTGTTCTGCACCCCGAGACTCAATGAAGCGGCCTATGTTTCCCTGAAGAAAATGCCTTTCTCCACCATTGACTCAATGTGGGAATTGCCAGTGAACAGATGGCTATTAATTAATTTGAAACCTGAGCTACTGTACTACTTAAAGAGAAAAAAAAGAAAAAGAAAAAGAAAAAGAGAAAAAAAACAGCAAGTCATTAAACTGGATTGGTGAATGCCCACTGCAAATCCCAGGAGAGTAGAGGCAAGTCACCCCTAAGAATAAAAATAATAACAATTTAAATAAATAATTGGTAAATAGTTAAGCTGGTGAATTAGATTATTAATCCTTTCTTCAGCAGGTAACCTGGCCAGCGAAGATGATCACACCTTGCTGCAGAATCCAGAAACGTGTCCAGGATAAAGGCGTAGACACTCAAGGACCCGCGAATCAATAGGATGGAATAAGTCTTATTCTTTTATTTTTGTTTTGGAATTATTTTTTTTGAATAGAATACGGCTTTATGTTTTTTTTAATTACAGGCACTCAGACGGAAGTTTGAGTCTTCAGAAGGGGGCCAGTGATGCGAAACAAGCCACATACCGCACAGTGAGGAACCAAATCACAGTGTACCGTGAGACAGGACTGTAGTTTCACTACAGTCGTCGATGACCGCCTACAAATTATGTGACATCTGAGTGGGGACCCCAAATCAACAACGGATGGGCGCCAACACCACAGGGAAATTTTCTCGCATCTGGTAATCATTGGAATCTGGCCGCTACAGCAGGGAGGAATGGCCAACCAACGATGGATCGAGAGAGTCGATTTTAATCTGGCATGGAAGAAGCATCACCTAAAGGGATTATAAAATTTTTGCATATAATTTTTAAAGTTGTTTTTTTTTAAGCAAAAGTTTTATTGAAGTTGTGAAATATAACCTTTAGAAGTGGAATAAAAGCATTTTACAAAAACGAAGTGGACTTGTGAGTCAAAAGGCTGGATTAACGAAACCCTAACCCAGACAAAGGAATCTGGTCACCAGTAGGAATTTCGGTACGGATAGCGGAAACCGTTCACTAACGGGCAGGTCCACCTCGGGATTCCGTGCACTTTCTAGAAGGAATATACTGATAAGTACCAGTTTATTTTTTTTAATTTTCAGCTACAATCCAATATCGAACAAGTAATTAATTGGACACGAGCTTTTCTCGTTTATATTTGGATTTTTTTTCCTTCTCCATCCATTATAAACAAAGACACCATCGTCGTAAGCTGTCCAGAAGATGAGAGCTTTTGTTTCTTTTATTTTTTTTTTCATTTTATTGCCATTTTGATTTAGCTCGTTTAAATTATTAACTTATAAGAGCTGGTGAACTGTGATAATCATACCACTATACGGATATAGGCTGCTCTCCGGTTCCCGGAATAGAGCTTTTTCTAAGCACAGAATTCTTTTTGTCTTTTATTTTTCTTGATTTCAGATTTTTTACGGCGCTTTTTCACAAATTTTTTTCATTTTTTTTAATTTTCAAATCTGTTGCCCGGTATTAATCAGTGAATATCAGCAATTAATTAATCAATTGTGTCTCCATAAAATCGTCAAATTTTATATTTGCTCTAGCTCATAAGTGCCGACGCCGAATCGATTCACTTCACCATAACCTGTACATTAGTGAATATCAGCAGTTAATTAAGCATTTTTTTTCCATAAAATCGTCGAATTTCATATTTGGCTCTAGCTCATAAATGCCGACGGCAAATCGATTCAATTCACTATACCCTGTACATTTAGTGAATATCAGCGGTTAATTAACCAATTATTTTTCAATAAGATCGTCGAATTTCATATTTGCTCTAGCTCATAAATGCCGACAGCAAATCGATTCACTTCACCATAACCTGTATATCAGTGAATTTCAGCAGGTAATTAGTCAATTGTCTTTCCGTCAAACACCCACGGGAAAGCCCAGATAGAAAACTTGTTGAATGCCGACGGCAAATCAACAAAATCACTATCTGCTCGAATTTCTATTTCTATTTGCTACAATATCCCTAGAAAAGCTTGAGGCTAAAATTAACAAACACCGACGGCAAATCGACGAGTTAGCTAATTACTTCAAATCAAGAAACGCCAACGGCAAATCGACGAGTTATCTATCGGTCTCGAATCAATAAATGCCGACGGCAAATCGACATTTCGCTATACGCTGTAACTCAGTGCCTACAGACGATAAATTGATACTTATACCTTACCTGATTAAGTGTGATGTGATTCACATCAGGTGTAAGATCGCACCGTCCCCAGTAGTAATAAATGAAATGTGCGGTCGACCTACCTGAAAGGACAGGTGCCTTAATCAAATCATCTCACCTGTGGCGATTGAATTCACGAAGATTTTACCACCAGTTCTTCACGGAGCATTTTTATTTTCGTGTATAATTCCGTAGCGGACATAAGCAGGCTGACACCGGAATCTCTGCCACCCAGCTCCTCCCATCTTTCAAAATAAGCGACACTCAATAGACAAAAGAGCTTCGTTGCTCCGTGAGAGGAGGCAGCCAGCAACCAATCTGACCTATTAGTAATATCCGACGATTTCAGCATTAAGTCGAGGCGCTTTTTAGTGGATATTTCCCACATCCAGCAAAGCTCCTTCGACAATTTCACCTTGAGCTTCGATTCCTGAGTTGAGTTGGGAACTTTTAGTAGATCTTTCCTAACGTCGGCAAAGCTTTCTCAAGAAGAAAATTCTACAGAAAGTCATCGAATTTCAAGTTGAGTTAGGACACTCTCCAGTGGAACTTGTGTACTCTGGAGATTTGCTACCTTAAATCACTGCTGTCACATTGCCAAAAGCCCTCAGTATTGCCTGCATTGAGTCAAGACGCTTTTCAGACGGAAGAATTGATCGATGAATGTAGTTTACGCTACACCTAAGTTGTCAGACCTGTCGAATATATGAAACTTTTTATAGATGGAAATAAGAACGTTAATTAAGTAAAATTTGTAAGATTGTTCCCTCGTTACCGCTCGGCCGGAGCAATTTTCTACTTACTGGAAATTGTGCTCCAAATGATCAATTTGCTGATTATTACAAATAAGCGATTGAATGTAAATTTTTAGTCGCGCCGGAAAGAATTTCCAGGCGAAATTTAATACTGCTAAAAATTTATTTGTGCGAAAAAATGCTGACATTTCCAAATCGAGTGAATTGAACTTATTTACAATTATTGGAATATTTTTTATAACTGTTGAATATACAAAATTTTTCTGATACTTTGAATTGAAGAAATGCAAGAATTCAAGAAATTGAACAAATTATGTTATGACTAAATTATATGGAAAATATTGCATGGAATAAATGCGTTGTTGTATGTACGTATGCTATGCTGCCTGAGCATCTTCCCCGCGTTGAACAGCTTGTTCAAACTTCCTCATTACGGATGCTAATTGCGAAAGGTTGTCCAGAACTCCTTGTGGGTATAGCTTTGCTCAGTCCAGACTTGCTGCATTTTTGTTTTGCCCGCCTGTATATCAATCAGGCGGCAATAAATAGTCCAATGACACGTGCTGAGTAGCCCAAGGTGAAATGATGAACAGCGACTGGCTTGATTTCGTTTGGTTTCTCTGTAATTCGGCAATATCCTCGCTTATTTTTTGAGTTCTTCCGAGTGAGCTTGATAGCGTATAGGGCTGTGCTGCATTTCTTTCAGACGCTTTGATGAAATAAGATCCCCCAGATTCTCCGTTGGCAGCAGTGATGTTCGCATCACGCTCGGGTAGAAATTGTGGGCTTGAATTATAATGAGCTCTTGCTTTTTTGCGCAATTGCTCTGAATTTTCACAATTCCAGATCCTTCAAGCATCTAATCAGTTTTCTGGCATACCCACATTTATGGACATTTTTTCTTTTAATGTGTAAATCCATCAGTTGGGATTAAATAATTGTATCCACTTGGAACTGTTTTCAGTCTACATTACCTGACAGTTCAGTGAAGGTGTTCCCTGATTTATGAAAATCATTTTACAGGCGCGGATGTTGGCTCCCCTTCTGTATATAGGGGTTTCGAGTTTCCATGGTTTCACATGTGGCTAATTCTTGTTCGGTAAGCGGGTAGTATCGTACCGATGGCAGTGAATTACTATAAATCAGCCGAAGGTTTGATAGTCATAAAGGTGTTACTGATTGCCACTAGAACAGGAATAATGCGAAATAGCTCGAATTCTTCATATGCAAACAGTGGCAATTTGATTCTGAATATTACGTATTTCTCGGCGATTCGACTTTCTATAGTCATTAAACTACTGGTGAATTTCCTAGAATCGGCAATATGAGACACGTGAATAGGAGCGTGGTGAGTGCAGATGCTTGCCGAATGTCGTGACATTTTGGCAGGTACTGGACCTGCGTCTTCTTGATCTTTGTCAGCTCTGCGTCTCGGAAACTTTTCCTGTGTTTCGTTCGATCGTACGTCACCTTTATCATCTACTGGCAAAGGTGCCAGTTTATGTTCAGGTCTTCTAAGAGTTCCCGACGCGGTTTTGACGTCAGCAACTCGAACCAAGCCGTCCTTTCGATGAATTGCCTTGGTAATCCTTCCCGAGCTGCCATCTGAGGAGAGGAAAATTATCAAATTTGATTTACACCATCATGCCAGTGTAAGCGTTCATGGATTGCTGCTTCCGCTTGTGACTCTGGTGCAGCTCAGGGGCCCCCACAAGAAAATGTCCGGGTGTTAATGCTCTCAGATCATTCGGATTGGATGATAACGGGGTTATTGGCCTCGAATTCATTATGGATTCGATCTCAGATGTGAGTGTAGTTACCTCTTCATATCTCAGAGAAGCTGCAGCGATACCATTGTATAATAGGGATTTGCTGATTTTACTGCTGCTTCCCTTAATCCACCGAAATGTGGAGCGCGTGGTGTGAGGAAATAGAGCTCCATACCTTTTTCCTGGCAAATTGAAGTAATCTTCTCTTGAGATCTAATTGAGTGTATGATGTCTTGAAGCTCATTCAGCTGATTTCTGGCTCCTACGAAGTTTGTGGCGTTGTCACAATATGAATTCAGACAATTCCCTTGCCTCGCTATAAACCGCTTAAGTGCCCCGAGAAATCCTTCTGTCGTCAGATCACTCACCACTTCTAGATGCGTCGCCTTTGTAGCGAAACAGCAAATACTGCGATATATGATTTTTGAGGGCGTTTCCCTCTTAATTTGAAGTGTGTCCAAATGGGGCCGCAAAAGTCCACTCCGGAATTTATAAATGGTCCAGCGCGTTGAGCTCTGGATGAGGGGAGATTTCCCATTAACTGAGTCATGTCTTCCCCCTGATTGGCCAAAACCTTTGTCGTGTAAATGCCAGTAAGGTTTGGGGCCAGCATGAAGGTTGCTGTTATTAATGTCTGTCATTAGTAGCTTGGTGACTGGGTGAGCACAAGGCAGCAATATTGGATGTGTTGACTCGTATGATGTATTTGAGTGTTCTAGCCTTCTTCCTACTCGTGTCACACCTTCCTCGTCAATGAAGAGTTCGAGGCTATTTAATGAACTACTATTGTTAACCATTCCAGTTCGATTTAGTTGGTTGATATCATCCATGAATCCTTTTTGTTGTGCCTCTTTTAAGATTATGATAAGAGCTTCATCTAATTCCTGAATGCTTACTGAAGCCCTCGCTCCTTTTATGTTGATTTTTTGGCCTTGCATTATAGATAAATCTTACAATGTGCCATTATTCTCTGAAACCTCTTGATTAAATTTTGCGTCACTTGATGACACTGCTGAATGGTGAGCATTCTCTTGAGGCGGTTAGCACGATCTTAGATTTTGTCTTTTCCACATCAGTGTCCACTTTGGAATAGTTAGACGGCCAAATCCGATCTGAGCCATGTAAAAATGGTGGTCCATAAAACCAAATCTTGCAGTTCTTCCATTTCCCTGGGGGTACTCCACGGGATATGAGGTCTGCGGGGTTTTTGACGGATTTCACATGTCGCCATTGCTCTGTGTTCGTTTGCCTCTGAATAGAGCTACTCTATTGGCGACAAAAGTATGAAATGAAGAAGACTCTGCACTAATCCACGCGAGAACGAATCTGTCCAATAGTAGATCTTTTGACTATTCAACTTAATATCCCTTACATCACGTTGAGTCAATTGAGCAGCTAATTTTGCGGCGCATAGCTTAAGCCGAGGTAGTGTTGTAGTTTTTATGGGTGCCACTTTGGACTTGGCACATAATAATCGTATATGTGTGCAATATCAGACAATATAGTTCGCTTGGTAATCCTTTTGGTGTCTTGCCAGGCTGTTTTTACTGCAAAGGCATATGTTTTTGGTAGCCGGGTCAGGGCAAGCGTTTTGATGTGTTCTTCCGATTCTTCATTAAAGTTGAGCTCTAGCGCAACGTCATCTTTTGGAATATTTTGAAGTTATGGTGGGTGATTTGAGGCACCACTTCCGTACATTGAAACCCGCTGACTGAAGTAAATTCTTTAATTGTCCTTGCATTTCCTTGGAATCAGATAAGCTGTTAGATCCGGTCATTACATCGTCGACGTAAAACTCATTTTTCAAAACTTCTGCGCCCAATGGGAACCGTTCTCTCTCTCGTGTCTGCTAAAGACTGCAGAGATTTTGTTGCCAAAAATGGAGCTGAGGTTAATCCGGTTGCAACTGTGCAAAGTCTGAAGGTTTCCAAAGGTGTATCTGGATTGTCTCTCCAAAGGATCAGCTCGTAGTTTTTATCATTTTCATCAAGTAGTACTTGCCGAAACATCTTTTCGATGTCAGCCGTGAACACAAATTTTGGTAGCCTGAATCGGATAAGAATCGAAAGAAATTCATCTTGTTTTTGCCGATGCATCAAACACCACTCTGAGATTGATGGTGTTACTGTCAGGTTTTGGCACACAATGATGTGGTAAGAAATAATGTTGCTTGGTGATCTCAGTAGGGTTTACTTCTTTCATATGCCCAAATCTACAATATTCATTCATGAATTCACATATTGCGAACTTATCGTAGGGTGTCTGCTTAATTTTCGTTCTAGTGAGAGAAATCTTTTGAAAGCGATGTCCTTGGATTCCCCTAGTTTCCTTGAATCATTTAAAATGGTAAATAAATATTCCTTCTCTGGTTCTTTTGGCATTCTGATTGAAATGGTCTACGCATTCTGTTCTGTTGCTGTTAGGTTTGGGCATTCGTCCGAAGAATCAATTTATTCTAGCTTCCTAAACTTCTCCAAGAGATTTTCGGTTATTTTACTTTCACTGCAAATGCCACATGTCGCACGTTTGCACGATGTTGTGCCCTTTGTGTATGCTGTCCAATGCCACTGATGTACGTTCCGCCAAAAAATTTTAGTTGCGACCCGGAATCAAGAATAGCTCGAAATTGTACTTCAGCTCCTTCTTGGGTTGACCAATTCTATTAAAGCTGTTCCTAACATTACATAGGTGGAGTCAAGTTGAGTGATGCGGGCAGCTAGGATTGTCTTCTCAGCTACTATGTCGCTGGTTGCCGTGTGAAATGCAGTGTTATCACTCTGCACAAGAGATCGAATCACTTTCTTGTTGCTCGTTGGATTGCGTTGTGTACTTGACCATGCAGATTGGCCAGTTTTGACATGTCCTCGTTGTCGTATCCATGTGTAGCAGTGTATTGTGCCTCTTAGAGTATTTGGCACAGTTGTTTTTCGAAGTGCAGCGTGTGACTGAATGACCTTCCTTCATGCAATTAATACACAACTTGTGTTTTTTCAAAATGCTGTAACGATCTGTTGGATGTTGCAATAAGAACTCTTTACACGAGTACAGTGGGTGGTTTTTCTTGTATATAACGCAAATGCTGTTCTTGAATTGTTCATGAATGATTTCCAAAGATTGCTCGTACAGGGAATGAGTATCATTATCAAACTTCTTGATGTTCAGACGCACAAGTAATGGACTCCAAGATTCTGTAGCAATCCCCAAGTTCTTCAAATCATGTTTGTATTCCTTTGTGACATCATGAATAAAATTCAATCCAGCTGCTGATTCTTGTTGAAGATTTGGTTGAGTTAAGAATCTATTGAGAAGTGCTGTACATAGCAACCTTTTGTTCTCGTAGCGTGACTGAAGAATATCCCAGGCTGTATCGTAGTTGTTCTCAGGTTGCTGCAAAGATGCTATATTAATGCTCTTGCTTCACCACTTAAGCTGCTGGTCAAGTAAAACATTTTTTGAGCCTTGCTTATGCCTTTGGGAATGAATTAGTTGCTCGTATAGGTGGTCACCATCGAAACTAGGCAAAGTTATTTTTGGTAGCTTAATGCTTGCAATTATCTGTTGAACTCGTCTTGGATGCTTGCAGGTGAAAATTGTTCAGTTTTTGTGTAAAGCGAAATGATGCCTGCTGTATGCGTTCCTCCCATTCAAGGTAATCCTCGATGATATATCCTACCTTGGCTGGATATTCAGTTAGCTCCCATACCAAAGTGTTGCCCAATAATGATCGATTGTCTTTAACATCACTTCATAATACTGTTGAGACTGCTGTTGATCTTCATTGGTAAGACTGGTAAGGAGTCGATTGAAAGATTGCATGACTTCCTTTGGTTTCCTTATTACTCTATGAACTTTTTGGGGAGATAATCATTTTGTCTGATTCAAACTGGGCGTCTATCTTGAGTGCATCTTGTTGCTTATTCTGATCCAGAGACTGCGATGGTGCATTCGTTTCCTTCTCAATAATAGGAAGCTAAGTGGTAGTGTTCTTTTTTAATATCGGCGTTGATTCAGCCTCCAATGCATATATATAATTCGCCATCTGCTCTTGGTAAGCTTCGCAGATTTCTTTAACAGCATTATAATACCTTCACACAGTATTGATGCTGCAATTCTTCTCCATGATGGGTTCTTATAATGTTGTCTGCATCTTCGAATTTATCGCATGCCTCTTGTAGTCTGCGCAATCTTTCTTTGCAGTAAGGCAGATCTTTTCGTCTTGAGGAATCTTTCCTTGAAATTTTCTATTATGGTCTGGATCTCTTTGCCAGTTGCTTGTTGCTGGTTTGCCAATTGATCCATGTTGATTGAGGTTATCGTCTACCAAAGATTCGAAGTTGTGTTCATGAAATGGCTGATAGTATGATACAGCGATGTGCATGTATCACGTCGGGGTCCCCAAAATGTTTGTATGGCGAAGGAACTCTTTTGTTTTCCGCTAGAGTACAAGTTCTTGTACTTGGACTCTTGTCGTAGTTTAGATATGGCACTGGTTCATGGACCAGTACCTTGAGGAATTGTGCAAGTGTTCTTGGACCGTTACACTATTTGAACTGCTGATTACACTGCCTATCATTAGCGCGGTGTATGAATTAGAGACGTCGTATAGTAAACACACAATTTTCTGTTGAAAATCTAAACTTAATGAATGATTCATTTTCCATTATCGGCTTTTTATATGATCAATTTGCTTGATTATTACAAATAAGCGATTGATGGTACATTTTTAGTCGAGCCGGAAAGAATTTCCAGACGAAATTTAATACTGCTAAAAATTTACTTGTGCGAAAAAATGCTGACATTTCCAAATCGGAGTGAACTTTTTTACAATTAATGGAATATTTTTTATAATTGTTGAATATACAAAATTATTGAAGACATGCAAGAATACAAGAATTGAACAAATTCTTTTGTGACTAAATTATATGGAAATGGGATGGAATAAAAGCGTTGTTGTATGTATGTATGTTATGCTGCCTGAACAGATATGCTAAGTACAATAAGCAAAAAAAAAACTCGCACGCTATGTCGAAAATTTAAGGTAACTACTATGAGATACGATAATTAAGATAACCTAGAAGTAACTATAAAGATAACTAACACAATCTACCGATAACAATGCTAACGATAAGCGAGATTTATACTATATAGATAATCTACTAATCTACTAATCTAATAATACTATAAGATAATCCGGCATAATGATATAATGCGATACGATAAAAGATAAATTAACTATAAGAATACGCAAGATATTCCGAAAACAAGATAAAGGCATAATAACCAATAGTACGGTCCAGCAGAAGTGAACGGGAATCATATTCCAAAAATATGCATCGCATACAACGTTTAGTAACCACTAACCACTTAGCCTCTCATCATTTGATATATGGGATGGTTGATGGAGAATACCAACAAGAAAAAAAACAAAAAAGGAGACCTTCACCCCCGTGTGGGACTCCACTCCAAGATCACCATCCCGGCATTGCATCGATCACTCCAAGTCGGATATCAATCTAGACGATACTCAACAGCCATCCTCCCGTCAAAGTGATCGAAGTAGCTCTAAACGGAGCCATGGAAGTGGAGCGCCACGCAAGTGCGAAGAGTTAGAAATAAGAATCATCAGAACCGCCAGGCTGCATCAACCCAACAAGGACAAGGTCAAGATGGATGTACGTCGTTCATCAATTTGTTGGGTTAAAAAAGAACGTGTGAGTCTTCAGACCTGCCTGCATCGAGTGGTCGGCTCTTCAGTAGTCGCGAACCGAAGATGCGCTTCCCAGTGGTGCCCGCAAGCCCAAAGCTCGCGTATATACCACCGAAGAGAAGAGCACTTCAATGCCAGAAACTACACAAGTTTTATGGAGAAACAAAAAAAAACATCTATGATTGACCGAAAACGAATCAACTTTCGAAAGGGGTATGCATTGCGTACAATGCTTACTGACCACCGATGGCTTGTCACCTCACTTTTGCGGTATAGAATGTTAAGAACTAATTAAAGGAAAGAGAAGCTGTGTTTCTTCACCTCACGCAGAACTCAGCTCCGAAAACATCACCCAGGTATTGTATCGATCAGTCCGAGTCGGATACCAATCCAGAGGATGCTCCAGCAGCAGCCATCCTCCCCGTTAGAGTGATCGAAACAAGTCCGAGCAGGAGCCAGGGAGTGGGGCACTACCCAAGCGCCAAGTACATAGTATAAAAAATAGTCAGCTAATAGTCCTGCATCTCATGAGACTCAACTTGCCCGATTGGTCAGCTGACCAGCTCGTCATACAGATCCACTGTCAAGTGGTCATCGTCTCGGGTCCTGCGAGCAGAAGCTTGGCTTCAAAAGTGGTTCGCCTCGCGCACAAAACTCGTCTAGCCGACGAAGAGATGAGCACATAGACAAAACGCACTATAACACTTCGCTATGAAATTAATTTGGACGCTGTGGTGAACAAGAAGCAGCCATGCTAACAGATGATGAGCCTCGCAAACAAACCACTTTGAATTATACGGAATCATTTGAGTTAGTATCCGAAAACTCTCACTTTAACATACTGAGGCTTTACATAGCAAAAAAAATGGTTTAATAATGACACTAATAATAAGATATGATTCTTGAAATCGTACTTGCACTCCAGTCAAGTTAAGCTTGACTAAAGGCAAGAAAACAGAACAGAAGTTTGGGTGCCATTTGTAAAACATATGTGCGACCAGAAAATGAAAAATTAAGATTTTACAGCAAAACCTGAAACCAAAGTTTGAATAGAAATAATTAATCTTGATTGCACTTTAGTCAAGAGAAGCTTGACTAAAGGCCTGAAAGTAAAACCAATTTGGGCGCCATTTGTAACGAAGCGCTTGTGAGGCGATAGATCTACCTATATCCAATTCTACCAGGGAATATGTATGATACTGCATCCGACACCCCTTTGCTACAAAATTATCGTAGGATTAGCGTTGGTGGCTGCAGAGCAAATATGCCGCTAGCGATCAGCCGGCTTGGGGCGGTTCTTGCCATCCACATGCCTTGATGCTTGTAAAGCTGTGCACTAAGAAGTAAAATGTCTGAGCAGACAGACGGACGGATGGAAAAAGAGATAAAGAAATTGGTATGCGAGACTGTAGACGGACAGACAGGCAGAAAAAAAAGAAATCTATGCAGGCTTCCTTCTCCTGGTGGAACCTAAAAGCCTGGAAAAAAGAAAATTTATTTGATTAAATGCTGCAAAAGAAAACGGAAGACCTCAACAACGCCGAACAAGTTTTAATCCACCGGGAGAGCTTACGACGCTGGAAAGATGAGAGAGACAGCTGAGGGGAGTCTCAGAATTTGTTTGGGATAAAATGGGCCCAGACACCCCCAACCACCATGGCTAAGCCTCCAAATCCTTCACATTCTGCTTAGCCCCATGTATGTGCGTTAGGTTTCGCCCTTCGCGCAATCCGTCATCCCGCCCCCGCCCTCACGAGAATAAGCCTAGCCAATCATGGTCGCATTCTCCCTGTACAACAATTCAAAACGTTCAAGACTCAGCTGCACACACCCGTTAATGTACTCCAAGTGACCAGGGAAGAAGAAAAAAACCAAAAACTATATGCACGTCTATATTCGATGTATGCAGGCGAATAAATGTAGATAACAATTCAGTTTCATTTCGTTTGCAATTTCTTATTCCGATGTGCCTACCTACAATAGAGCTCGGAATTCAGATTGTAGTTAATCAATTAGGTGAGAAGGAACCATCTGTACTCAAAGTTACTTATAGTGTAAACGCAACAAAACAAAAACTAGGAAAAGGAAACTGTCCCCGGTGACCTGACGGTGTAACCAACTCATCTGCGGAGCGATTTCAATAGACTAAATTTGACGTATTCTTTTCTTTACTTTTCTTTTTACCTTTTTTTCCAGCGATGCACTTAAATTGTGGTTAAACCCACACTATTCGGTGTGTAACGTGACAAAAAAAAAAACAATCTATAAAAGAAATTCAAAACTCTACGTAGGCAGATTCCGCTCATCCCTCCTTCACAAATAAGTTCCTAAGACTAATATTGCGAGTCTTATTTCAGACAGTGAATTGAGCGAAGTAAACTACAAGGATTTTGATAATTAGAAGTACAGTACTAGCGATAACTATAATGAGTTGGTTTGATAATTATTAGTGAATTTGTGAGAGTAAACGGTAAAGTTAAATAAAGAAAGAACTTTTGAATTATATGTGAAATATTGTGCTGTAAATAAAGAACTAAGGCCACGCTCGTAATAACTGGTGTCAGAAGTAAATTAAAATCGCGAAATAAAGTGGTCGCATTTGACTTTGAAATTCAAAGAGTGATTAATTCTGTGAAATCGTGTTTAAAAATTCCAAAAGATAATTTTATATTAAACTGTGAGCGAATTACAAAAGACGAAAGAATGGGATGCAAACTAGAGGAGCTTCGCATACAGGAATTGAAAGTGGAGTTGGGGAAACGGTCATTACAAACGACTGGCCTAAAGAATGTTCTAGTCGAGCGACTTAGACAAGCTTTGAATGAGGAAGAAAAGAATCCTGAGACATTCGTTTTCGAAGAAGAACCAGAAATTGAAGAAGACTCTGCAATGAACATAGAACAGCTTTTAAGTAAAAAAGAATTCTTTCCAGGAACACAAGAAATATAAGGAAACCCATTTGGACGAACAAAAGAATGCTAATGAGGAACACAAGAAATCTATAGAAACCCGTTTGTACGAGCACAAGAATTCTCTCCAGGAACAAAAGAATTCTATGGAATCCCGTTTAGATGAGCAGAAGAATGCTTTGGATGAACAAAAGAATTCCATGGAATCCCGTTTAGATGAACAGAAGAAATCCTGGAAACGCGTTCGGATGAACAAAAGAGCTCTCTGGAGAATTGTCCAAAAACTCGCTTAGAGGAAGAAAAGAATTTCCTGAAAAACTCGTTAGACGAACAAAATTTAAATATTGAAGGAATCGAGCAGGAAGTGGCGTGTTATGGTCGCAGCGTATTGCATATAGCAGTATGCTACACTGAGAATTATTACAACATGTATGCCGGCCTGCGGTCAAAACCGACAGCCCGAACGCACCGCACAATCGACGAGCTCTTACTTGGCGATTGGGAAGAAGAAGACAATCGACACCTGTCTTGTCAAACCGTGCAACGAACAGGCGTGAAAATTAGAGCTCGAATAAAAGCAAGAATTTTCCATCGACTTCGACGATCAAATCAACTCCTCACTTAAGTTCAAAAGAGTATTTATTTCTACTAATAACATATTTTCAATTAGTAAAAATATTCTCCTCATTGGCACAAGAAATCCGGAAAAAGCATAAAAAAAGCCGGTTGATTTTGGATTTGGTGGAGCATAGCAATCTGGTAACCACAGTGTTTAGCGTTAATTTTGTTGTTGCTAGTAAAATATTAAAACATAAATCACTCGATAAACCTATCTTCTCTGTGAATGATAGTAATGGCTAGAAAAGAATGACCAATTTCAAAAAAAGGCTCCTTAAATTTGTCGCAAGTCAACAAGAAACGCATGTGGAAGTCTCTAAAGCAAATTTCAGCTACAGAAAAGAGTCTACCTTGGCCTGAAAATGCAGTAATTTACTTCAATTAAGGCACCACCTTCTTTTCGTCCAGCTAAAAAGTATTCAAACATTTCGGGCTTAATTGCATTGTATACCGACCCGCAAAGTAAATTGCAGTATAATAATGCTGAAGAATTTATTACTGTAATGAATATACCGATGGAGTTAGCTGCCGGTTACCTGATATTACATTGGAATTCGCAGAAAAAGATGTCAATAAGTTGACTCTTGAGCATAGCAAAATCTAAAGAAAATACTCATCATGGTGCCGTACACAAATTGAACTCTTCCAGTCAATTGTATTGCAGATTGTGTTTGGTATTTACATCAATGTAGAAATTTCTGTAGATTATAATATAAATATATATTCATAAAATAACAATAGGATAAAGGCTGAAATTAGTTAGAATCAATGGAAATAATTAAATAAGTTAATGGACGCAATGAATAACTTAAACAAGCTGGAAAAAGGTTGTAGGTTATAGTTGCTTTAAGTTGTGTCAAAAATCAAACTTTATTAATTAAATTTTAAGATAGTTATTTGACAGTCAGCCTTGATTTATTTACAAATACTAATGCTTTATATTCAAGTGAAATAAGTTAATTTTTACTATTGGAATTGTGACATGTATGTAGGTAGGGTATATTAATTTCCACAAATTTATTTTTCGGTTTTTACATTAGTACCAAAAAGGTACAAAGGAAACATTAAACCACAAAGTTTTCCAAATTGGTTGATAAGGTCTCTCTAGTGACATAAGAACTGTGTAGAAAAAATAGGACTGCGAGTAAAAAAAGAACAGGTATAAGCTTGAATACCAAGTAACCGTAAGCCCACAATGTTCCAACTTTTTGGTTAATGTTGTTCCTTCGTAATGGAAAATCTGTTCCATTTTTCCCACGGAGTAACCGAACTTTTACCAAGAAAAACTTTTCAAATACATTAATATGTACATATTTATTTGCAAAGAAAAAAAAACTTAAATTCTAAATTTTTTTCCACACACAAATAGATTAGATTCTCTGAATGCTTATTGATATTATGATCCCTTGAAGGGGATATACTGAAATCGTTCAAATAATTAATGTTCGTAAATTTTTAAAAAGATTTTCTTACTTTCTCCAGGAAAAACTGCGCACAGACTAAACTAATATTCACTGCTATATAAGCGGTTATGTTTGTCTTCTTTTCAGTCAGAAATCGCTGCCACAGAATACCTGCAGTGTAGCAATATTTTTCTGCGAATTTCGGGCGGCTTGCTGTATTGCATTGCGTGATGGTATCGCGTGATGCTTTACAGTTAGGCGAACTTCCGTTCCGGAATGCGTGATTTAAACGAAAAGTTGTAATTTGTGCGAGTTCTGCGCAAAATAAAATTTTTCGTTTGAACAAAAATATAATTTTTTTCTTTTTTCTGGGATTCCTAGGAAAGATTGTAACTTGTGCCTGTTCTGCACAAATTGTAATTTCTCCCGTTTTCTCATTTTAATTTCTTTAAGGTTTTATGCTTTTTAATGGAGAAGTAGCAGAGGGCTACTTCATGACCTTTTTTAACCCTGGGAAAATGATGCGGGTTTCTCTGCAGAAGGTAGAGAAGTCGAACAAAAGAAAAAAAACGAAGAACGGGAGGAAAAGGGAAGCGTAAGGGGAATACGCTGCACTAGTGGCCTGAACCCATATCGTAGTCAACGCGTAAGTGAGATTGCTGAGCCTTCATTAGCCTCAGAATGTGACTAAAGACCTAAACTATCGCAGCTGTCGAGCCTAGACCACATGTAGTCTGGTGGAATTGTGACCAACAAGGGCACTATTACGAGGACTGTTTACAAGAGCGGCAACGCGTTTGCTGCAATGGATGCGGCCGAAAAGACGTCTACAAGCCTAATTGCAGACTATGCTCTCAGAATGACTGGAAGTGGGTCGAGAAGCCCAACAACTGTTCTCTTCCGAATACCCCCGCTCGTATGATAACAGCTCCCACAACTCCAGCTCAACCGGCGAACAATCGGCCCTACCCTCATACTTCGTTGAACAACCCATAGATTGTCCGTTGATATCATTCAATGCCTCTGGTGATCTCAGCAAATCGTTTGACAGTCAAACTAATGATAATAATTTCTTAGAGGAGGATCTACTAGACTTCTCCGCAGATTTTAAAGCTTCCGTTTCCACCTGTAGGGAGCCCACGACACTACTAGACACTTCTTTGGAAGAGTCTTTAATATTCGACGTTCCGATAAAACCGACAGTTATTTTTGTTGGCAATGTTACTGAGCAGGATATTCAGCCTCCTGCCGTTTCTGTATTAAAACGGCCACCAAGCTCTGTTATAACGAATGGGCGTCAGCCTGTTTTATACCCGCTGACGCCTTATCATACGCGTCTGCAAAACTACAATGCAGTACGAGACCGTATTTTTTCCTCAGTAGAAGAGCTAGCTGAAATTATGTATCCTGACTTTAACATTAGACAAAGAAAGAAACGATCGACCCTTCGTTGGCGGGAATACTGTCGACGAATGAAACAGGAAAGAAAGAAATCGGCACATATTTCCATGTCGATGCCAGACGACATTCGACCGTATGCCAAAGTAAGACTGCTCGGGCGATCTGAGACTGGGTTACTTGATAGTGGTGTCACTGTCAGGATCCTAGGCCAAAGAGCCCCAGAGAAGCTTACAGAAGCAAAGATTGATGTGGAAGAGGTATTTGGGTTCGCTCCAGATGTCCTGGGTATAGTTGCAGGAGTGACACCAAGTCTAATAGCTACCCCTGACACCAACTGACATGTTCTTCCTGCTAGAGATCAACAACGTCTAGAAGCTACTAAACAGCTTTTTCCTTCTTTCGCCTCATTGGGCTTAGAAAAAACATCTCTTGTCACTCAGAAGATTGAAGCGAATGAAGCGACTCCGATAAAACAGAGGTTTTATCCGATTTCACCGGCAGTACAGAATCTGATGGATGCTGAATGTGACGAATGCTATCGTTGGGTGTAATAGAGGAGAGCCAGAGTCCTTGGAGCTCTCCAGTTGTACTAGTGCGGAAATCTGGAAAGGCCCGGCATTGTTTTGACGGAAAGTCAACTCTGTTACTAAGAAGGACGCCTATCCACTTCTGAGTCGACTTCCTCCGGTAAACTACATCACAAGCCTGGACCTCAAAGACGCTTTCTGGCATATCCCATTAGACATTGAGTCCAGAGAGAAGACCGCGTTTACAGTACCTGGTCATCCTCTCTATCAGTAAACGGTGATGCCATTCGGCCTTTGGAATGCTCCACAAACTATGTGCCGCCTCATAGATAAGGTCATTCCTTTCGATCTTCGTGAGATTATCCTCGTTCTATTCGACGATTTGTTTACTCTGTCATTAGACTTTGACTCTCATCTCACGCTGCTAGCCCGTGTAGCGGATTGTTTGAGGAAAGCTGGCCTCATTATCAACGTTTAGAAGAATAAGTTTTGTATTAAAGAGACCAAATACTTGGGTTTCATTCTTGGAAAAGGAGGTATACGAACTGACCGCGACAAGATTTCAGCTATAGTTGACCATCCGCCACCTCAAACTGTTCGGCAAGCCCGTCGCCAACTAGGTATTTCGAGATGATATCGACGATCATCCCGAACTATGCTGATCTAACTGCCTCAATCACACACACCCTGAAGAATCCTAGTCAGTTCCAATGGAAACCCGAAGCCCAGACGACTCTAGAATCACTAAAGCAAACACTTACTAGATTTCACCAGACCGTTCATTATACAGTGCGATGTGAGCCAACATAGCATTGCGGGAGTGCTGCTTCAACTAGATGACGATGGCCATGAGAAGCCAATAGCCTACGTCTCGAAAAAGTTGAACTCAGCACAACGAAATTATATAGTCACAGAGCAGGAATGTCTAGCTTCAATCTTGTGCAGAAGTTCCGGCCCTTGATACAACTTGTACCATTTAAGATAGTGACTGATCATGCGAGCTTGAAATGGCTGACGTCTCACAGGGACCTCAGCGGTCGACTTGCTCGTTGGAGTTTGAAGCTTCAAGGTTTCCACCTGACCATTGAGCACCGAAAAGGAAGGAAGCCTGAACGTCGTTCCTGACGCGCTGTCACGGATTCATTGTGACAGCTCAAAAATCCCTGAAGATCTTGGCCCGGAAATTGACCTTAGATCTCCATATTTTAACTCGTTGGAATATGAGCAGCTGAGGCATAAGGTTAAAACAGCTTCTAGCAAACTACCAGATCTTTGCGTCAGGGATGGATTCGTTTATATTCGGACTGTTCCGAGAACAGGCGATCCGATCCAGGAAGAAGAAGCTTGGAAGCTTTGGATTCCACGAGGGCTTGTCTCGGACGTTATTTCAAGAGAGCATGATCTGCCACTAGTTTCTCACGGAGGTATAGGGAAAACACTGGAGTGTTTAAGAAGAAACTTGTGCTAACCACGAATGACAGTTGACGTCAGAAACTACGTGGGCGACTGTGACGTGTGCAAAGAGACCAAAGCCCCAACACTATTCTTAGACCAGCTATGGGAGTCCAGTCCTTGACAGAAAGACCATGGTAAAAGATGTACATTGACTTTCTGGGTCCGTATCCTCGGTCAGTGAAAGGAAATGTCTGCATATTGATAGTTCTTTACCACTTTTCCAAGTGCCCGATTTTCAAACCGATGAGGAAGCCGTCTACTCTCAATGTGCGTCAGTTCATCGAGAATTTCGTGTGTTCGGAGTTCCGGAAACTATAGTCTCTGACAATGGAGTCCTGTTTTGCTCGGCTCAGTTCGCCAGATTACTGGACAAGTATGAGGTGAAACACTTGAGAACGGCAGTTTACTCACCGCAAGCAAACGCCTCAGAGCGAGTAAACAGGTCTCTATTGTCAGCAACTGGTTTCTCTCCCTACCGAACACTCTTCGGTCAACAGATGATTGGCCATGCAAGCTCCTATTCTATCTTAAGGAGCATTGGAGCTCTTAATGAGCCTCTGAGAATAAATGCTGAGGATAAATTGAGATTGATGCGTGCGAGAGTGCAGGAGAATTTAAACTATGCGTTTGAACAGGGTTCAAAAGCTTACAATCTCAGAGCGAAGCCTGTTAATTTCAAAGTGGATCAAGAAGTATTCAGACGGAATTTTGCCCAAAGCAATTTCCAACAGCAAACTAGTGCTAAACTAGGACGTAAATTTGTTAAGTGTCGGGTCAAGTTAAAGAAAGGAAACTCCTTATACGAGCTTGAAGTTCTGCAGGGAAGAACGTTAGGAGTCTATCACCACAAAGACATCAGGCCATGATACCCATATTCTCGGACAAGTTATTCGGCAATTGTCACTTTCAATCCTGGTAGCCCTAATAAGGCGTCCAGCGAGCTTCACTGGCAAAGTACAGGTTGCCAATGCGCCGCATAGAACATTCCCAGCCTAGTGGTCGGCATACCTTTTTGGACAATACAGATCTATTTCCCAATACCTAGCCTGGTAACGTTTCAGAAGCCGTCCTATATGGTAACCCTACGCCAGATAGTTTGCCGTAGGAATTCCACTTGTTTAGTGCTTGCAAATTTAAGGAAGAAGACCGGTACTCCCACGACGCCTCGGAGATACACCCTTGAACAAACGTCGGTCTGAGATCAGAGTGAGATATTTGAGCAAGGGAAACTCTGCGATCAGTTGGTTAGGTTACTGATGGCAGGGTTCCCTCGGCTCATCTCGGTGAAGGAAAGCAGAGGGGTACTGGCCGAATGGATTTTTTAGGTTACTGGTTTGTCAGGGCACCTCTGGCTTCTGACACGGATAACGATGTCGAAGTCTGTACAAGGACAATCCGTAGTAGCCGCATGAGAAATGCTTTCATGGGTCATGGGTCGAGCCACATATTGGGCGCCCGCAGCCATAAGGCCTATGCTTAAGACCGGCTACCCAGTCGACCATTTTTCAGCGTTGTCTGAACCACGGGTGGTGTAGACCACTCTGCCCTATTATGGTCGTAGCGTATTGCATGTAGCAATATGATACACTGAGCTAAGTACACGCCCACGCTGACCCGAAGCATGTGAGCAGCGAAGAAAAATTAACGGGATGGGACGAGCGCAAAAGGAAAAAGAAGAAGCGACAGATTAACGACTTTTGAGTCTTCTCGTTGCTCTCGTCAGTGTGCTCCACGAAAGGAAAGTTTTGTTATTTTCAGTAAGGGAAGTGAAAAGAAAATCAGGAGGAATCCTACGGTCCGGTATAAACTAGGTTTGTTTTTTCTTAAAACATTACGGAGACGATTGATTGGTTTACTTATTAGATCATATTTCATAGGAAAATATCCAACTTGGTTACAAAAAGGCTCAAATTGTCTGCATCCTTGATGCTGTGCACCACCCACTGTACCACACAAAGTCATTGTTTCACGTGACTTCAGCCAGAAAAACCTTGAAATTTCGGCCACCAGGATCATCAAATTTTCCCGTCAATTGCCACACTTTAGATTCTTTTTACCAATCACGACTTTATACAGAAAGGTGTAAAATTTTTAACTACCTTGAAGCGACCGTGTGCAGCATCCACTGCATCACACGGACTCATTGTTGAATCTCCTGTCACATGAACTGCTGAGCCATACATCACATAAGTGAGCGCGTATAGCACTTCATATAGCTTCGTGAGAGTGCCGGCACCTCAAGGAAGTCATCAGTTTATAGGCTTAGATGTAATTATGGTATAAGACTAGCGTTGTTTTACAGTTAATGGCAAGTTAATCTCCCTTGGAGGCGCCTCTCCGGTGGAACCCCAGCAGCCAAACATAAGTTGTTGCAAAGATTTCCTTTATTTATTAATACAATCGTATTACTTTTATAATTATGCGTATAATTAGAATATTTATTATATATGGTGGTCTGAAATCACCATCGTGTGAAATGTAACAAGTTATCACTAGATAGGTGTATGAGATGCCCACTTACCTTGTATGGGTCACGCTCTTGATAAAATAACGATTAGAGTAAATTCTTTCACCTTAGCGATAAACTAAATTCAAGCGATTTATGGTAACACATTGGAAGGGCTATATGAAATGTCGTCCACTGTCATAATCCGAGTAATCAATTTTAAATTCAACAATCGCTTTTTATGCAATTAATAAAAGAAAAAGGAATGTTAAGTAGCAAATGGTTACATATTTATATAGAATAATGTCGGAATCCTTTTAAACGGAAAGAAGTAGAATATTAAGCAGTTTCTCTTAATTCAGATCTATATTATTACATGTAGCTACTTTTTATAATCGTTATCAAGAAAGCGAGTAACATTTAAATTTAAATATGAATAGTGTTGTTAGTATTTTTATTATCCTAGGAGATATCTACCAATTTGAATTTTTTCTCTATCTCGAACTTTAATTTTTGGTAGTCTATCTGAAATCAGTCTTGTGTCTTCAGCTTATTACAACAACTAATGATAGCACAACAGGTGAATCCTGGTTTCTTTATATGATTTGTTCTTTCAATAATGGGCAACTCCGTATATTGAACGATAAAGTATTTCCACAAGTAGTTTATTAAATATGACATTTAAGTTACCTACAATAAAGCGAGGCTTTCCTTTTATAACGTAATGACTTGGTAAGATCTTTTACTTTTCCTCTCACTCTCCTGGAGCCCTCTTAGCATGAAGGTCGACTAGGTTCGCTACTCCTCTCTTTACAGGTCATCATAGGGACACTGAAAACTATCTGCCCTAAGTGTGGATTGATTGGAAAGTGTTGTAAGGGTCCCTTCAAGACCGAATGTGATGAACGTCCTTTAATTAGTCAGGCACGAAAAAATTTTGTATATGGCTGGTGGTAGCGGCAGGTTTTCGTGGAACCTCCCCACACTCTCCGCCAATAGCCGAGGCGAGCTAACGTGCCGCCCTGCAATCAACGCTGTCCACCGAGTGTTCTGTCAGCTCATGCTGGCAGTTTGGACTTCACGTCCAAGCCAATCACTCTGACATAGTTTCATAACAGTAGTTAGAAGACAGCATAGGTAGGTAGGTAGCTTAGGTAGGTAGGTAAGTAGCTTAGTTAAGTATGTAGCTTATGTAGGCAGGTAGCTAAGGTAGGTAGATAAGTAAGTAGCTGAGGTAGGGCGGTAGCGTATGTAGTTGGATAGGTAGCTTAGGTAGTTGGGTAGCTTTGGTAGGAAGCTTAGATATGTAGGTAGGTAGCTTGTATAGGTAGATAGCTTAGTTAAGTAGGCAGATAGCTTAATTAAGTAGGCAGCTTTTGTAGGCAGGTAACTTAAGTACGCAGGTAGCTTATGTAGGTAGGTAGCTTAGGTAGGTAGGTCGCTTAGGTAGGTAGGTAGCTTAGGCAGGGACGTAGCTCAGGTAGTTAGGTAACTTTGTTAGGTAAATAGTTTAGGTAGGTAGGTAGCTTAGGTGGGTAGGTAGCTTAGTTAAGTAGGTAGCTTATGTAGACAGGTAGCATAGGTAGGTAGAAAAGTAGGTAACTTAGAGCGGTAAGAAGCTGATGTAGGGCAGTAGCTTAGGTAGTTAGGTTGTGCAGGTAGGTAGGTAGTTTAGGTCGAAGGTTCAGGTAAGTAGGTGTCTTATGTAGGTAGGTAGCTTATGTAGATAATGTGGTGTTTAATTTTGTACCACACCCAGATAAAGATGATGTGAAATATATAAACCAGCTCAAGTCCTACAGTTTAACTTTTTATTTTTGGTGTAATTACCCAAATTACCTTTTTATTTTTCTCATTAATAATCGGTCAGCATAAATAAAGAATGACCTAATGGCTGATCAGAATTTATTGCAGAGTGACTTACCTTCGCAATAATAACTTACTTGGCAGGTAAACAAAGCGAAGTAGGAAACAAAAATAATCTTGTTTGAAAACATCTAAAATTCTAGCACAGAATTAAAAAAAAATGCATTATCGGCTACCCTACCCGTAATTTCTGTGCCAGAATTTTAGGTTTTTCAAACAAGATTATTTTTATTAGTTTGTTTGAGATTAATCTGACAATATTACGAATTGTTACAATTTTTTTTTTCCAACAAAATCAATTTTTTCAATATTACCTTAGTTATTTTAGTACATTATCGTTTCCAAAAATGTCTTAAAATAATTTTTAAATGCTATTAATCTAGTTCCTATATAGATTCTTTTCATTTATTTATTTTTTTAACATAATGTAATCTAATAATTTGAGACTGTGTGTCAGGGAATGCGGAACGATTTCTGATAGTTATTTTTAAGGATTGGATGCGCTGGTGCAAGTTCAATAGGCAATTCATAAACTCTTTCCATTGTTGGGTGCGTTCTGGGTGTTTCAATTGAAAAATGTTGGTAGCCTCGTGTGGGATAGCAGTGAGAGTGGGTGATGTTATTATTGGAGAAGATATATTTATCAGAGAACGTGATTTTAATATTTTTGAGGATACATTTTCTTTCCTGTACATAAATTCCTACGATTATTAGGAAGGCAGCTACTAACGAGAGAAGCCCGGTTTTAGTATATGTACAAATTTTATGAGCAAACTGTACCTTTTGTTGTTTTGCATGCCTTATTTCATTGTCTAATTCTTTGAAATTTAGAGCAGCTTTTTTAAGTACTTCTTGAAAGTTGGGGTGAGATTAGCTTATGGTTAGATTACTTAGTTTGGTTGCATTAAGGATAGATAGTCTGATTGAGCAGACCTCGAAATTTAATTTAGGAAGGGAAAGGTTTGCGTACACGTAGGTATTCCGTACATTAATTTAGCTCCCAGTGTCCTAACGTAAATTTGCAGGATGCAGTAAGACGGAGAGGGTCTTTTGGAAAATTCTGTTTGGACATGGAGCTTATAGAATTTTGTCTTCGTGGAATACAAAAAGCCAGTGTTTGGGGGCGGTTAACTCTGCCACAACATTCGAAGGCTGAGGTAATAATTTTACTGGACATGTGAGGACGTTTTCATTTTGGCTTTTATAAAGGCTGTTAACACATGATTCCTGCAATTGGTGGTCAATAGAATGTGGCTTACTCTGTCTGTAGAGATAGAGTTCAGTTTCTCGATATATAGATAGAAGATGAAATAAAGTCTTGTTACGAACGTGGCCTTAGTTCATTATTTTAAACAAAATATTTCAGATATAATTCAAAAGTTCTTTCTTTATATAACTTTACTGTTTACTCTTACATATCACAAACAATTATCAAATGAACTCTTTAGTTATCGCTAGTACTGTATATCTAATAATCACAATCCAAATATCTTACTTCATTCACTTCGCTGTCTGAAAAAGACTCCCTTCCCGGATGTGAGTAGCGCCGTATTTATACTCTACAAATTATACTAGAACCTTCCTGAATATTTCTTTTACCGAACCCAAGGTTTACTAAGATGTAACTAGCCTAAAGTCGCTTCCATTTCCAACAGATGTCACTTGTGTCACTTAGTGGAGCGTAGCACTGCCCCCTTCTAAAAATTGTTCGCCCCGATGAACAGGTGATCCACGGTCATCATGCTCGCCGAATTGACACAAGCGATCTAGTTGAACGATTTTTCTTTTGCATCTTTTACCGCGCTGAATCTTGTGTACCATTTTATTAATTCTAGTTTCAACTGCATACGGTCCCTGCCTGTGTTGTGGTATTTTTTGAGAGCGTCTCGTGGCCTCGTGCAAATTAGCTAATAATTGTCTGAGCTTCGTTACGTAGTCTTCTGACAACTATTGTTCGCCTCTGGGTATACCAAACCTGAGGTCGCTAGGTAAGCGCATTTCCTTTCCGAATAAGACCTTTGCTGGGATTTTCCCGGTCGAATTGTAAACAGCTGATATATAAGCCATTAGAATATAAGAATATGTCGATCCCAATAGCGCTGATTTTACTTGACTACCTTTCTTAGATGTTCGATTAATGTTCTGTTGAAGCACTCTTCCATGCTTTTGGTTTTCCTTCGTCTAATCATCCTCATCATCATTGCCTTTGATACCTTTGTCCTCAATTTTCGTGCCCTTTTTATCGCCATTGTCATCCTTGTCATTACCGCCTTTACGCTTCTTATCATCACCTTTGATTTTACCTTTCCGATTTTCATTATACCCTTACCATCGTCATTATCAGCATACTTAGACCATTTACTTTTCGTCTTTTTATTTTTCTCATTGTCCTCGTCTTTGGATTTCTTTCCTTTTTCCTTTTTAATTTTATCACCGTAGCCATCATCGTCTTTGGATTTCTTTCCTTTCTTCTTTCGACTGTCGTTAACGTTATCATAGTCACCGTTATCTTTTCTTACATCCGTCCGCCATGTATCCATTCAAGATTGCATGGACGCTGTGAAAAGGCTTCTGCATTTCCGTGGATACGTCCTCTGCGATGTGGGATTTCAAAGTCATGAGGTTGGTGTCTTGTCTCTCCACGAATAGCTTGCTCTCTAGCTCCCCATCTTATCCCTTCTTCTGTTGATTGCATTCGTCCTCGTTTCCTACAGTCGTTTTGAAGGTGACCCAGTTTACTACATTTCCACCAACGAAGGAGACCACGCGTCACTGATGACGGCATTCTGCTGCAAGTCTGCAGTCTAGCTCGATATCTTTGGCCTTCTTCTAGCCCTTCCATTCCTCGGCGTTTTCTGCAGTCCTTTTGTAGGTGTCCCGGTCTATTACAATTCCAGCATCGAAGAACACGGCGTGAAGGAGTGCTCTGGGATGACTGCATTCTGTTGCAAGTACATTCCTTCACCGAAATTTGTCTCACTCGTACTGCACTTCGAGTAGATTGTCTAGCAGATTTATATGCTAATGCATAGGCTAGCGGTTCTGATGTTGACTTCTTTCCTGCTAGCCTTAGTGCTTGTTGTAAATTTTGATCTGCAATAGCGTTCACAAATGCTTCTGTTGCCACTTAATTAAGGAATTCTACATTTACACTAGAGTATGCAAGATTAGCTAATCTTTCCACAACAGCCTGCAGTTGTTGTAGTGACTCGCCATGCTTTTGAATGCTGGTGCGTAATTGCAGGCGATATACCTGCTGTATGTTGTCACGAATCTACATCACGTTCTTCAGATTCATAACTCCCTACTTACCTCAATGCTATATTGTTGTATACCAGTATGTATATCGATATATATTTATAATTCCAAAAACGGGTACTCACTGTCTGCTGCACAAACTGTTGGTATTAACAACAACTTTTCGTTTCTACCACTTTTCTTTATTACTAAAACACTTCCTTGTCATCTTACAATTTTTCTTTTTTTATTGCTATTACACTTCGAGCTTTACTTTTTTATGATTTTTTTCTATTGCTATTACACTTCAACCTTTTCTTTTTATGATTTTTTTTCTATTGCTATTACACTTCAAGCTTTTCTTTTTACGGATTTTTCTTTTTTTCGAACTCCCGAGACCGCCCGTTGTATCCAAAAAACGACTCAATCCAACTCCTTTTTCAAAAAACAACTCGACTCTACTACTTTAAAAAATCAACTCCAGTTAAAAAGTCAAAACTCTTCTCGTAATTTTTTGCCGAACCGCCGTATTCTAATTTAAAAATCCAACTCAACTCTTGATCACATTCATCGTGATGCTAAATTGCATTTTCTTATCCTGAGAAAATTTTACTTTTTCAATTCTAGTCTTGTTCAAACATGTCCAGAATTATTCGCGTTGAACGATGGCTTCAAAAATGTAATCTTACACTTTTAAAAACATCGGCCACCGTCCCGTCGTTTGAAAATCGCGAGGCGCATATACATATAATGCATTTATGCTGCGCGCGTTTCATATCGCGAAAGCTTTTTTCGTAATATGTATGTACGTATGTACATACACGTTGTATTTTTCGCGACAAATCGTACTGAAGGTACGATTTGCTTTTTGATTTCTTTTTTAATTAAATTGTTGAAATGACAAATTTTGCTGAAGGCAAAATTTTGTCGTGGAAATTTTAAAGTAAAACGACTTGGGGTGTAAAATGAAACTTTTGTTTTCCCAAGTCGTTTGATGGGAAAAATTTTATGACTTGTTTGGAATGTGAAGAAAATTCCTGATGCAATTTTCTTCACCCCTTTTGGACGATAAACTATCATGTTTTGTGCATGATTAGTTTATTGAATTTTTATATTTTATGGTTTTTCTTTTATATGCCCAATTTTAGGTTTCTAGGTATATAGGGCTTATTAATTATTTGGGTTTTTTTCTTTTTACCTGTTAGGCCCTAAGGTTTTATATACCTACCTATGGTACATATATGTACCTAGGTTTTTTATACATAACATTCCTTCCCCCCGCGGAAAAGGGAATTATTCTTTGAAGAGGAATAATTCTCAAGGGGATTGAGTGGGTGTATATTTTGTATGGGGTATTGAATTGAATTTAAAATGAATTTGATATCTGTAAAATAAAAAAAAAAATAAAATTCTTGGTGCACGTAGAGTTGGGGTGAATTTGATATCGTAGTAATTAAAAAAAATCAAAAGAATGCCATGGGTCCATAGCGTGTGATACATTAAAATGCATCTTGCACCGGCTTCGAAAATAGAGATAAAAAATGATTGAGATTTGTGTTTTTGTAGCTACACACATAATGCACAAATTGCAACTTGTGTGATATGAAGCTTATTTTGTGTGCTTTAAAGGATGGAAAAAAACTACTTTTGCTACTGCGGTTGCGTGGGATTCTCCGAGATAAGGGCACAACACAAACTAGGTGCATTTTATCAAATTTTTTCCAACGTTAGCTGTTTTGCCCTTTAAATTGGGTTGAGCGACCGGAGTAATTTATAGTTTCATTATGCAATTTGGAGAAGTATTAAGTCCCCGTGCTCCATAAATTTGCTACAGGCCCCACTGTGTGAGGGTGATAAGCATATCTGTGCAGAGTGTGCCCCCCCCCCCCCCGATGGCGGGACTTAATCCGTATTCTGCTGCGGAGGGAAGGTCGCCCAGATATGTGTATTTGGTCTGCTCCAGCCGAGGTGGATAGTTTCCACAGGGCGGAGCTGTGTTTGTCTCCCCATGGCGGGGCCTCTTGGATAGCTTTGGGTAGGTTTTGATTGTTATTTTGAAAAACGAATATGTTGCTTTATTTTCTTCTTTTTCTAATTTTAGGGGCGACGATGGTTCTATCTGGGGAGGTCGGCTGGTGTTGCTGCCTGACGTGCAGGGCGCATCCATTATACATGGTGCACGAGGACGACGTGGCAGCTTTGGGTACCTCCACCCCTGTGGCCGGCTGGGGTCCTCCGGTTGTAGCATCTAGTCCTTTTCTCGAGGAGAATTTGGACGAGCCTGCCCATGGGGAGCTGAATGCGTCAGCCGTGGAGTCAGGCGAGGATTGGGACCTCCCAGCTGCCGAGTTCGATGCTGTTGGTGAAGAGGATTGGGATGCTGAGTGTGAACCAGCCTAAGAGTCGACCAGCCCTAATTGTATGGAGTATACTTCATGTAAGTTATTTGCAGATGTGATTTCAAAACATTTTTTTTTTTCATTTTAGGTTTGTGGATGGCCCGGGACATTCCCCAGGAGTCTCCGATAGTTTTTTTTTCTTTGTCAAATTCTAGTTTTAAGAGTATATATTTTTTTTTTGCTTTTCCAAAGTTTGCTTAATTTCACTAGTTTTGTAGGTTTTATTTTAATAAAGTTTTGTAACCTATGTACTCTGTTTATTTTGTAGTTGTTGTTTTTGTTTTTTTTTTGTTTTTCAGGTATTTGGTTATATCTGGGTTGGCAAAATGATTCTCGGGTTCTGGGCAGGGTGTTGAGCTTTCTTGTATGGCGGTTTCGTTGTTGATGGATTATCGTTTGTTGTTCGACTTAACTTATGCTAGAGACTAAATATTTGCTTACTCTACGTTGCCTAAATACTTCAACGTTGTTTCCTTACGTGATTTTTTTATTCTAGGTAATGCCTGGAATTCTGGGGAGTTATACTTCATTTTTCATTTATACTAAGGGTTTGGTAAAAACATGTTGACTTATTTAGGTTTTTTATTCTAATTGTTGGTTTGGTCTCTTTTTGTTTTGTTTTTGTGTTTCATCTTATTTAGTATCTTATTTATTATCCATAATTATTATTACTTGGTTATTGTCCACTTGATCTTATTAATTTTATTCTTAGGAACTACTGGTTAAATTTTTATTCTCATGTACTATCAATTTTGCATGGTCGATTTATTTCTTAATTTTTGGCAAGGTTTTCGTTGTCTTGCGGTGAGTTCTTGGTGGCTTGTTTTTTGGTTGGATCTTTGCTCTTGATTTACCAAAATTTACTTATAATTTTTGGTCGCTTTTACAGGAATGTGTAATGTTTATATATATTTGGCTAGGTATTCACTAATTCTAATGGTGTATGGTGGTATGGTATCTAGCTCTACTTACTTATTTATTTATTTATTTATTTATATCTACTTTTAAAATATATTTTCTTTTTCCTTATTTTTTTTTTTTGCATATCTAACGCCTTTTAATTTTTTCTCGATTGTCTTATTTTTTGTTTCTTTATTGTATTTTATTTATTTACTATTTTTCTATTTATAATGTTATATCTATTTAGCATAGTTATTTATGTTATTGTATTTTATTATCTTATTTGCTAAATAATTATTTTTTGTATTGCTTAATTGGTTATATAGTTGTTTTAATTCTACTCTATTATGCCTTTCTTTCTTCTATTTTCTTAATTCCTAGAGCTTTTAATCTATCTTGTTGAGAACTTCCGAATTGTGTTTTCTTCTGAATTATATTTCCTTTCTCTTAATGTCTAGTTTTTATTTCACTTATTTTCTATCAACCAGTGTAGTAAAAGGAGAGGGACTGTGCTTGTCACAGGAGAATGAGACGGGGCCAACCAACGAGTATAGATCTTTTTGATTATACTACTTGTATAGATCTCGCTCTGTGGAGACTTTGAGTACGTTTTAATTTTTCTTGCGGTGTTGCGTAAACCGGTTCCATGGGAACGTTTTCAGCTGTGGGCTGTTGACTGCGTTTAGCAAACCATGCCGTGAATGCCGGGACGATATATTTTGCTAATGCCACCACTGATATAAGTAGCAACATGACTCCTGTCATTGATAGGGATGTAATAGAGAGTATATGAGGAATCCTGGCCTTTGGTCCAAAGTGAATGCTGTTCACTTTGGTACGGATTTCGTCTAGAGATTTTGTATCTAGGTGGATACGTTGGTTTGTATCATCTCCGAGGAGTAACGTTGGTTGTTTATCAAGATTTTTAGGAGCGGATATCTTGGACATATATTCTGCCAATTCCTCTTGCGTTTCGTTTGTGCCTGGGAAGTAGGTTGGTTGGAAAACTTTTAGCGGATGTAGATTTTCTGCTTCGTAATACAGAGTGTGAGACCCTATTTGCAAGGTTCGTTGATTGTCATGATTCCTTGTCCTGCGAGACGATGAGTGAGTAACTGTTGAGTACAAGTTATATGTACTATAGTGGTTTCGGTTAAGGAGTACAGCCACGAATTTGGTCTATTGAGCTCAATTATTGTATCTCTTGGGGGAATTTGAGCTCTGATGCTACACTGTGGGTGTTCGCCCAGTGGATTGAATAAAAGTTTAATAACACATTCATCTGTTTTTGTAGCCTTGGTGAGTGCTGTATTTAGCTTACCAACCCACGTATCCTCATCGATTCCCTTTGAATTTTTGTTGAAAGATCTCAGGTTTTCTGGCTTCAGCATAAGAAATTCCTGGGTCTGTATTTGATATCAGGTATTAATGAGTGGTTTGAATCCACCCGTATGGGAAAACATTTAATCTGTTGGATTTTCATCTTGGGAATATTAAATATGGGAAGTTTGACTCGGATAACTAATTTGTCCTGCAACAAATGTGTCTTAACATCTGCTGTTTGATACAGAACTGACAAACAGTCCTGTAGATTGGGACAAGTGGAGTGAGATTTGTGATAGATAAATCTCTAGCAAATGATTTGGGGAAATTAAAAGTGGATGAATTTGATTATTTCTACTGGACACTATTATGTCCAGTAGAGCTTGTTGTCTAAATTCCAACTCTATCATTTGTAGTTTCAGACTAGAGACGATTTCTTGTCCTATTTGGTGGGCTATCAAAGCGTCCGTTGTGTTCTGCAGATGGTTAATCTGATTGGTTATCTGACGTTGTCGTTCAGACAGTGAGGATAAGGGTTTTTGAATTTCTTCGAACGTGGTGTTTATTACGCTGATCTGTTGCTTTTCCAGATCAGCTAAGGTTTGAGTATTTACCTCTAATTCGCTTAGTCGGCTGTACACCTTTTGTTCGTTTCCGCTATCCATAGTGCCAAAGAGATAGTGCATCGCATTACCTATCCCATCAAAGATGGATCGGGGCTTGCGTGATTTGGGCACTGCCTCTTTAATAACATTGGTGCGTCTCTTGATGTTTTCCATCAGGGCATGTACATGTTTGGTTTGTAGGGTACATAGGTTTTGATCGAAAGATTTGTTACCACATAATTGATGAACGTAGTGCTCCGCGCGTTCCGCCAGTTTTGTCTGATTGTCCAACTCGCCCAGATCTAACTCAGTTATGTACCGTGACCTCTCGTTTACGAATTTTTATTGTGGTGTTTACAGTACTAGGGATACCGGTTACCGTGTAGGGTCCTACCCAAATCTGGGAGAGCTTATGTTTACGACTCTCGCTCTTGAGTAGAACCTTGTCTCCTCTGTGAAATGTCAGGGGACGTACAGCCTTGTCATAGTAATTTTTCGAGCGTTTTTTACTCATCAGAAGGTTTTTCCGTGCCATGGCGTAAGACTTCTGAAGCTTGTACCTGAGAATATGATAGTAGCTCTCGTGATTATACACGGGTTCGGGGTCTCGCCTTAAGTTGGACGGAACGTCCGCTGTAAAGCTGTAAAGGCAGTCCATGGGAGTTAATTTTGTCCCTTCGTGTACACTGTTGTTGTACACGGAAGCAGCGGTTCACAGATAACTATCCCATGACCTGGGACTTTCGTCCACTATAGTTCGTAGATATTCAATCAATGGTCTATGTGCACGTTCGAGTGCTCCAATTGATTGAGGATGATAAGCTGAAGTCTGCAGCTTATTTATCCTGAGGAGATTGCATACCTTTTTGAATAGGTCACTCAGGAAATTACTTCCCTGATCGGTGACTATTCTTTTGGGAATGCGGTAGCGCGTGACGATTTCGTCGAAGAAAATTTGCGCTACCGTTAGAGCTTCCCCATTTGGTATGGCATACCAATCTACGAACTTCGTGAGGTTATCCTGAAACGTTAGTATGTATGGTTTGTGATCTGTATAGACCGTGAAATCTCGGCCTTGCAGATAACACCTGAAATTTTTAGTCGCCCAAACTATAGCCAGTAACTCTTTCTCAATCGTGGAATAGTTACGTTCGGCTTTGTTCAGGGTACGGCTGGTGTAGGCAATTGGCTGGTCACTTCCTACCTCTCCTTGAGAGAGAACTGCTCCAAGAGGCTCGCTGCTGGCGTCGGTGGTAAGGTTAAAGGGTTTTGAAAAATCGGGATATATTAAGAGTGGAGGGGAAATTAAAGCGTTCTTAATGCTCTGAAATGCCTCTTGGCATTTCTCAGTCCTCTTAAACTTTACATCCTTTCGGAGTAAGTTTGTTAGAGGACGTACTGTTTTCGAAAAATCGGGTATGAATTTTCTGTAGTAATTGGCAAGGCCCAAAAATGATTGCACTTGCCTTACTGTCTTAGGGATGGGGAAAGTTTGGACGCATGCCGTTTTGCTAGGGTCAGGTAGTGCTCCTTGGTTAGAACATTTGTGTCCTAAATACACTACCTCGCGCCTGAGAAGTTGACATTTCTCAGGTTGAAGCTTCAGGTTATTTTCTCTTAACCTGTCAAAGACTTTGCGAAGCTTTTCATTGTGGTTTGCCAGACTTTTTCCATAGATGACGATGTCATCTAAGTAGACGAAAGATTCTAGGCCTTGTAGGACAGTTAATATGATATTCATTAAACGCTGAAATGTGGCCGGGGCTCCTTTGAGCCCGCGTTTGAATTCATAATGCTCGTAGTTGGTACTAAAAGCCGTTTTTGCTCGATCTCTCCGATCGACGAGTACCTGATGATAGCCATTGGCTAGGTCTAGGGTGGTGAAGTATATTGAATGGCCCAGTTGATCGGCATATCCTCAATCCGAGGTAGCGGGAAGGCGTCGCCAATCGTTTTTTTCGTTCAACTTACGGAAATCAACGACGACGCGCCACCTTTTCTCACCATCTGGACCGCTTTTTTGGGGACGACTAGCAGTGGCGAGTTCCATGGGTTTTTGCTGGGCTGGACAATGTCGTTGTCCAGCATTTCTCTGAGTTGCTCGTTTATGACATTTCGCTGTGTCTCTGGTAGCCGGTACATCTTTTGGTTAATAGGTGCTTGGTCTTGCACCAGAGGGATGTCATGGGTGATGGCGTTGGTATGTGTAAGCCTGTCACCTTTTAAAAAGAATATGTCTTCATATTCGTAACAGAGATTTGTTATTGAGGCTTTTTCCTCAGAATTTAAAGTTTCAACCAGACTGAGTTCTTGCTCTAGTCTGGTGAGGCGGGGCTGATTACTGGTGTCTTCTTGCTCGACATCGTTTGGGAAGAAGTATTTTATGTGTTGTGTAGCGTATACCCCCCTTACGCTACTTTTGTTTGGCTTCTCTACAACTGTACAGAAAACCCCATGATTTCCCAGAGTATATAATTTAATAAAATTTAGTTATTTCCGAGAAGTAGCCCTATGCTACTTCTCCCGATGAAAAAATTCCTGAAAAGTTAAAATTTATTTATTTTCAAGAAGTAGCCCTATGCTACTTCTCCATATTAGAAAATTCCTGAAAAGTTAAAATTTATATATTTTCAAGAAGTAGCCCTTTGCTACTTCTCCATAGTACAAAAAAATTCCTGGAAAAATAGAAGATAAAATCTATATATTTACAAGAAGTAGCCCTATGCTACTTCTTCATATTAAAAAAAAAAAAAATTCCTGGAAAAAAAAATATCCATACATACCCGCATACAAGTCCAGGTCTAAAATAAACAACAACAACAGCAGAATATTTTCAGTCGAAAAATTCTAAAATGTGCAAAATGAACACAAAATACAATTTTTCGTTTAAAACTTACCGCTAGTCAACCACATCAAGGCGACGAAAACGGCAATTCGCCTAGCTGTAACAGATCGCGTGATGCCATCATGCAATGTGTTGCAGCAGGCTTGAAAAAAGAACGAAAAAATTCGGAGAAAAACGTTGGCAATTTAGGGAGACTGCGTGTAGTCGTGGAGTTGTCTTTTGGCTTTAAACGAGAACGGTCGCAGAAAAAATTTAGTCGTGATTCCTCTTTATTTAAAAATTAGTCTTTAGAGTTTTTTTTTTTTGTGAACTGAAAGGAAAAATTTTAGTTTATTCATTCTGGTCGTGAATTTTGTTAATTAGAACATTTACCTGTGCAACAGTGATTTTTCCTACAGATCTTTCTCATAGTGGACTGAAAGAAAAAATTTAGTATTAATGTTGCACATTCATAAATTGTGTTAATTAGACTACGTACCTGTGCGACCGTGATTTACCTAAAGATCTTTCTAATAATTTTTCTAATAGTGAATTGAAAGAAAAATTTGTTATTAATGTTGCACATTCATAAATTGTGTTAATTAGAATATTTACCTGTGCAATCGTGATTTTTCCTAAAGACCTTTCTAATAGCAAACTGAAAGAAAATTTTGGTGTTAATGCTGCACATTTTTAAGTTTTATTAATTGGATAACTTACCTGTGCGACAGTGATTTTTTTTTATTCATGAATGTTATTGATTGGATTACATACCTGTGCGACTGTGATTTTCCATGTAGATCTTTCTATTAGTGAACTGAAAGAAAAATTTCAGTTAATTCATTCTGGTCGTAAATTTTATTAATTGGAATATTTACCTGTGCGACCGTGATTTTCCTATAGATATTTCTTATAGTGAACTCGAAGAAAATTTTAGTATTAATGTTGCACATTCACAAATGATATTAATTAAATTATTTACCTATGCGCCAGTGATTTTTTCATTTAGATCTTTTTCATAGTGAACTGAGAGAAAAATTTTAGTATTAATGTTGCACATTCATAAATTGTGTTAATTAGATTACTTACCTGTGCGACCGTGATTTTCCTAAAGATCTTTCTAATAGTGGACTGAAAGAAAATTTTAGTATTAATGTTGCACATTCATAAATTGTGTTAATTAGAATATTTACCTGTGCAATCGCGATTTTTCCTAAAGATCTTTCCAATAGTGAACTGAAAGAAAATTTTAGTATTACTGCGCATTTATAAGTTTTAGTATTTGAACTCTTTACCTGTGCGCCAGTGATTTTTTTCACATAGATCTTTCTAACAGTGAACTGAAAGAAAATGTTGTTATTAAGGTTGCGCATTCAAGAAATTTTATTAATTGAAGTATTTACCTGTGCGCCAGTGATTTTTTTCATGTAAATCTTTCTAATAGTGAACTGAAAGGAAATTTTAGAATTAATGTTGCGCAGTCTTAAATTGTATTAATTAGAATATTTACCTGTGACAGTGATTTTTTTTATGTAGATCTTCCTATTAGTGAACTGAAAAGGAAATTTTGATTGATTCATTCTGCGCAGTTGTAATTTGCATTAATTAGAATATTTACCTGCGACAGTGATTTTCTTGTATATCTTTTGATTGGTGAACTGAAAAGAAAATTTTGGTTTATTATTGCTGTGCACTCATAATTTGCATTGAATGGAATATTTACCTGTGCGACAGTGATTTTCCTAAAGATTCTTCTACTGGTGAACTGAAAGAAAATTTTAGTATTAATGCTGTGCATATATAATTTGCATTATTTGAAATATTTACCTGTGCGACGGTGAGTCTTATATACCATAGTAGTGGCGAACCTGAGAGAAAATTTGAGGAAAAGTTTCCTTGCACGTAACAAAGATCATTTTGAGAATTTGTCCTGCGTGACGGCAAGTTGGATTTATACCGGCGAGGAAGTATCCCTCTGGCAGAAGTTACGGCAAAACATTTCGCTCTTACATATTCGAAGGAGCAGGGAAGCGAAGAGGTGAACTCGAACTTCAACATAGTCCTGAAGCAGCTAGCAGATAGTTGCAAAACCAGTGTCCAACCCCTTTTGGTAAAGGAGGAAACCCCGAATATGATTAAATCAAGTGTTATGTAAGTCCATAGCGGACCACAAGGTTAGTTCAAATTTTCTCTAAGTATTGTTATTTTCTTTGCGTTCTTTTGTTCCTAACTTTACAGTGTTAAAATCATTTAGTGTACATCTAAGGTTAGGCGTCGATCACAGGGTTCGATAAGTCACATAATAGGAAAGCGCTTATTAGGACTAGTTGTAAGGATTTTGATCTAGATTGAGATTAACCGGAGACTTTGTTTCCTTAAGTTTTTATATATATACCATGTGAATCTTTGTGTGATTGGGTTTCCTCCCTCATAAGCGATACATATGCATAGACAACCGCAATAAATAAATTATTTTGATTTGGACTTGATGAAATTTTGAGTTCCTTGATACGCCTTCCTTCTTCTTTTGGGTGATTTAGTTTGGTCACCTTTGGCCGTCCTTCTCCAAGTTGCTTTCTTCTTTTATTTACAGGTTGGTAACGGATCCAGCGCGATGGAGTAAGTAGTTCCATAAGTTCCATAAGATGGTTGCGGACAGGAGGGAGGTCGTTTCCACACACACACGGCAATAGATGTAAAACACGTACAAATGGGGCTAAGCATATCAGTACGGCTTTGGAGGCTTAGCCAGGGTGGGTGGGGGGCGATCGGGCCCATATAACCCAAAGCCGGGGTCTCAACAACATCGGAGACCCCTCTCAGCTCTCTCACTCTCTCTCAATCGCTCATTTGCCAGCGTTGTAAACTCTCCGGGTGAATTAACACTTGTTCGGCGTTGCTGAGGTCTTCTATTCTCCTTCTTTTTGCAGCATTTAAATAAAATCAATTTTCTTCTTTTTAGACTTTCAGGTTCCACCACGAGAAGGAAGCCTGCATTAGATCTTTTTTTTTCTGTCCGTCCCTCTGTCTGATCAGTTATCTTGACGATTTTGCACAGCTTAACAAGCATTGAAGGGATGTGGGTGGCAAGAACCACCCCAAGCCGGCTACATTCAGGTACAAGTGAATGTAGGTATATCTGTCGGCTGACAAGCTCTTTGTTACAGTTGTACGGTGGCCGTCTGCTCAGCGCTTATTGCCCTATTTTTATTATTCTTAAATCTAGTCTTCTTTAATGATTTTGTATTACTTATTTTACCTCTTAACCTACTTGTTTTATAGTTGAGAGGTGCTGGGTCAAATGGATCTGCGGGAGTTGCTACCGGCAGACCGTTTGGGAGCTGGCCAACGCCTGACGTTGGGTTTCATGAGGGACCCGCAAGCGTCTTGGAGCAGTTTCTTATGACTGCTTAGTTGTCTGGCTCTAGTTTGATGGGGACGACAGTGTAGTCTTTAATGGGGACCAGATTTAGGTTCACCCTGTTTAGAACTACTTGTGAACTGCGTGTGTTGAGGATTCCTATGCGGACTGCCTTTAACCCAGCTGAGAGTAAGCTGTTTGCTAAGAAGACTCCGTCGTCTATTTCTTTCGACAGACTGATCATTTCTTCCTGCAACTGCAACGGAACTTTGACTACGATCTCAGACCTTGCTGGGACGCACACAGGTTCATTTAAATTCACCTGATGCTGTCCACTCTTACAGGCCGGATCTTTGGTAATCAAGTCACCCTTATCGCGTTCTTGTAAGTCACAGCCCACTTCTTCTGACTGAGAAGCTTTGAGAACACTTCGGGTAGAAGGTGTATCCCCGTCGGGTTTAATATCTTCTACCAGTGTCTCTCGGTTGACTGCGTTTTGTGAACACGGGTTGTCCGATGCGGTTTCTAATGGAACATAAAACTCTTCTGGATTGATTTCCGTGAGAGGAAATCGCAGAACTTTGTTGGGTCCCTCAACATTACAGTTTTTGGCTAGGAAATCATTTCCTAGCAAGCCGTCGTCAGAAATACCTGGGATGTTTTTTAACACCTGAAAGTTGCAAGGTAAGTTACTTTTTAGCATGAAGTTTCCTTGGCAACTTCCTAAGGTTTTTCTGGTGCCAAAGGGGCTTTGAAGCGTTAGTTTTTTGTTGGGGTTTTTTAGCTCGCGAGATTTGAGAGCTTTTTTCTTAATTATACTGATCTCAGCGCCGGTGTCCACTATTAGCTGGGCCTGACCATTTAGACCTATGTCTAGAGGAAGTCTGGCGGTGGGCACACTGAAGTCGGGCGGCTGAGAAGACCCTTTTATATTGCTGGTAGGGTTTATAGTCGAGCCGGGGAGTTTTGGGTCGACTCTTTGTCGTTTCCCTGCTCTTTATCCTCCCATTTTTGCATTTGTCGACATTCGTCGATCTTGTGTCCACGGCGCCCAAAAAAATCACATTTTTGTCTTATATTAAAGACTCGGGGCCTTTTATATTGCTTGGGTCTGACTGTGGTGGATTGCTAGGCGATCCTCGTGTGAAACGATTTGCAGACTGTGTTTGGTTGTTTCGACAGTCGCGAATGTCATGCCCGTAACTTCTACAGTTAATGCAGAAGGGGGTGTTTTTGCGTTTTAGACACTCCGTGTAGGTGTGTCCCCGCTTCTGGCAGAAATTGCAAGTGATGTTTTGTACCAGATTCTGTGTATCCGGTTGTCTGGAATCCCTTCGTGGAAATGGCGGGCGTAATGGTTGAGCATGTACGTATGGGGGATTATTAAACTGCCTGGGCTCTTGTGCTCGTGGTGATGCATACATGGGTGGCTGTGGGGCTTGATTGTAAGGAGTTCGGCTAAGAGCTCGAACTCGAAGACTTGGATTTATTGGTGCCATTGGATATGGCTGCTGCGTTAGCGGCGTTTGGACGAAAACTGTGCCTGCTTGTAACTTTTCCATATCTAAAGCCGTTTGTATCAGCTGCTCTAGATCATTTTCTACCAGAGTGAGGAGGTACTGGCATAGGTGGGGATTGTTCACTCCACTTTTGAGAGCATTTTTGGCGAAGTCCACCAACTGTGTCTTCACAGCCGGGGCTGCCGTTGCTCCGTACTTCAGTACCGCTGCCTCGTTGCAAAGCATCAGCAACTGCTTCACTCTTGTTGTGAAGGCAGTGAGATTTTCAAACGGGTTTTGCCTCATTGTGATCAATTTGTTGACCAACTCTTGGTACGGTTCTCGTGGTAAATAGGTTCTGTTCAGACGTTCCTCCACCTCACTAAAAGTAGTTGGAACGTCCGAAGCAAACATCTGATAAGCATCGCCACGAAGTGTTGTGGGCAAGATATGTAGGAAGCCTGGTTTTTCTTCCTCACTTAAACAGTGTAGGGCCTGTTTGAAACAGCCAATAAATGTTTGTAGCTCACGACCTAACTGTGGGGTATTTTCACCCGAAAACAAAGGAACTAGTTGTGCCGTGAGCTTGGCCACCTTTGCATAAGCTACCATTGCGATTATCTTTTTATTTAAACTTTTGTAGGTTAGTCTACTGGTGCATTGACGAGTTTCAGGGCTGGTTTCTGGGCTTGAATCCGTGAAGGATACTTCTAGCCAGCCACTAAGGAGATTTTCTGCGGTTGTTTGGTCACAGGCGTCACCACTAATATCACTGACACTTTTCTCTCCTTCAGCACTTACAAGTACACTGGCTGTGGTCTTATCTATACCTAATGAACGTGAAAGCCCGGCGAATTCGATAAGCTCCTGTTTGAATCGCTCTGTATCTTTTTTGAATTTTTCGATTTGTGTCAGCCTCTGCTCTCTGCCTTGACTTAATCTGTGGTCAAGAGCGTCGCAGTGCGTGACAGTGAGCTTATCGGATTCACGTGCCTTCTCTAATAACTTATCTAAAAATTTATCTAGACTTACTTTAGATACAACTGTGAGCCCTGCTAAAACGGTGCCGCTTCGAAGGCGAACTCCTGTTGCTTCTTGCTGTGTTGGGTTGTCTTCTTGGGCGTTTTCTGTACCTTCCCGGAGGTGTTAGAGATTTTCACCTGGGGATTTCTCCGCGTCGGATGAAGGTACGCAGTCTAATCTCGTGCCTGTCTCAGGTGCCGGTGTCGAGTTTCCTTCTGACATATGCGTCCCGCGTTGTCCAAAACGGGGGCTTCCAGCCTTCTTGGAGTATTCCCTTCTGGAATATTTTTTGCTACTAGGGGGGCTCCTGCCGTCTTAATTCCCATGGCTGAGATTGAAAGGGGGGCTTTTGCCGACTTCGAGATCCCTTTCAATCCTGGAACGAAGTTATAATTTTCCGGTGCTTCTGTTTGCTGCTAGGGGGGGGGGGCCCTAGGCCTACTTACTTCCCCTGGATATGGTTGAAAGAGGGGCTTAAAGCCTTCTTCGAAATCCCCTTCAACCCAGGAACGGTGATATCTTCCTTCTGGAGTTGGTTTTGATTGCGGGTCCGTTGTCCTGACTTCTTTTCGGCTGGGAAAGCGCTTCTATTAGTGAGTCCAGGTCCCTTGTTGATTTCGTTTTTCTTTTTCTTTTTTCTTTTTTTTCACTCACTGGGGTGAACGCTTGCTCGCCTGGAGCAGAGGCGCCTATAGATGATATCTACCCCGAGCGTTGGGGGTGACGTGGCCTTATAGCTTGGCTAGTGTCGCAGGTTCCCCATAGATTCTTGCAGGATCAAGGCTTTTCAAGCGTTTACGATCGTTTAACCTGACCAAGCTTCCTTGATCCTACCGGCTGCGCAATTTTGTTGTATACCAGTATGTATATCGATATATATTTATAATTCCAAAAACGGGTACTCACTGTCTGCTGCACAAACTGTTGGTATTAACAACAACTTTTCGTTTCTACCACTTTTCTTTATTACTAAAACACTTCCTTGTCATCTTACAATTTTTCTTTTTTTATTGCTATTACACTTCGAGCTTTGCTTTTTTATGATTTTTTTCTATTGCTATTACACTTCAAGCTTTTCTTTTTATGATTTTTTTTCTATTGCTATTACACTTCAAGCTTTTCTTTTTACGGATTTTTCTGTTTTTCGAACTCCCGTGACCGCCCGTTGTATCCAAAAAACGACTCAATCCAACTCCTTTTTCAAAAACAACTCGACTCTACTACTTTAACAAATCAACTCCAGTTAAAAAGTCAAAACTCTTCTCGTAATTTTTTGCCGAACCGCCGTATTCTAATTTAAAAATCCAACTCAACTCTTGATCACATTCATCGTGATCAAGAGCCGTTGTTCAGGATCGAAAATGCTAAATTGCATTTTCTTATCCTGAGAAAATTTTACTTTTTCAATTCTGGACTTGTTCAAACATGTCCAGAATTATTCGCGTTGAACGATGGCTTCAAAAATGTAATCTTACACTTTTAAAAACATCGGCCACCGTCCCGTCCTTTGAAAATCGCGAGGCGCATATACATATAATGCATTTATGCTGCGCGCGTTTCTTATCGCGAAAGCTTTTTTCGTAATATGTATGTACGTATGTACATACACGTTGTATTTTTTCGCGACAAATCGTACTGAAGGTACGATTTGCTTTTTGATTTCATTTTTAATTAAATTGTTGAAATGACAAATTTTGCTAAAGGCAAAATTTTGTCGTGGAAATTTTAAAGTAAAACGACTTGGGGTGCAAAATGAAACTTTTGTTTTTCCAAGTCGTTTGATGGGAAAAATTTTATGACTTGTTTGGAATGTGAAGAAAATTGCTGATGCAATTTTCTTCACCCTTTTTGGACGATAAACTAATCATGTTTTGTGCATGATTAGTTCATTGAATTTTATATTTTATGGTTTTTCTTTTATATGCCCAATTTTAGGTTTCTAGGTATATAGGGCTTATTAATTATTTGTTTTTTTTCTTTTTACCTGTTAGGCCCTAAGGTTTTATATACCTACCTATGGTACATATATGTACCTAGGCTTTTTATACATAACAATATCTATGCATTTATTATTATTCACAAAAACCTAAAAATAAATCTTAAACTAATTTCATATACAAAAATTACTCATTTCATATACAAAAAACCTTCACCCATTAACTCACTCAGAAACAGGTCTCGAAGAAGAGAAGTTTTCCTAAGTTCAACCTGGAGAGTCCCCCCACCCAAGGTAGGGCCTCCAGTGTTTAAAGTGTCAAAAGAGTTCTAGTGTAAAATCCAGTAATTATCTGTGTAATTAAAGAAAGTCTTTGTAAAGTCTAGTATTTTTCAGTATAATAAAAAAAAAGTTTTTTGTAACCAAGTAAAAGGAACTTTTTGTGATTAACTGTACAGTGAAGAATTAAATTAAACTCTCGCCCACAACTTCCTGAGTTTTTACTGAAAAAAAGTATTGGTACTATACCGAGTAAGGCAAGCGCAACAACAAGGAAAATAAGTTATACTCCAAGTGGCGTGTAACAAAAACTGGTGGCAGCGGTGCAGATTTTGTAAAGGTTTGTAAGACCTACAAAACGCCAACCTACAAATCTGGAGCAGCATTTAATGTGCTGGCCAGGAGAAATTTCCCCGATTGGAGTGAGCGACTCCATAGAAGATATAAACCTCCACCCAGAGGAAGAATATTTCCCTGAAGTCGTGCCAGACGATGTGGTTTACTTGAGCTTAATACATGGATTGCAACTGATCGTTTCACGTATCGACATAGACGAACTGGAATTAATATTAACACCAGCAAGCGAGCCGTTCTTCCGATATCTATTTACCAACGTGGGATATACTGAAGAAAGAATAAATCGGGCGATGTCGAGAGCCCTCCAGCGAGGAGAGCAACAACAAAATTTATATAATAATTAAGTAAGTCTAGATAAATTAACTTATATTCTAATTACAAATTTATATATTAGAAAAATTATTATATTTATATGAGTTTCAAACTATTTTTTTTTTTTTGTTGAACAAACCCTTTTTACTTATTGTCGTATTTCCTCTTGACGGTAAAATCAATCTTTTAAGTCTAGTGAAAACGTTTTTATCAAGTGAAGTTTGTTTTGTTGTGTGTGTACAAGTTCGTTTTTACTTCTCTATCCGCAAAACTTCTGCAATTTTTTCTCTTACTGGAAACTACGTGGAGCTCTAAAAATTGAGGGAAATTCGCGTAAATATTTTCAAACCCGATCTTCGAAACATCGTAGTGTACGCGCAATCCTTTTACCAGGTCTCGTTACACATAGGAAGAAATCTACTCCTAAACAAAAACGAACAATGCCTGATAACACTACAGAACATTTAACTCTTGGTCATGCCAAGAGTCTTATCCCAGAATCCGATGGGAATCCAGAGAATCTCCACAGGTTCTTAAACATATGCAGCCTATTCCAAAAACAAGGTACAGCCGAATCAGATAAAGCGCTATACCTCCATATTATAAAGGCTAAACTTATTAGCAAAGCATACGATGTCATCAAATATAATGACATTAATTCTTGGAAAGAATTGCAAGCTGCTCTCCAAGAGCAATTCATGGAAACTCGCTCTAGAAGGTCTATTCAGAACGAAATTCTATCAATAAAACAACTGCCTAAGGAAGACATTAAAGAATACGCTATCCGAGCTCAAAAGCTTTTAGCTATCTACAACGACGCTACTTCAAGTCTGACAAATGAACAGACTTTAAAAAATCTACTATTTGAGAAAAATAAAAGGATGGTTATCAGAGCTTTTGAAGATGGTTTAAGACATGACCATGTTCATCTGCTAACCAAGGCTAAAGGTTACACCGACCTAAAAGATTCGACAAAATTCGCATTGAGCAATCTAAAAGAAATGGTTCTTTCAACGAAAACGTTTCATCCTGCTCTAAATGTCACAAAAAGGATCATTCTGCTGACTCTTGTTTAACATCTAGAATTAGAGTGGAAAACACGCTTATATGCGCATATTGTAAAACACCGAATCCTCCATTAGTCAGTGTAGAAAAAGGTTATTTCAACAACAATCTTTTGCTCAACCTTCCACTAGCTTCGCACAAAGAAGCCCTCAACATTTTCAATCCAGTAGTATTCCCCAACAACAGCAACCTATAAGAGCTCCAAATCTACGACAAATAGATAGGCAAGGCCAATATCCACAAGGAAATAGAGCTCTCCAATTTCAACCTACTAACTCATCACTTCCTACATATTCTCGTAATATTAGATCCGCAATTAAAAGTAGGCATACAAAAGGTAACCCTGATATGCCTCAAGCTAATGCAAAAGGGGAAATTCCAAAAAACAGTCAGCGGCGAGAAGAGATAGAGGAAACTCAATCTCGCCTAAATCAATTAATCATAACCGCCGATGTCCATCCGCAACCTCAAATTTAAAAGGAGAACTTTCTTTCTCCTTAATCGCCGATCGCCAATCGCTAGTTGTGACGATCGAGAATTCTATTACTGCGTTTCAAACTAGCACCTTTTTCATAGATACCGGAGCTGAAATGTCGGTATTAAACGCTACTAGGGCACTTGGGAATACTATCGTCACTACTTCAAAAAGCATAGAGCTATCTTCATTAGCAGGAACCCCCCTGCGTACGCTAGGAACTACAGAATGCAATTTCTCCGTTAAAAATACCACCTTTAAACATAATATACATAACGATGGTAATTTACAATTAAAATATGACGGAATATTAGGTCATGATTTTTGGACAAGTTTCTTTGCAAAATTAACTACGAAACTAAAATAATAACTCTGTAGCGAAGAGCGCACCCGTTGTCAGCCCTACCTACATCCATCTTGCTATGAACATAGAAAGGTGCTGCAGCAGACACCTCCTGCTGCAAAATTCACCTCGGGGACATATGTGGATGGCCGCACAGCATATTACCGCTAGCGATCAGCCGGCTTGGGGTGGTTCTTGCCACCCACATCCCCTCGGTGCTTGAAAGCTGTGCAAAAAGGAAACTGACTTCTCTTCCTGGGACTTCAGACGGACGGACGGACACAAAAAAAAATCCCTTTCATCATGTTGCCGGTTACTTGTCTCCACTGGTGCAACCTGAAAACCTGTGAGAAAGAAAGTAAGATTCATGCAGCTGAAAATAGATGAGAGGAAACCTTTGCGATGCAGTTCCAGTGTACGACACCCGGAGAAGCTACGACACAGGCGAGAGGAAAGAGAGAGAGAGAGAGAGCGCTGACGTGGACCCCAGTTGTTGAGGGAGTCCTGGCTTTGACATGAATGGGCCCAACGCCCCCATCCACCCTGGCTAAGGCGTCAAAGCACGGGTGTTATCCTTAGCCCCATTTCTATGGTGTGTGTATGCCAGAGCAGCTCACCCCCTGACCTCACCACCCCCTGCTTCGGACTTTACTTACGCATTCTACCTACGTATGGCACATGGATCCGAACTTCATATGCATGTGAAAACAAAAGAAAGGTTTAGAACACTCCACAAGAAGAACACGGTAATAGCGTTTAATGCTGACGAAACATGAGTTAATTAACAAAAATATCCAAAGCTTTCGCTATTCACCTCTTGACAATATGTTACGTTTGCTTATACTAGGCTTGTCCCTACTATCTAATCTTAAGGCTACTTGTCACACAGGCAAAATGAATTTAAAAACATTATTTTACTACATTATTAATTATATTAATTAGCAAAAAAATATATTAATTAGCAAAAAAAAAAAAATATATATATTAATTAGCAAAAAAAATATTATATTAATTAGCAAAAAAATTGCCGGTGCTGGTATTGTGTCATCTGTGTCTACGGATCTTGATTCCTTAGAGCAGCATGACGAAGCGTTGCACGGTAGGTGGGGCACCAGTTGTCCACCACCGTGGGTGGTATAGTTTAGCCACCGTGGTACCTACGTGAGGTACTTGAAAGGTTTCCTCATAGGTGTGTGGATGCTGTGTTGCGTGTGTGTTCGTTCCGTGGTTCTTTGTTGGTTTTGTGTTGTATGGCTCAGTTTGTTAGGTGTGGTGTTTCCTATGTGCCATGTTCCCTGGCACTGGTGTGCGCGTGTGTTGTTCTGGAAGGCCGGTATTTATGCCAACCTGGTGCAATACTTGGTGTGAAGCATGCCTTAATATACCTTAGTGTTAGGTTAATATACCAAGACCAATAAATAAAATAAAATATAAAATATATATTACATAATATATAGCACACAATACATAACACACAACATATAATACATGATACACAATACATAATGCATACCATATAATACATTATATAACACACAACACACACCACATAATACATACTACACAATGTATATAGGTGTTGTGCTTTGGGGTGTGTTCCTCGCGTCGCGTCATTGCTGAACAAAAACTATTCCTACGGGGTTTTTATCAGGGGTTTTTTCTATATGGGGGGTTTTTTTGTTTATAAGGGGTGCCGTGTAGACATAGACTTAGCCATAAACAGGATATACGGAAAATTACAACGAATGGGAACAAGACTACTAAAGATATATGTGGACGATTTCCTCATATACGCGAAGGAACAGAACATAAGGGCGATACAAAGGACACTGGAGAAGGAACTAAACATGGAACTCACGATAGAAAGGGAGAACGACAGGAACGAAATAAATTACCTGGACATAACGATAAGCAGAACAAACAAGGAGTTCAAGACAAGATGGTACAAAAAAGCCATTGCATCGAACAGGCTGATCAACTACCTGTCAAACCAGCCCAACATATACAAGAGGAATACCATAATAGAAAGGGTAAGCTACGCCATCAAAGTTACGGAAACGGAACACATAGAAAACACCATAAAAACACTAGTAATAGAAGCAGACGACAACGGATATCCAAGGAAGATAACGGAAAAATATTTCACGGAAGGCATCAGGAAGTCAGACCCAGAACAGGAAAAGAAAAAGAAAATCGTGACATACCTAAACGATAAGTGTGGAATGAGAATTGAGAACAACCTAGAGGAGAAAAGACAGAACCAGGAGCACGGGGACCACAAGAGAGGCACAGGGAACACCCAAGAAGAAAAGGACAAGGATGAGAAGAAAAAATACATCAGGACACAATACATCAACAGCACAACAGATCGACACATCACCAAAATCAATGACAGGGTACAGAGCGTGAGAATGGTACCATACAACCCCCCAGGAGCTAACATAAGGAGCATTTACAACGCGAAAAGGAAAAGAGGCACAAAGACGCATGAACACAAGGATAGGGACATGAACACACACAAAACGAACCCCCAGGATTGGAACAACATCATACTGTTCAAATGCAGGGACTGCAACAACAAATACATAGTCCACACGGGAAAAATGGACACCAAGGAGATGGTACACCAACAAATGAACAGCAAAACGGGAGCAATGTACAACCACAGGAACACCCTGGGACACAGGATCAACGAGGAAATACAAATAGTCGACAAGGTCAGGAGCACAGCCAAAGCAGCCAAATACATAGCTGCATACATAGGGAACAACGACAGCGAGACTAGTAGGATAATAAACATGAATCCACACAAAGCAAATGCCCATTATAAGGGGAAGACAACACAGGAAGGAGGAACACTCACGATAACACCAAGGAACACATCATGAACCCAGAAGAGCCAACAACACACAAGAGCAGAAGAAAGACGACGGGAGGAAGAAGGAGACACGACAACAGCCCCACCCAAAAACGACAGAGGGGAACTAAACAACAAAAACCCCCTGGAATAAGCAATGCTAAATTTTAGGCTAGTAATATAAGACGGGGGGGGGGACACCCAGACAGCTGCCCAGATGGCCTAGTACCCGGGGCCCCCAAACATTAGTTATAGGTTAGGATAGGCTTTAATTAAACCCAAGTAATAACGACTAGCGATATATAAATTGATAAATAAATAAACAATAAAACCCCCTAGAGTTACGATATAGGAAGAAGGTAAGATAACAACATAAGCATATAGAAATAGAACAACGGGAAACACGACAACTGGAGAAGTAAACACCGGGGGGGGGATAAAAACAACACATAGATGGTTGTTCCAAAAACCGAATAAAAAAGAAAAAAGAAGAAACAAGACAACAAAAAGCAACAAGCAACAATAACCAAAGCTAGGTGTTCTGACACATGCGACCATCACAACACACACATAGCCAACGGAACAACACCAACCCAAGCGCAAACACAACAACATAACAAAGCAAGCAAAACTAGGAATAAATAAGCCAGCAAGCAAGTAGGATGCACAGAAACAAGGGGGAAAAACGCACGAAGGACATGCCAAGGAGGAAACAAGTAGAGAGTAGGGGACAGAACAGAAAAGGAGACGAACAAAACGCACGAATCACAACAAAACACAACAACACACAACACGTAGAAATAATCAGGAGATAGATAGCTGATAAACTTCACACAACAAAGGGAAACATTACACAACGAGAGAACACAAATCACAAAACTTGCCAAATGCAACTCCTAGGAGGGACAGTAATAAGTGATAACACAACACAACAGCATACGTACGGACATACAGATAGGAACAATGTAGGGAACGAACAATACAGGGCAGTAGAAACTACTGGGCCATTCGAACCGGTGAAACACCCGTTGTATTCGAAAACAAGTACCCAGTGACCATAAACGTTAGCTAAAAGAGCTAATAGCTAGGACAATAACATAGCTATAACGGACGAAAATACAGAAGGGTAGCACACAGGTCGCTCTGGGACACAGACGAAATGAGTGTTGCCCACACATATCCTTAGCTGAACCAGTAGGAGGGGCTGACGGTAAGAGAAGTGTAACAGAACTAATAGGGAACACAACAGAAGATAGCACTAACCAAACACATAGATCACCACCAATACACAACACTCAACCACAAGTAGGAAAGAAAGAGCTAGGAAACAACATACAAATAGGTACACACATAACAAAACTTGCCAGAGGCGGCTCCTGGGAGAGTGACTAGTAAGGGATGACACAACGAAACACCATACGAACAGACAAACTGAAATAGGAACAATGTGGGAAACGAACAATACAGGGCAGTAGAAAGTACTGGGCCATTCGAACCGGTGAAACACCCGTTGTATTCGAAAGTAAGTACCCAGTGACCATAGACGTTAGCTAAAAGAGCTAATAGCTTAATCGATAACTCAAATATAACGAACGAAAATACAGAAGGGGCACACGCAATTCGCTCCGTCACACGAGCGAAGTGGGGGTGCCCACCAATATCCCAAACATGACCAGCAGGAGGCGCTGACGGTGAGAGAGAGAGAGTAAGAGAGTAAAAGAGAAAAACCAATAGGGAACAAGACAGAAGATAGGACAAACAAAACACATAAACCACCACTAACACACGGCACGCAGGCACACACACTAGCGTAACACATCAGTTAGAACACACACACCAGGATAGTCAGAAAACACAACAAAGGAACAGAAACCAGACGCACACGAGAACTAAACACAAGCAACACATGCACGCAAACAAAAAGAGATAGACACAACAAGGGAGGAAAAAGAGAAAGGAAATAAATAAATGAAGAAGATTCACAAAACACACACACACACAAACCAGAATCAGCAATACCAAGGAGAGAAAGAAAGAAAAAAAGAGGGAGGGGCTGAAAAGAAGAGCACAGAGGACAAACACAGAAACAAGGAATACCGGAATACACAGAAACCAAGCACAAGCCCGATAACACACAGCCAGGTGAGTGCCAGAGGAGATACGAAAGCGCAAAATACCACGTGGATGGAAACATACCGCACAAAAATAACTTCACTAGTAGAACGAAAGCCGAACAGGTAACACGGGATATTGAAAAATAAAGAGGAAAATATAAAGTGGTAAACTAAGAAAAAAGAAAAAGAAAAAATCAAACGTGGTAACAAGCTAAATCGTGAAACACGCGCGCACCGAAAAAAGTGTAAAGCCATTAGCAAAGTGAGAACCCTAAAAAAGTGAACACGTGTAGTGAAAGAAAAAAAGAGCAAAAGAAAAAGAAAGAGAATTTGAAAAGTGTTGTGTAAAAAGAAAAAATAAAGTGTTGAAAGACAAAAATTAGGTGTGAAAAAACAATAAACAAGGAACGCACGCCAAAGTAAAGAAGTGTCAAATCACGATACATAATAAGCGCGACTAGAAGGAAATCTGGGGTAAGTGATAGGCTTAAGGTAGAAAGTATAGAATAAAGATAGGGGGATGTACACGAGAAGAAAACTAACACACAAGTAAGCCAGAAAGAGGAAACGAAGAAACACGAAAAAATGGCGTACATAAAAGAAATACACACGGGAAAACAGAGTATAACCCTAACAAAATTTAAAATGAGAATAAAAAGAATTTATTAAAAAGTTTCGAATATTTTTTTATATTTTTAAAAATCCTTTAAAATTATTTATTTTGTAATTAAAATAACATATACTAAGTACGTCAAAATGCACTGAAAAAGAAGAGCATAGACAGAAACGTAGAACTATGAACCACACACCAGATTTCATTTCAAAATGGCGTACATAAAAGAAATACACACGGGAAAACAGAGTATAACCCTAACAAAATTTAAAATGAGAATAAAAAGAATTTATTAAAAAGTTTCGAATATTTTTTATATTTTTTAAAAATCCTTTAAAATTATTTATTTTGTAATTAAAATAACATATACTAAGTACGTCAAAATGCACTGAAAAAGAAGAGCATAGACAAACGTAGAACTATGAACCACACACCAGATTTCATGATCATATGCACTGAAAAAGAAGAGCATAGAAATCGGATAGAAATAGAAACCAGATAGAACTAGATAACGACATAGTAGTATAAGCATGTCACTGGGACACGCGCGTCCATATTTTATAGCCTAGACAAAGATAAGCCCAAAAAACACCTGAAAACTTAGATTAGTTAATAACATAGTGTACAGAAAGATACACACAGAGAACAAACTGCACGTTTGTAAGTAGGTAAACTTCTGATGAGTCCCGTGGCGGGGACGAAACTGGTTAAGTATAGCCGAGCAGGAGCCTACACGGCACCCCTTATAAACAAAAAAACCCCCCATATAGAAAAAACCCCTGATAAAAACCCCGTAGGAATAGTTTTTGTTCAGCAATGACGCGACGCGAGGAACACACCCCAAAGCACAACACCTATATACATTGTGTAGTATATATTATGTGGTGTGTGTTGTGTGTTATATAATATATTATATGGTATGCATTATGTATTGTGTATCATGTATTATATGTTGTGTGTTATGTATTGTGTGCTATATATTATGTAATATATATTTTATATTTTATTTTATTTATTGGTCTTGGTATATTAACCTAGCACTAAGGTATATTAAGGCATGCTTCACACCAAGTATTGCACCAGGTTGGCATAAATACCGGCCTTCCAGAACAACACACGCGCACACCAGTGCCAGGGAACATGGCACATAGGAAACACCACACCTAACAAACTGAGCCATACAACACAAAACCAACAAAGAACCACGGAACGAACACACACGCAACACAGCATCCACACACCTATGAGGAAACCTTTCAAGTACCTCACGTAGGTACCACGGTGGCTAAACTATACCACCCACGGTGGTGGACAACTGGTGCCCCACCTACCGTGCAACGCTTCGTCATGCTGCTCTAAGGAATCAAGATCCGTAGACACAGATGACACAATACCAGCACCGGCAATTTTTTTGCTAATTAATATATTTTTTTTTTTTTTTTGCTAATTAATATAAATTTTTTTTTTTTTTTGCTAATTAATATATATTTTTTTGCTAATTAATATATTTTTTTTTTTTTTTTTTTTTGCTAATTAATATATTTTTTTTTGCTAATTAATAATATTTTTTTTTTTTTTTTTGCTAATTAATATTTTTTTTTTTTTTTTTGCTAATTAATATATTTAAAATACGTTGATGGCCGCAATAGTTTATTTCAAATGTTTGGGTTCATTGACCTCTTTTTTGTTTTGTTCTTTTCACTTCTTTTGAGTGCTTTCGAACATTATCCCTTATCGCAATATATTACTACCATGCAATTTGTATTATGTAATTAGTTTAACCTACAGTTGAGGTGAATGGCAGAATCACCCTTAGCAATTGGTGTATAGGTACTGGTTCCAAAAGGGAACTTAACTTCTTAACTTTCTTATACTGTCCAGATAGAGTTGCCAAAATTCGCAAGATATGCACAGGCAAATATATGCACTAAATGATTTACATTTCTATAATCTTTTCAGAAATTTAAATTCACTAATAATTTTCTTAATTTTCAGGTAATTGTGCCAAAGTTCGCTAGATATGCATAGGTAAATATACGCACTAAATGAGTTATACTTCTATAATCCTTTTCAAAAATGTAAATTCACTAATTTCCAGATGATTGTGCCAAAGTTCATGGAGTATGCGCAGGTAAATATACGCTAGCTTTATTTCTATAGTAATCGTTTTCAGCAATTGAAATTCGTTTATAGTTTCCTTAATTTTCAGATAACTGTGCCAAAGTTCATAGAATATGCACAGGTAAATATATGCACTGAATAAATCTTTGTTTCTATAATAATCTTTTTTCAGAAATAAAAATTCACTAATAATTTCCTTAATTTTCAGATGATTGTGCCAAGATTCATAAGATACGCACAGGTAAATATACGCACTAATCAATCTTTATTTCTGTAATAATTAATAATTTTCTTTATATTCAGATAATTGTGCCGAAATCAATGAGATATGCACAGGTAATCTATACAGGGTGTTCCGTAAATGTCTTTAATCCTTTAAGGGGATGAAAGTAGTCATTTGGGTCAAAAAAGTCTAGATACTTTTATATCGAACTCCGCTTGGTTTTCGAGTAAATCGATAATATCGATTTTCGAGATTTTGCATACCTTTTGAGAGTAATTTCATTATAAGTTCTATTGTAGGTATTGGATTGTGACGTTCAAATCTTTATTTAAAAGAACACATATTGGCCTTTCTAAGTATGTATAATATGTTATAATTATGCCTTCAACCATTTAAAAAAAAACACAGTTTTCTCTAGAATTTTTTATTTCACCAAAAATGTTTGTCGCGCATCAGTGCACATTTATTCGAAATATCACCATTCCACGAACTTGGCAAAACTATGAAAAAATTTGCGCATTATGTCCCCTTTCCAAAATGATCTCCTTAAGTGCTATTGTTGAGTTTATGTAGCACTTGGGAGGTAGTCGTCCTCAAGTACTCTCATAGGTTCACCTTATGAAGATATTCCAGGTCGAATGTTGATGAATGAAGCCGCAGTAGGTTGAAGGGAGCCGCTTATTAGCTTTACTTCCCTTGGTTCGAAGATGGGAGCCGCTTATTAGCTTTACTTCCCTTGGTTCGAAGATGGGAGCCGCTTATTAGCTTTACTTCCCTTGGTTCGAAGATGGGAGCCGCTTATTAGCTTTACTTCCCTTAGTAAGAACAACTTGAGTTGCTTTGAATGCTACTTGAACACTGCTCTTTATTACAAATCAACATCATATTTATACAAAAAATCTTACATATAAAATTAACCTTACCTATGCTTCCGTAATATTTCTGGTCTAACATTTGCTTACCAAAAGTGTAATTTGTATAGGCCAGGTGTATTTTCTTAATTTCCTATTTTGTAATATACAAGCTGCGGAAGCTACTCGCAGCTTGTTATTCTTACATCACTACACTCGTTGCTTTATGCGTATATACATATTTCCCAGTTCCATTGTTTCTATCATTCATACGTACCTACATACATATCAATTCACCAAATGCTTGTAGCTTATCATATTACATCATGTCAATTTGGTTACTTATGTTTTACCGCCGGCGCAAGGTTATCGTATTGCAATGTGCGAATTCTTGCGCGCAGGGGTATTGCGTCACTCGATCAACCTTTACTGTACGTACGTATATGCAATGCATTATTTTTTCTTGATATGAATTATAATGCAATATAGGTATGAATGTACATACAATGCATTATTTTTTCTTGATAGGAATTATAATGCAATGTAGGTATGTACGTATATGCAATGCATTATTTTTTTATTGATATGAATTAATATTAATTAATGAATGCATTATAGATGATATGATCTCAATGAATGCATTATAGATGATATGATCTTAATGAATGCATTATAGATGATATGATCTCAATGAATGCATTATAGATGATATGATCTCAATCTCAATGAACGCATTATAGATGAATTTATGATATGTAACAAATCTCCCCCTTCTAAAAAAAAATGTGTTATTCTTGGAAGAGGAATAACGCATTAAAAAAAATGGGTTTGGGAATTTACAAAAAAAAATGTTTACTGTTTTACTTGTTTTTATACTTGTATACGCATAATGCCGAGTGCTGAGATGAGTAGTAATATTAGGAAGAGAGATCAATGGTATATGGTGGTTTGGCTTAATACTAGGTTATTCCAACAATATTTTCTTTAGTTGTATGTTAAATAATAATAATACATTGTAGGTACAGCTAGGTATGTTTAATTTTTTAACTTTGCGTTTATTAACTTATTTTAACAGCGGTTCATACATTTATTCCTAGTTTTATTTATAATATACATATGTGTATGTACATATTTTTATTCGTATTAAACCTTGTTTTTTTTTTTTTTTGAATTTTGACACATTTGTATGTTAATTTTTAATCGTACAACTCTGTATAATCATATATGTGTATACATATTTTTTCGATTCATATATATATATTTTTTTTTTATTACAATGTTAATTTTTTATGAACCTATAATAATATATGTGTATATACACGAGTAGTAAAATTAGCATATTAATATTAGAAGAAAAAAAAATCTTATCTATGCCTATAATAATTTTTTATCAAGATTATGCATATAATATAAATATTCTTATTTTATTACTATTTTTAATGTTTTTTGGTTTAATAGTCCCTGTGTACATATGTATATATATATATATTTTTTTTTTAAACATATTGTTTTGTTCCTTCTACTATTTTTTTTTTTTTGTAAAATAGGTAGCTATCTATTGCTGTCTCTGGTTATTTAGGTACTTAATACTGGAGAATAATTAAACTACCTGTAATTGTCGTGGACTGGTGATTGAATCTGGCTTAGGTTGATTTAATGAAGGTGGAAGAGGTGGTGGTGTCGGGGGTTCTATTGACATATTTTGTCGGTTACTTGCCTGTGTAGGCTGGGCAGATCGGGGGTTGATTGATTCTTTTAATCCTGTCCGTTTGGTTTGATAAAGAGTTCTCTCCTTGATCGCTGTCGCTATTTCTTGGGTAGGGGGTTGTGAGATCATTCGGGGTGTGTTTGCTTTCGCAATTTCTGATTGGAAATTTTGGGTGATTTGTTTGACTTTGTTTGTCATCACCGTTTCCTGTGGTAGGGTGAAATTACTAAATTTTACATCCGCTTTAGGCTCATGAGTTAAGGTTTCTGTAGTTTCTATGCGAAGTTGAGGGTTTGCCTCAGTGTCTAACTGAACCTTTTGGTTATTGACGGTAATTATTTTGGGTGTTTTGACTATGATATTCTTTTTCTTATTCCTGATAAACTTACATAGTTTCAATATTCCGATTATGCTGAGTAATAATATTACCAATGAACTCAGAGATAGGGAGCTTATTTGAACCATTTCTGTTTTATTTCGCTCTTTTCTTTGTTTGTCTAGCGTATCTATCTGCTCTTCCAGCTGATCCAAAGAGTATGAATTTTCGTTTAGAATATTATTGGCATCCTCTGCTTTTAGCATGATTATGTGTTTTTGGGTATTCTGAGTGATATTATTAAGGAATTTATGAATGGTTTCATTCAAATTAGATTTTAGTGGATGCGGATATTCTGGTTATGAAATTTTAATATTCTGATGGTCTTCATCTTCGAAATATATAATTTGGTCAGCTATTTGGAAGTGTCAAGGTTCGTTTAATATTAGTACTCCGCTGCCGAATAAGTTGGAACTATGTAAATTTTTCCTGCATGAAATTGTAATTTTCTGCGTGGTGGGAAACGAGAAGAGCCAGGAATTTTTCCTTGTTAACTTGATTAGCAATTGCGGAGCTTGAGTTTGTACTAAATAATCGCAAGTACCAGTTTCGTTATAAGGATTGAATAAGAAATATATAGGACATTCTTTTACGTAATGCCCCTGAAGTATGGGGTTTAGCAAAGGACCTATGTAGGTGCTTTCATTAAGGCTACTAGACACTTTTTTGTATACTCGGAATTCAGATTGCTTGAATGTCACGAACTCTTGTGTGGATATGTGACTTGCAATGTAGGCATCCTTAATATCCAGGACCAAAGAGTGGTTGCCCGGGGTTTTGAAAGGGAATAAATGAATCTGCTGCAGTTTAAAAGGAGGCATGTTAAGGATAGGCGTGTCAAGTTAGACCGAGATTTGCGTTACTTTATGTTGAGGGCTATTTTGGCCACTGTAAAAGAGGAGCATGTAAAGTTTGAATGGCTGGCGAAGGAGATAATGAAGAAAATTAATGCTTTAAAAAGGATGAAAATAAAAATATTCTTAAGTAGTTACGCGTGTAAAGTTTGAATGGCTGGCGAAGGAGATAATGAAGAAAATTAATGCTTTAAAAAGGATGAAAAATAAAAATATTCTTAAGTAGTTCTATTCTGAGTAAAAATTTTTTTGTTTTTTTTTTTTTTTTTTTTTTTTAATAAATTATCCAAAGTATGTTTCTCTTTCTCTCCCTTGTCTGTCTTTCAAAGATTAGCCATTATTCGTGAAATGGTTTTAATCTGTTGTTATGTACTGTTACTCTTCGTTTACCAATTTGAATAACAGTATTAACAGGGGTAAAAGCTTGTACCACGAGATATGGACCTAGACATATCTGGGAAAGCTTGTGTTTTTTCGCCGGATTTTTCAGTAGAACTTTTTCACCTGGCTGGAATGTAACCGGACGTGAATGCTTATCATAGTATAGTTTTGACTTTTCCTTAGCCTTAAACAGATTTTTTCGGGCGATAGCATACGTTTTTTGTAATTTGTGTTTAAGGATGTGATAGTAACTTTCGTGGTTGTAAATAGGTTCTGGTTCTCTTCTTAGATTTGATGGTACATCCTCTGTAAACCCAAACAAACAATCCATTGGAGTGAGTTTAGTGCCATCGTGTGGACTATTATTGTATACGAAAGCCGCGGTTCTCAGGAATCGATCCCAAGCCTTTGGGTTTTCAGACACAATAGCTCTTAAATACCCCACTAGAGGTCTGTGGGTACGTTCAAGTGCGCCGTTGGATTGTGGATTATAAGCGGAAGTCTGTAATTTTTTTATTTTCAGGAGTTTACAGACGCGTTTAAAAAGATCGCTTAAGAAGTTAGAACCCTGATCAGTTACTACCTTGTTAGGAATGCGGTAACGAGTAATTATCTCGTCGAAAAATATTCCTGCTACCGTTTCTGCTTCGCCATTCGGCATGGCATAACCATCTACGAATTTCGTCAGATTGTCCTGGAATGTCAAAATGTATTTGTTGCCTGAGTGTGTTTCTTCAAGAGGACCTACTATATCTAAATAGACTTTCTCGAAGGGCATTTGGGCCGTATCTGTTATGATCATTGGCATACGGTATTCCGGGCTAGCCTTCATTTTTTGCCATTTGGAACATTTCCGAATATATATCTTAATAGAACTAAGCATATTCTTCCATTTATATTTTCTTTTTATTTTTTTGTACGTTTTAATGACTCCTTGGTGACCACCAAATGCCGAGTCATGATAGTCGTTTAGAATTATTTGAATTTCTTCGGGGTCTGTGATAATCTCAGGTAATTTACTTTGAGAATTTATATAACTATTGCTCGGAGATAATTCGCCATGTTCAGATGTACTACTTCCAGATTGGTTGTTTGTAGTTGATTTGTGTTTCATTGAGTCATTTTGGGGACTCCCTGAACGTTCTTGAATTCTCTGAGGAGTTTTGTGAATTATGTCCTCAATTTCTGTTTCCCTAGCTTGAGCTCGTGTAACAGTATGGCAATGTGCTGGTTTGGACTTCGGTGTAGGCGAAGAACTAGTATCTTCATCGTCTATGTCGGAATCGACACGGTGATGTACCTGGGCCTCTACCATGATCGAATTGGGGCTTGTCTGTTTCAGCTGGGTAGGTATTCGACTAAGCGCGTCTGCATTAGTGTTATATTTTCCAGGCTTATATTCAATCTTGTAGTCAAATTCCGAGAGTTTGTGGTGAAACCTTACTAATCTCGAAGTCGGATCTTTTACATTGAATACGCCTTTTAAGGGCTGATGATCTGTGTAAACCGTGAAGGTTCTACCCTGTAAATAACACCTGAAATTCCTGGCGGCCCATACAATAGCGAGCAACTCTTTTTCTATTGTGGAGTATTTTTGTTCCGCCTTATTTAAACTTCTACTTGCATACGCTATTGGCTTGTCTTCGCCTATTATCCCTTGGGATAAAACAGCTCCCAATGCTTCGTTGCTAGCGTCTGTCGTTAGATTGAAAGGTTTGGTGAAATCTGGGTAGGTGAGTAGAGGAGGATTAACAAGAGAAGTTTTAATTTCATTGAAAGCGTCTTGGCATTTTTGTGTCCAATTAAATTTGACGTCTTTCCGTAAGAGATTTGTTAGTGGCCTGACTATTTTTGAAAAGTTTGGAATGAACTTGCGATAGTAGTTGGCCAGTCCAAGAAATGATTGAGTTTGTCTCACCGTTCGGGGTTGAGGAAAGTTTTGAACGCAACTTGTTTTACTGGGATCTGGAAGTGCTCCTTCGTTTGAGCATTTGTGTCCAAGATAGATCACTTCTCTGCGAACGAACTGACACTTTTCGGGTTGTAATTTAAGATTATGGGCTCGAAGTCTGTCGAATATCTTAGCCAATTTCTCGTTGTGATCTTGTAAATTTTTTCCATATATTACAATATCATCGAGATAGACAAAGCACTCTAATCCTTGGAGACCCGTTAGAATGTAATTCATTAAGCGCTGAAAGGTCGCAGGTGCGCCTTTCAGTCCAAATGGCATTCTCTTAAATTCATAATGCCCGTAAGCAGTACTAAACGCAGTTTTCGGTCTATCCCTTGGGTCAACCAGTACTTGATGGTATCCACTTGCAAGATCAAGTGTGGTAAAATACCGTGAATGCCCAAGTTGATCCAGTATATCCTCTATCCTGGGTAGTGGAAAGGCATCCCCTATAGATTTCTCGTTGACTTTACGGAAATCTACTACTACGCGCCAACGTTTATTGCCGTCAGGCCCAGCTTTCTTGGGGACTACAAGTAACGGAGAATTCCATGGGCTTTTGCTTATTTGGATTATGTCGTTGTCCAACATTTCCTTAATTTGCTCATTTATGACTGCCCGGTTTGTTTCTGGAAGTCTATACATCTTTTGATTTATGGGTGGCTGATTGTGTAGTATGGAGATGGTATGCTTTATGGTATTAGTGCATGTGAGCTTATCTCCCTTTAAATAAAGAAGATCGTTATACTTATAGCATAACTCAAGAATTGATTTTTCTTCTTCGCGATTTAAATTTTCATCCAACAGTAATTCTTTACGTAAAGCCACAAGTCTTTCTGGGTTATAGCTTTTAATATGGTTTACGTTTCTTGAATATGGATTGGAATTAAATTTCAATTTGTCGTTTTTGACGTTGTGTGTGCTTTTGTTTTGTGCACGTAGGAAATGTGGGTTGGAATTAAATTTTAATTTGCCTTTTTTGACGTTGTGTGTGCTTTTGTTTTGTGCACGTAGGAAATGTGGATCACCCTTTTTATGAGTACTTTGGGTATTTACGTCGTCCAAAGGTACATGGAGATACTGTATGTTATAGCAATTACTTGGAACTAGAGTAAGCGTTAAGTTCCTTAGGAATACTGGTTCCGTGTTTACATTTAGAACGGATAACGGTATGAAGCTTTTATGAGGACTAACTAGGCAATTTGCGACAAATACTCCTTCTTCTTTCTCCTGGGACATACAGATCATTTCTTGATCCAATTGTAATGGTATGCTCAGTATGATTTGAGATCGAGGAGGTATTTTATTAGGTCGCTGAAGCACTACTTCAAATTGCCTACTTTCGTCTTCATTCTTGTTTGTCAAGGTACTCGAAATTTCTTCTATTTGAGGTAAGGAATTTTTGCTATTGGGTGCCATTGAAGTGGTAGCAGAAGATTTAAATTGCTCCTCTATTTGATCCCTTGGTATTTCCTACCCATCTTCTGTGGATGTTCCGAGAGGTACCGTGAACTCAATAGGATTGGTTTCCGTGCGAGGAAACCGGAGTAATTTGTTAGGGCCTTCTATATTGCAATTTTTTGCAAGAAAGTCATTACCTAACAGCCCATCGTGAGAGAGTTGGGCGTTATCTTCTACAACCTGTAGATGGCATGGGATACTGCGACTTAGTAAAAAGTTGCCTTGGCAGCTACCCAATGTTTCTCCATCTCCAAATGGAGTTTTCAGAGTGACCTTTTGACTCTGTTCTATACGTTCTGGCGTATCAAGTGCTTCCTGTTTTATAAGACTTACTTCAGCTCCAGTGTCCACTATCAGCCGAACGGCTGCGTTTTTGCTTATATCTAATGGCAGATCTACTATTGGAATGTTTTCCCTTTTTCGGGGGTTTTTCTTTTGAGAGGACCCTGAAGTAGTATGATAAGTTTTCTTTAATGTCGAGCCGGGGACTTTTCGGTCGACAGTGTGCCGTTTCCCGAATTTGCAGTTTCCCATCGTTGTTTCTGCCGACAGGTGGACACGGTATGGCCCCTTCTTCTACAAAAACTACACATCTCTTGTCCATAATTGATTCTAGGTTCGCGATCTGAAGTGCCCCATTGAAAACTGTTTTTTGTATTTGCTCGTTCAGGTGGTACCTTAACATTTTGTCGACAATATTGGACATCATGTCCTTTCGCTCTGCAGTTTATACAGAAAGGGGTGTTTTTGCGTTTTATGCACTCGTCATACGTATGCCCCTTGTAGTTGCAATAGCTGCAGGTAATCTTGTTTAACAGTAATTTCTGTTTTTCGTCTCTTCTTTCTCCTGTATGACGAAAGGTAGAATTCTGATATGGAGGTGGACTTCCTAAAGATTTTCTTGTCGAGCTGACTTGGGTCGAGTGCCAATTATCCGGTGAGTTTCTGCCAGTATTAAAGGATACTGAAGCTAATTTTGTCGGCTCCTGTGTGGGAGGTATATGGAACTCAGTCTTTATGTTAGGTTTTCCTAGCTCACTTGTGTAAAGGTATGGAGCAACAGTCTCGTGAGTAGGATGACTATAAGCATTAGCATAATTTGTGGAATTATGTCTTAAAAAGTTGTCCATTGGAAAATAGCTTGTGGGATTATGAATGGCGGGTTGTGGGTTATAAAAGAGGCTGTGTTGTAATCGTTCCATGTCTAGTGCCTTTTGGATGAGTTGGTCTACCGAATCTTCATTTAAAGTGAGTAAATAGGCACTTAGATGCGGATTATTAGCACCACTCTTCACTGAAGCCATAGCAAAATCTTCTATTTGTCGCTTCAACATATTGAAATTTTCAGCACCATATTTACTCTGTGCTGCCTCATTACATTGTAACAATAGTCCTTTTAGCCTAGTTGTGAAGGAGTTAAATGACTCGTGCGGGTATTGTCGGCAAGTGATTAATCTATTTATCAGCTCATGGTAAGTCTCACGAGGTAAGTAATTACGATAAAGTAATTGTTCAACCTCTTCAAATGTTGTGAGTGAGCTAGATGCGATTAGCTGGTATGCATTTCCTCTCAATCTAGTGGGAAAAATCTGCATAAAAGCTTGCTTTTCCTCCTCTTCTAGGCACTGTTGTACTTGTTTGCAACAGCCTATAAAGGTTTGCAATTCTGTGAGAATTTGGGGACTAAATTCTCCAGAAAACAAGGGCACCATTTGTGCTGTCAGTTTAACTACTTTTTCATAATTCACTGACATTTTGGCTGGTTGGTTTGGTTGCTTTCTCTGGGGAATATCTGGAGTATCGTTAGTAGAAGTAGGCGAGGTTAATGATTTTTCTGTGATTAGGGTGTTTAAGCTATTGCTTCTTATTAGGAAATTAATTAGGCTGTGCCTTCTGAAACGTTTACCTGAGTGATGCTCACGATACCAGTTTACGGAAAGTCGACTTTGGGGTGAATTACACTCTACACTTGGGCTATCTGGAGGGCTTGTATTGTCAAATGACAATGAATTTATTGCCGTCTCAAAGGTAGAGCATGAAGAACTACGGCCAGTTTTAGGCATAAAAGCAAAACCTGCGGATGCTTTTACTCAATATTAGTGAGAGAAATTGAACGAGAGAATAGGTAATTTAACGAGCTTCGATCAATAACCAGAGAAATCAGATTAATTATTTGAAATTTGTTCAATCTTTTTTTTTTATATATATATATATATACCGCAGTGACTATTATATATTATTTTTTTTTTATGATTAACTATTGTTTATTAACTTACTTTACCTTACTCTAACTTGAAGAGACGAATGGAAGAAAATAAAATTTTGTTGCCTTTATCCGCTACGCAGATATGAAGTTGTATATCCAAGCTGGTGGTTTCTTTATTGCTATTGAAGACAGAAAAGAATGGATATCCTCTATTGTTGAAAATAAGGTGTTCCTATGCACTCGTAGGTTCGAAGATCAAGGTTTTTCAAGGGTTTGTATTTATGTACCTTCCTTGATCCTACCGGCTGCGCCAAATTATTGTTGAGTTTATGTAGCACTTGGGAGGTAGTCGTCCTCAAGTACTCTCATAGGTTCACCTTATGAAGATATTTCAGGTCGAATGTTGATGAATGAAGCCGCAGTAGGTTGAAGGGAGCCGCTTATTAGCTTTACTTCCCTTGGTTCGAAGATGGGAGCCGCTTATTAGCTTTACTTTCCTTGGTTCGAAGATGGGAGCCGCTTATTAGCTTTACTTCCCTTGGTTCGAAGATGGGAGCCGCTTATTAGCTTTACTTCCCTTAGTAAGAACAACTTGAGTTGATTTGAATGCTACTTGAACACAGCTCTTTATTACAAATCAACATCATATTTATACAAAAAATCTTACATATAAAATTAACCTTACCTATGCTTCCGTAATATTTCTGGTCTAACATTTGCTTACCAAAAGTGTAATTTGTATAGGCCAGGTGTATTTTCTTAATTTCCTATTTTGTAATATACAAGCTGCGGAAGCTACTCGCAGCTTGTTATTCTTACATCACTACACTCGTTGCTTTATGCGTATATACATATTTCCCAGTTCCATTGTTTCTATCATTCATACGTACCTACATACATATCAATTCACCAAATGCTTGTAGCTTATCATATTACATCATGTCAATTTGGTTACTTATGTTTTACCGCCGGCGCAAGGTTATCGTATTGCAATGTGCGAATTCTTGCGCGCAGGGGTATTGCGTCACTCGATCAACCTTTACTGTACGTACGTATATGCAATGCATTATTTTTTCTTGATATGAATTATAATGCAATATAGGTATGAATGTACATACAATGCATTATTTTTTCTTGATAGGAATTATAATGCAATGTAGGTATGTACGTATATGCAATGCATTATTTTTTTATTGATATGAATTAATATTAATTAATGAATGCATTATAGATGATATGATCTCAATGAATGCATTATAGATGATATGATCTTAATGAATGCATTATAGATGATATGATCTCAATGAATGCATTATAGATGATATGATCTCAATGAATGCATTATAGATGAATTTATGATATGTAACACTATCAACTATAATAATCAAAAGTTACAAGCAAACATTTGGAAGATGTGCCCATAGAGGTAATCTTCAGTTTTTTCGTAGGATTCTACCTCCTCCTACAGTTTTTAACCTACGACAACCATTTATATGTCATTGTACGGGAATCTGAACTGGCTATTAGGTAGGGTACTCTTCGATTTCGAATTTCGAAAATGGAGGGGGTAATTACGAAAAAACAATTTTTACCAAACGTGATATTTACGTAGATTTCGTTACTCCGCATCTTCATTTTTGCGGGAGGGGCAAGCACTGGGAGGGCCGGGAGTTCAAATTTTCAACTTTAAGCGGCTATATTTTCTCAACGAAGCATTGTTCTAGCAAGTAAGTCCTAAATTCATAAATGGAAAAGCCTTTTTTGGTGGTTTTTATTCAAATGTAGTCGCTTAAAGTTGAAACTTTGAACTCTCGCCACTCCCAGAGCTTGCCCCTCGCGCAAAAATGAAGATGCGGAATAAAGAAATCTACGTAAATATCAAGTTTTGTAAAAAAGTGTTTTTTTCGAAATTACCCCCTCCATTTTCGAAATTCGAAATCGAAAAGTACCCTTTCTAATAGCCAGTTCAGATTCCCGTACAATGACATATAAATGGTTGTCGTAGGTTAAAAACTGTAGGAGGAGATAGAATCCTACGAAAAAACTGAAGATTACCTCGATGGGCACATCTTCCAAATGTTTGCTTATAACTTTTAATTGTTATTGTTGATAGCACTTAGGGAGGTCATTTAGGAAAGGGGACATAATGCGCAAATTTTTTCATGGTTTTGCCAAGTTCGTGCAATGGTGAAATTTCGAATAAATGTACACTGAGGCGCGACAAAAATGTTGGTGAAATAAAAAATTCTAGAGAAAACTGCTTCTTTTTTAAATAATTGGAGGCACAATTATAACTTATTACACACTCTTAGAAGTACCAATATGTGTTCTTTTAAATAAAGTTTTGAACGTCACAATCCATTACCTACAATAGAACTTATAACGAAATTACTCTGAAGAGGTATGCAAAATCTCGAAAATCGATATTATCGATTTACTCGAAAACCCAGCGGAGTTCGATATAAAAGTATTTAGAATTTTTTGACCCAAATGACCTCTACTTTCATCCCCTTAAAGGATTAAAGACATTTACTGAACACCCTGTATATACACTAAACGATTTTTATTTCTTTTATAATCCTTTTCGGGAATTTAACTTCACTAATAATTGTCTTTATTTTCAGATAATTCTGACAAAAATTCATAAGAGACACACAGGTAATATCCACTCTAATCAACCGTCATTTCTTTTATAATTAATAATTTTCTTTATATTCAGATAATTGTGCCGAAATTAATGAGATATACACATGTAAATATATACACTAAATGAACTTTATTTCTTTTATAAGCCTTTTCAGAAATTTAACTTCACTAATAATAGTTTTTATTCTCAGATAATTGTGCCGAAATTAATAAGATATGCACAGGTAAATATTCGCACAATTAAATCTTTATCTCTTTTATAATTTTCTTCAGAAATTAAAACTCACTAATAACTTTCTTTATATTCAGATAATTGTACCAAAATTCACAAGATATGCACAAGTAGATATATATACACTAAAAATCGTTATTTCTTTTATAATTAATAATTTTCTATATTTTTGGATAATTGTACCAAAATTCACAAGATATGCTCAAGTAAAGATATGCACTAAATGTTCTGTATTTCCTCTATAATCTTCTTCAGAGATTTAAATTCAACAATGATTTTCCTTGAATTCAGATAATCATGCTGAAATTAATAAGATATGCACAGATAATATATATATATACACTAAACGATTTTTGTTTCTTTTTATAAACTTCTTCGGAATAAGAGAAAATCTACTAATAAATGATCGCCAATGATAACGCGGTACTTCCGTCAAAGAAAAATAAATTTTTCTACCGTAGTCTTCAATCAAAATCACAATAATTTATTCGGCTCCGCCACTCACAAATCAAAAATAATCAAAAAACTTTTCCTCGATCAACGTTCGCGCCGGTCCGCCTCGGTCAACTTATAAAATCCAACTCCTCGACTACAAGCAGTCTGCCTACATTGCAGCCGTTCTTGACTCAACCACCGGTAAGCGAGCATTTTTCTGTTCTTTGTTCTCGTTCGGCCGATTACCGATATCTCTTCGGGCTACGGTGCTGCTGACTACGTACGGGTGTGCGTGTATGATTTTTAGGCAAAATCGTTGCCATCGAATATTTTGTGTGGTAAAATTTCTCGGAATTTTTGTCGGTTTCGCAAAGGTTTATTGTATGTGGGTATCGCTCGATATTTTACGGCTAGGCGAATTGCCGTTTTCGTCTCCTGGATGTTGGTGACTAGCGGTAGGTTTTATGTAGAAAATTATAATTGTGTGCATTTTGCACAAATTGGGATTTTATCTTCTTTTAAAATATTTTACTTGTTGTTGCTTTCCTTTCAGGTTTTACATTTTTTTTGCTTCTTTTCAGGGTTTTTTTGTGTAAAATTGAGAAGTAGCATAGGGCTACTTCTAGAAAATATTTAGATTTTATCTTTTTTAAGGAATTTGTAATATGAAGAAGTAGCATAGGGCTACTTCTCCAAAATATTTAAATTTTTACCCCTTTTCAGGAATTTGTAATATGGAGAAGTAGCATAGGACTACTTCTCGAAAATATTTCAATTTTTGCCCCTTTTTAGGTACCCGAGGAATTAAAATAACAATATCAAAAATAAAAGAAAATGGATAATGATAAAAAAAAATTTAAAGGGTAAGAAAAAGGAGAAGAAAGAAAAGAAAAAGGAATTTTTTTTATGATGAAAAGAAGAGAAAAAAAAACAGAAAGAAAACCGGAAAGTAGCGTGAGGGCAGAACGCTACAGCGTGGGGACGACCCACCGAGAAAAGAGTATCAAGCCGGGCCAAACAAAACCCAAAATTCTCGAACTAGCTGGGGGAATAGATGAAAACATTCGTAGCAGCGCACAACATGGGGACGACCCACAAGAGTCTCAAGCCGAGCATACGTCAAACCCTGGGTTGTTGAGAAATAAACGTCCCATCTGCGGCCATAATCCTAGCTCGCCTTGAACGAGGGAGGACCTATCAACAGATAGACTTCGTCTATCAACTCGCCTCGCCCAATGAGCTGGCCAGGAAGAGGTGCAGCGATCGGTTTATCACGTATGGTAATGTTCGGCTCGAGGCCACAAATTAGTCGGTGAAACGCACTCTTTAACGTTCTGTGTTCTGCCGAATCCGGTCACAGCACACCGGAAATCTCCCAGTCCCAAGCCAGGAAATCGCTTCATAACAGATAGAATTCAGGACGACGGAAATCCCGCGGGATGCGGCAATCGGGTTCAAGCTCTAAGGAAATTGAAGAAAGGACAGGGAAGTAAAATCCTTCAGGCGAAGGCTAACCCAGAGGGGGTTAGTAACAAAGGCTGAGACCATCTAAACTTGATAGTTTAGAGATAATACACTACATAAAAAAATTCGCTGAGACTCCATCCGCACTCGCTGACGTCGGGATACCGTTTTATTAGAAGAAAATTGAAGAAAGGACTGGAAAGTAAAATACTTCGGATGAAGGCTAACCCAGAAGGGGTTAGTAGCAAGGAGAGGTGACGCTCTAAACCCATTCATTTAGAGGTATTGCAGACCAATTGAAAGAAAATTGAAGAAGAGACCGGAAAATAAAATCCTTCAGATGAAGGCTAACCCAGAAGGGGTTAGTAGCACAATGCAAGAGGTTTATCACCCACCACTGGGAAAGTAGTAGGAGGGTTTGCGATAACCTGAAGTTCACAAGTGAAGCTTGCCGGATGCCTTCTTAGGGCTACCGAGAGTAATCCGGAAGGGATTAGAGGTGAAACATCTACTCATTAGAGGTGGAGATGGGTTCTACTAGGATCATTATTCATTTACAAAATTTTTGCTCAGCCACCGTAGACCATGGGAAGGATGAAGAAGAAAGGCCGAGATTAAAATTGTGGAAAGAGGAACAAAAGAAACACGAAAGAAAGAAGAAAAAAAATAAATGCAAGGTAAAAATGAGCTTACTAACAAGAGGTATACCGGCCGCTAGGTTGAGCAGGTCCTAAGCGGCGCATTGGTAACCTGTAGCTACCAGTTTAGCTGGCTGGATGCCTTCTTAGGGCTACCAGGACTAATCTTTATTTGATCACGATTGGCCAGAGTGGACCAGGGAAGTAATGAAGAAGGCCGTTGGAATTTTAAGTCTTGTGCATGTAATTTTGCGCAAGAGGGAAAGCTGGAAATTTTCTTACATGGACAAACAGGGAGACCGAAGGTGTTACAACGCATTGTTCCAAGCTTCAGTATGCGAATAGGACTAATTAAATTACGCTGCGTTTGTAGCGTTGATCATTTTGCAAGTTATGCATTGCCTGCGGAATATGCTAGATATGAGCTGGGGTTTGTCTAAATTTGTGATAAATGTTGTTGATTCCGAGGAGACGTTGAAATAGCCATGCTCTCGAGGCAACTGAAAGTATACAGAGCAACAAGGTTGTCGACCGAATAAGAATACTAGGACCTACACATGAAATCACAACCAAAAATATGCAGACAGGACGATGAAAATAAATAAATTGATAGATCAATGGACTGACGACGACGATGACAGGACAACACATTTTCTTTCCTACAATTATGTACGCGTCCAGAGAGGTAAAAAAAAATAATACGTGAACATATTCAAGAGAGGTTCCAATAGAAATAAAATAACAAATATTAACATTGTACGTATATCGATATATAAATTCGAAAGAAAATTTGGAGTAGGAGCTCTAATACAAATACCATGAAGAGGATCCGTGAAACTTGTGCGTGTACTATAGCTGTGCCTATATTATTATTAGAGATCTAAAGATCCGTAAAACTTGCGTAAATTAGCTTTATGCGTATATAGATATACAGATTCAACAAAAAAAAATTTCAAAATGATGACTCTATTGAAAGTCTTCAAAGGAAGATATATAAATTTACGCGTACTAAATTTGTGCGTACATTTATACGTGCAATAATAGCATTCCAAAAGAGAAAAAAAAATTCCTAATATTCACTTCTAATAAACTCAATGATGTAAAACTGTGCGTATATGCTTATTCAAAATGCTCGATCATACGAAGAGGTGGTTTGGCCATGCTGCGAGCCACCCGAACACACACACACCAAAATTTCAGCAATTCAATGCTGTCACGAAAACAAACTGCTCTCAGACTCTCCCTCCAACTCTCTCCATCTCTCTACAGTTTGCCAACCTTTCAAAGGGTCTGACGCAGCATAAACTTAGTAATGGAAGGTTTGAACAAAAGAAAGAAAAGAAAGCATTTAGGGAATGTACGGGATCGGAACCTGAAGGATTCCGTCCCACATTAAGGCCGTTATGACAAACAGTCCTGTTGCCAAGGACAGGTCCAAGGAGTGAACATCGTTCACCAACTTGAAAACAGACTGAGGTCAATAACAGAGAACAGTGCGAGTGATCAGCGATTCAATGGTCGCCGGTACTCAGGAAAGAAGCCGTAGCGATAATCAATAATAGAACACAAAAAAAAACCCAGTGCATACGATATAATGATCGTAGCTAGCTATTCGACCTTCAGATAACGATAACCATTATAAGGGTAAGACTACAGCAATCACGACTAAATCTATGCGTATGATATAATGATCATAACTAAATATTCGGTCTCAAATATCGGTCAATAACGTAGAGAAACCGTTGATAAGGTAAGCTTAACTAAGATAATTAACCCAAGCTAACAGTAACTAAGATCAAAGCTCTAACCTAACCATAATAGCTAAATTGCGGCGCGATACCCAAACTAATCTAAGGGTAACTAAAGCAAAAACTATAACCAACCTATTATAACTACAAAGAGAGTTGGTACCCAAAATAATCCAAAAGGTATCCAAAATGGGCTACCAGGTAACTGGTGCTCGAACTATAATCTACGGTGCGAACTAAGTCGAAACGTGATAGCCAACCTAATTCGAACCTGACTTAGGTATAATCGAAACCTAAAACTAAAAAGATATACATGCAAAGTAATCTAAAAGCCACCCCGGTAAAGGTAGCTACAATGAAACCAAAACTAAGTTTAGACAAGGTAGCTATAATAATCCAAAGCTCTCGAGGATAATCGATAACCAAACTATAAGAACGATTGTAAAAGATGGCATCTAAGCTAACTCAAGCCTGATTGTGGTAATGGCCATAACAAAACTATAATAGGTACTAAGAGATATACTAGCAACTACGTAACTATACCATAAAAATAATTCCGAACTTAACAGCCTGTACTTACCTAAGAAAATATCAACAACTATAACACGATAAAGGTAAGTATTCAAAAGCTATATAACCATATTATAAATACAACTAAGATCGTAAAAGCTAACTACAAGGTAACGATAATCGAATTAATAACTAGAATACAATACGGTACTTTCCCAAAATACGCAAAAACAAAATCTCAAAATAACATCTCAAAACTATACATAATACAGACTTCTTTCCTGGATCCAGCGGATGTGAACGGAACCCTTAAGCTCGTAGTAGTATGCTTCCATACGATGTTCACCCTCCACTGATCAGCTGAACATCCCGACACTTCAAACTAGGGAACGTCCATGAAATAATCAAAAGTAAAGGAAAGGGAATTCACCTGTCTTGACCTCACGTGGGACTTCGCTCCAAGGTACCGCCCCGGTATTGTATCAATCACTCCAAGTCGGATACCAATCTAGAGGATGCTAACCAGCCATCCTCCCGTCAGAGTGATTGAGACAACCCCGAATGGAGTCATAGCGGATGAACACAATTTGAAGAGTAATGATCCACTTCGAATCACAATGCTGTCCTGATCTCTCCCACAAGGAATAAATCAAGCAGGTGACTATTATCGCTCACCGACTTGTAGGTGAGAACAGGGCATTTGCGTGGTTCGTCTGGACCTAAGGTCGAGTGGTCGGCCATTCAGTTGGCGCGAACCAAAGCAACGGTTCCCAGTGGTACCCGCAAGCGCAAAGCCCGTCTACCACTAAATGGATGAGCACTCCGACACATGGAACTATAACCTTTGGATAGAAAAGAAAATTTAGAAGTAATGAAAAATATGGAATGCTTGTCCAATTCGAATCGCAGGGCTGTCACGATCCCTACCACAAGGAATAAATCAAGCAGGTGGCTATTATCGCTCACCGACTTGTAGCAAGGGTCAGAACATTTGTGCGGTTCTTCCGGACCTAAAGAGAAGCGGTCATCAGAGCAATGTTCACGAGTTGAAGCCTAACCTCGAAGTACGCCCCGCGCACAAGGCCCGCTTACCACTGAAGAGATGAGCACTTCATGCCATAACTATGGAACTCTAACGAAGAGCGAAAGAGAAAAAAAAATTGTATGATTGAAGGAGATTTTACTAAGTTGCACCAATGAAGCCAACTCACGAGCCATCTCGCCAGCTACCAAAGCCAGATCTAACGAGGGCAAAAAGGAACTACCACGAAAGCAACGTGCTTTACGGGAGAAAAAGATAGCTCTGCGTAGACCAAGCCATTGGCAGCCTAGCAAGGTAACTCGTCCTGCCAAACCAAGAGTGTCATCTATAAACTGACAACAACAAAACATTTCCGTATGAACTGAAATGAGCAAAGAACCTTATTTGCAGAATCGAAATTGCCGAATGGAGAAAATAAAACTGAACAACTTGAAGACAAGGCAACACGACATGAAACTGATGAAATGATTCTTAAAGTATAGTGTCGATATACAGAAAAACAAAAATGTTTGACATGATATAGTCGTAGCTAGAACTTTACAAAAAAAGCAAAAAGAAAATATTTTAAAACCGAAAGAATACTGGGGAAGAAAACTATTGCACTTTAGTCAAGAGAAGCTTGACTAAAGATCAAAAGAAAACCGAAATTTGGTCGCCATTTTAGCGAAGCACAATGAGCGACCAGAAATACAGAATTTAAGACAAAAAGAAAAACCAATTGGGCGCCATTGTAGCGAAGCACAATGAACGACCAGAAATATAGAATTTAAGACAAAAAGAAAAACCATTTGGGCGCCATTGTAGCGAAGCACAATGAGCGACCAGAAAATCAAAAATGAAACTTGAAATAGTAGTTCAGCTTTAGTCAAGAGAAACTGGACTAAAGATCAAAAGAAAAACCGAACTTGGGCGCCATTGTAGCGAAGCACAAATGAGCGACCAGAAATATAAAATTTAGACAAAAAAAAATTAAGCCAAAGATTGAGCGCCATTGTAGCGAAGCACAATGAACGACCAGAAATAATTCTGAAATTTGCAGTTGCACCTTATTTATTTATTTATTTTAATTAATTGCAATTTACATAGTTCTTAATCTAAGCCTATGTTAATTTACAATTAATGTTTGGGCCCACGGCTACAAGGCCATCTGGGCAGCTATCCGCTGGTTTGCCGTTCTAGTTTTATTAATTACATTTTACAAAAAGTATGTTTAACAGAGTTATGAGCTAAGTGATTTGATTTTAACAGTGTTTTGTTTTCTTAATTTTAGGATTGATGCGAGAAGGATGTCTCATCTAATCTATGCTATCTAAGAGAGAGCTGAAAACAAGGAGGGCTGTGTGACAATCTGCTGTGGAAGGAAGTGTATGCTAGGGAAGTAGATTCTGTTTTTATTTATCTACTTTTACATATGGAGAATACTACTAATTATAAACATTTTACTTTTTAGGTAATAAGCTTGCACAGCTCTACTGGCTTGATGAAAGCCGCCTAAGGAGGGAAGCTTTTGTTACTTGACTTGAGACGATCTGTGTTATGCTATAAAATTATGTCCTGAAGGGACTTTGCGAGTTCAATTTCAATAATTATGGTGCTCGTGGAAAAGAAGTATATGCTAGGAAAGTAGCTTTTGTTTTTATTTTTTCCTACTTTCACCTGTGGTGAATACTACTAACTATATACTTTATCTTTTTAGTTGTCAAGCTTGCGCGATCAGATAGCTTCGTGAAGGCAGCCAAAAAGGAAGCTTTCATTACATAGGATTGAGGCCTTCTGTGATACGCTGCAAGAATCGCGTCCTGAAGGGACTTTGCAAGTCTAATTACAAATAGTTAAGTGATTTGCGATAAAGGGAGTAATTCTAATACAAATAAGTTTTGTTGTACTTATGCTAGCTAGAAAGAACAAAGATGTGTATGCTTAAAATAATTATACTTAAAGCTGATTGTATAGAATAAGGAACCTACTTTCTATTCTAAGTGAAAAATCCATGTATTAATTCCTAAGCTCTTAAATGTAATTATTATTTCAATTTCTTCCTTTTTTCTTATTATCACTTCTTCCGTTTTCTAAGATTCTTTGTATTTCATCAATCTTTCCGTTACTGTATTATATTTATTACTGTTTATATATTGTATTTTATATTTAAATGTATATATTTTCTTTTATCTTCTTGTTCTATGTATTTTTTTTTTATCTTTTTTCTATATATATATATATATATTTTTTTTTTTTTTTGGTAAAACAATATGCCTGTTAGAGTCTAGTGTGTAGATGTCCGTCTTGTAGGTATGTCCTTAGTGCTTGTAGTAGTGTGTCCGTATCTTCCTCCCTGTATGTTAGGAGTTCTGTCGGTGATTTTCTCGTTCCGCGTACGTTTAGAAGCCTCTGTAGCTCGCTGCATTGTTGCAGTATATGCGCCGTCGTTAAGGTGACATTACGACAGTAGGGACAGGTGGGGGCAGGTTCTTTGGTGAAGATGTGTTTCTTCACAGGAAGAATATGACCCAGTCTTAGCCTCGCGATCGAAATCATTCTGTTTCTAGGAGCGTCGGGCATGCAGATTTTGTCAGCTGTTCGGTGGTGTGTAGCAAGGAAGGAGCGGGATAGGTTCCAGTCATCGCTTCTGACATCATGTTGGAGCTTACGAGCATGTGCCCTGGCAGCTTTGTAGCTAGGTGGAAAGATTTCTCTGCTTTCGCCGCGTAATGCATTTTTGGCTAGTGTGTCCGCTTTTTCATTGCCCAGAATTCCAACATGAGCTGGGCACCATGCTAGGGTAATCTTGCCAGCGCGTAGAGAGCTCCTGATGTTGGATGCCAGGGGGTTTTTATTCTTAATGTTTTCGATGGCCTTCAACGAGGAAAGGCTATCAGAGAAGATTGTGCTAGTGCCTTCCTGCTTGGCAGCCCACCTTACAGCCTCCCAGATAGCTGTGAGTTCAGCCGAGAAGACGTCTGTCCAAGTTGGCAATATAAATGTGAGGGAGAGTTCCTCTCTCTCTTTATTCGAGCAGATGGCAACTCCGACTTGCTCTTCATTTTTAGAAGCATCAGTATAGATATTTCTGTAAGAGTTTATGCGTCTGTATGTGTCTGTGTGGAGTCTAATTTTGCATGTGTTATCTAGGTGTTCGTAGATTTTTTCGTCTGTGATTATTCTCTCTGTAGGCACTCTCCAGGGTGGGAGGTTTACCACAGGGTTAAGTTTTGCAGGGTCAAAGGGGAAGGTTCGGAGGGTGTCGGGGATACTAGCAATCGCACGTGTCAGGCTGGCACAGGTGCGTCTGGTGGGGATAGGGTTTGTGGATAGGATGTCCGATACTAGGAGATAAAGTGAGGATTTGGGATTATGTAGGATCTTCAGGAGGAGGTTACTGGAAAGTTCCTCTCTTCTCTGGAGTAAGGTTGGAAGTCCTGACTCAACTAACAGACTTTGGATAGGTGTAGTGCGTAGCGCGCCAAGAGCCAATCTGGCCGTGGCATTGAGTGATGTCTGGATTTTGCGAACATTTTTTTTATTGGTATAGCCGTAGATGGTGAGGCAATAGTCTACCTTGCCAATGATCAATTGTTTGGCGATCCTAATGGCTGTCTCCAGAGGTGGGCCGGAGTTCCTTCTGCATATAGTCTTCAGCAGATTGTTTCGACTCTTAACAGAGTCAGCAACGATCGCTGCTTGTTTGGACCAGTTTAGATTGTGCGTAAAGACCAACCCCAGGATTTTCAGACTCTTTTGGAGAGGGACAGAAGATATGTCTCCTTCGAAGGCGCTCTCAGCACATTTCCGTCTGCGACAGACGTGAAGTGCTTCCAACTTATCGTAGGCGATTCATTTCCGTCTGCGACAGACGTGAAGTGCTTCCAACTTATCGTAGGCGATTTTTGCCCCGTTTGTGTCGGCCCAAACTGAGATTGCTCTCATTGCTCTGTTGAGCACGTTCTTTACAAACGGGACTTCACCTGAAGCATAGCAGATAATGTTGTCAGCGTAAACGTGGAAAAAGAGATTCGGGATTTTGTCCAGATTCTCACTAAGAGAGTGGATGAAAACGTTGAAAAGTTGGACAGAGAGTGGGGACCCTTGTGGGAGTCCTTTGCGGATGTTATGCGTGGAGGAGAAGTGTCCTCCTACTCTGACTTTAATCCTTCTGTTCGTAAGAAAGGAATTTACTGTCCTAACGAATCTCTTTCCCAAGTTCCATTCTTCAAGTTGTCGCAGAACAGAGCGCTTAGGTGTTCGATCGAACGCCTTCTCAAGGTCAATTGACAGCACAACAGAGTGTTTTCCTCTGGAGAGCGCGCATGCCAGGTTATGCTCCAGTTCCTGGAGGAGGGATTGAGTCCCCCTGCCAGGCCTGTAGCTTGTAACTGGAGGCAGCAGCTTCTCTTCCAGCAGCCAAGACAGTCTGTTGGCCATCATCTTCTCGAGGATTTTGGAAATTGTGGGAAGGAGTGAAACGGGTCTGGTTTCGGAGGGACAAGGGATCTTTTTTGCGTTCTTCGGTATTGACCTAATCTCGGCAAGCTTCCAATCTAGTGGAAATATGCCCAGATCGAGGACTAGGTCATATAGTCTTTTAGCTCTTTCCAACCAGGCTGAAGGAGCCTGTTTAAGCATACCGAAAGTGATATTGTCCAGACCTGGAGTGGTTCCATGGAAGGAGTTAAGAGTTTTCTTAACCTCCTGGAGGGAAAAGGGATCTTCTAAGGGATTGGGAAGGTGAGTGTCTTCTTTCCTGTTGTTTGTCTCCGCGCACAATCTTTTCACGGTCAAGAAGTGAGGGTCGGGCTCATCAGAATAGCTGGTGAGATATGATGCAAGGCATTCTGCTATCTGCTTCGGGTCTTGGACTATTTGGTTCCCTATTGTAAGGCCTGTGATGCCTGCCTTACAGGGGCGTCCACAAATAGCCCGGACCTTCCGCCAATTTTCCCCCATTGGGGTGTTTGCGTTTATACTGTTCGCAAAGTCCAGCCATGACTGCCTTTTGGCCAGCTTGATCTCCCTGCGCATCTGTGCATTTGCCTTGCGGTATGCAATGGCATTTGCTGTACCAGGTTGACGTTTGAGTTTCTTCCAGGCAGAGTCCCTACGTTGAATGAAACCTTGAACGTGCGCCGTGAGCCACGGGGGCTGCATTTTGGTGACATTTTTGCTGAGTGGTATGCTGCTATTTGCAGCGAAGCGTATGGCTTTAGTAAGTGTGGCTGCTTCTTGGTCAATTTTCTTACTGGTAGGGTGTTGGAGCAGATATTCCACTACTCCAATACGAAACTTTTCCCAGTCGGCGCGACGTTCAATGTATCTAGGTATATGCACTCTGCCCGGAAGAGACCCAGACAGGGTAATCACTATCGGAAGATGATCGCTTCCCCTAGGGTTGTCGACCACCCTCCAGTCCGCTAGGTGAGTCAGGTAGGGAGGGGTAAAGGAGAGATCTATATGCGTAAGGGTATTCCGTGTATTCAGGATGGTAGGTGAGCCGTCGTTAAGGAGGACAAGGTCGGAGCGGTCAAGCCAGCCCACGATCCCATTTCCCCTTGGGTCACTCCGCGGCGATCCCCATAATGGATGATGTGCGTTGAAGTCACCCAGTAGGAAAGTAGGACCGGGTATCTGCTCCACTAGGGAGTTGAGAAGCCCGCCGTCCACCACGTCCCCGGCCCCCACGTAGACGGACACGATATTGAAATGGGTACGCATATAGACCTTGACTGCAACTGCGTTAAGTGGGGTTTCTATAGGAATATGAGTGGAAGGAACGTCGTCTCTGATCAGCACTGCAACACCTCCTCTTCTCATGTTCGCAGTGTTGTAGAGGTAGGGAGTGTAATTGCGTAGGTGAATGGGAGTCGTTGAAGATGGGAGGTGGGTTTCTTGGATAGCTAGGATGGAAGGTGAAAATTGGGAGATGAGCAGCTGAAGGCTGCTCAGGTTATTGAAAAAGCCACAGATGTTCCATTGTAGGATTTTGCAATCTCCACAATGGTTCTGGACTTGTTGGTTCATATTGGAGGAAAGAGGGGCATTAGGTTGGGACATAAAGTGGGAAGAGAAAGTTAAGAGGATATCTGTGGCAGGTATGGGGAGAGGTAGCGGTGGTAGGGTGTTGTGTAGGTTAGTTCATTTCGTCGTCAGAGATAGGTAGTGTGGTTGCGTCTGTGTCAAGCTGTGATGTCGGTGAATGTATGCTTCGAGGTGTGTGCTCCAGATGTGGAGCCATAATGTATTTGAAAGTAGTTGGTGTGAGTGCAAGAAGTTTATTTGCATCTTCGGCGGTTTTCGCGCCAAAGGTATGATCGGTGCCAGCCTTGAAGGCAATGCTATCTACAGACGGGCCGGATTTGGCCACTAAATTATATTCAGGTGGTGTTGGTATAGTATGTTCAAGATATGTTGCATGTTCTGTGGTATTATTTTCTGAGGGGGAGTCTAATATAACGATGGTATCTGTGTCTGCACGTTTGCGTGATGCGATTTCTTGTTTCTGGTGGATAGAGGCTGTTTTTTTTTTGTTTTTTGGGGGGTAGTTTCGTTGGATTCTTGCATAGAAATGTCGCTAGGTGTATTTTTTCCTGTGTTAGTTATTGTGTTAGCATGGGGTTTTGGAGTGGAGACGTTTTTAGTCGTAGCGTTTTTGTTTGTCTTTGTAATTGTTGTGTCTGTTTTGTTTTGTTTCTTCGTCTTAGGTACGGTGGTGGTGCCATCTGCTTTTGTTTCTGTCACCGAAGTTGATGTGGATGGCATGCTTCTTGTGGCGTCAGCAAAGGACTGTCCTGGCATGGTGCTGCTTTGGCTCTCTTGCACAGGGGCAAGGCTTCCATTCAAGGCATACCATTTCTTCCTCGCTTCGTACCTCGTGAGGTGGTGATCAGTTTGGATACGGACAATCTCCTTTTCCCTAAGGAAGCTTGGACAGTTCCTCGAGAGTGTGCTATGCTGCCCTTCCGACTTACATCCAATGCAATAAACACGATTGCAATCCTCGTGTGTGGTGCCATCTTTTGCCTTCGCACGTCCGCAGAATTCACACGCAGGTGTCTCCTTGCATACTGCCTCGTGGTCCCCGAATTCAAGGCATGACCTACAGCGCAGCGGAGCAGTTAAAAAGTCAAAACTCTTCTCGTAATTTTTTGCCGAACCGCCGTATTCTAATTTAAAAATCCAACTCAACTCTTGATCACATTCATCGTGATCAAGAGCCGTTGTTCAGGATCGAAAATGCTAAATTGCATTTTCTTATCCTGAGAAAATTTTACTTTTTCAATTCTGGACTTGTTCAAACATGCCCAGAATTATTCGCGTTGAACGATGGCTTCAAAAATGTAATCTTACACTTTTAAAAACATCGGCCACCGTCCCGTCCTTTGAAAATCGCGAGGCGCATATACATATAATGCATTTATGCTGCGCGCGTTTCTTATCGCGAAAGCTTTTTTCGTAATATGTATGTACGTATGTACATACACGTTGTATTTTTCGCGACAAATCGTACTGAAGGTACGATTTGCTTTTTGATTTCATTTTTAATTAAATTGTTGAAATGACAAATTTTGCTGAAGGCAAAATTTTGTCGTGGAAATTTTAAAGTAAAACGACTTGAGGTGTAAAATGAAACTTTTGTTTTTCCCAAGTCGTTTGATGGGAAAAATTTTATGACTTGTTTGGAATGTGAAGAAAATTGCTGATGCAATTTTCTTCACCCTTTTTGGACGATAAACTAATCATGTTTTGTGCATGATTAGTTCATTGAATTTTTATATTTTATGGTTTTTCTTTTATATGCCCAATTTTAGGTTTCTAGGTATATAGGGCTTATTAATTATTTGTTTTTTTTCTTTTTACCTGTTAGGCCCTAAGGTTTTATATACCTACCTATGGTACATATATGTACCTAGGCTTTTTATACATAACAATATCTATGCATTTATTATTATTCACAAAAACCTAAAAATAAATCTTAAACCAATTTCATATACAAAAATTACTCATTTCATATACAAAAAACCTTCACCCATTAACACACTCAGAAACAGGTCTCGAAGAAGAGAAGTTTTCCTAAGTTCAACCTGGAGAGTCCCCCTACCCAAGGTAGGGCCTCCAGTGTTTAAAGTGTCAAAAGAGTTCTAGTGTAAAATCCAGTATTTATCTGTGTAATTAAAGAAAGTCTTTGTAAAGTCTAGTATTTTTCAGTATAATAAAAAAAAGTTTTTTGTAACCAAGTAAAAGGAACTTTTTGTGATTAACTGTACAGTAAAGAATTAAATTAAACTCTCGCCCACAACTTCCTGAGTTTTTACTGAAAAAAAGTATTGGTACTATACCGAGTAAGGCAAGCGCAACAACAAGGAAAATAAGTTATACTCCAAGTGGCGTGTAACAAAAACTGGTGGCAGCGGTGCAGATTTTGTAAAGGTTTGTAAGACCTACAAAACGCCAACCTACAAATCTGGAGCAGCATTTAATGTGCTGGCCAGGAGAAATTTCCCCGATTGGAGTGAGCGACTCCATAGAAGATATAAACCTCCACCTAGAGGAAGAATATTTCCCTGAAGTCGTGCCAGACGATGTGGTTTACTTGAGCTTAATACATGGATTGCAACTGATCGTTTCACGTATCGACATAGATGAACTGGAATTAATATTAACACCAGCAAGCGAGCCGTTCTTCCGATATCTATTTACCAACGTGGGATATACTGAAGAAAGAATAAATCGGGCGATGTCGAGAGCCCTCCAGCGAGGAGAGCAACAACAAAATTTATATAATAATTAAGTAAGTCTAGATAAATTAACTTATATTCTAATTACAAATTTATATATTAGAAAAATTATTATATTTATATGAGTTTCAAACTAATTTTTTTTTGTTGAACAAACCCTTTTTACTTATTGTCGTATTTCCTCTTGACGGTAAAATCAATCTTTTAAGTCTAGTGAAAACGTTTTTATCAAGTGAAGTTTGTTTTGTTGTGTGTGTACAAGTTCGTTTTTACTTCTCTATCCGCAAAACTTCTGCAATTTTTTCTCTTACTGGAAACTACGTTGAGCTCTAAAAATTGAGGGAAATTCGCGTAAATATTTTCAAACCCGATCTTCGAAACATCGTAGTGTACGCGCAATCCTTTTACCAGGTCTCGTTACACATAGGAAGAAATCTACTCCTAAACAAAAACGAACAATGCCTGATAACACTACAGAACATTTAACTCTTGGTCATGCCAAGAGTCTTATCCCAGAATCCGATGGGAATCCAGAGAATCTCCACAGGTTCTTAAACATATGCAGCCTATTCCAAAAACAAGGTACAGCCGCATCAGATAAAGCGCTATACCTCCATATTATAAAGGCTAAACTTATTAGTAAAGCATACGATGTCATCAAATATAATGACATTAATTCTTGGAAAGAATTGCAAGCTGCTCTTCAAGAGCAATTCATGGAAACTCGCTCTAGAAGGTCTATTCAGAACGAAATTCTATCAATAAAACAACTGCCTAAGGAAGACATTAAAGAATACGCTATCCGAGCTCAAAAGCTTTTAGCTATCTACAACGACGCTACTTCAAGTCTGACAAATGAACAGACTTTAAAAAATCTACTATTTGAGAAAAATAAAAGGATGGTTATCAGAGCTTTTGAAGATGGTTTAAGACATGACCATGTTCATCTGCTAACCAAGGCTAAAGGTTACACCGACCTAAAAGATTCGACAAAATTCGCATTGAGCAATCTAAAAGAAATGGTTCTTTCAACGAAAACGTTTCATCCTGCTCTAAATGTCACAAAAAGGGTCATTCTGCTGACTCTTGTTTAACATCTAGAATTAGAGTGGAAAACACGCTTATATGCGCATATTGTAAAACACCGAATCCTCCCATTAGTCAGTGTAGAAAAAGGTTATTTCAACAACAATCTTTTGCTCAACCTTCCACTAGCTTCGCACAAAGAAGCCCTCAACATTTTCAATCCAGTAGTATTCCCCAACAACAGCAACCTATAAGAGCTCCAAATCTACGACAAATAGATAGGCAAGGCCAATATCCACAAGGAAATAGAGCTCTCCAATTTCAACCTACTAACTCATCACTTCCTACATATTCTCGTAATATTAGATCCGCAATTAAAAGTAGGCATACAAAAGGTAACCCTGATATGCCTCAAGCTAATGCAAAAGGGGAAATTCCAAAAAACAGTCAGCGGCGAGAAGAGATAGAGGAAACTCAATCTCGCCTAAATCAATTAATCATAACCGCCGATGTCCATCCGCAACCTCAAATTTAAAAGGAGAACTTTCTTTCTCCTTAATCGCCGATCGCCAATCGCTAGTTGTGACGATCGAGAATTCTATTACTGCGTTTTAAACTAGCACCTTTTACATAGATACCGGAGCTGAAATGTCGGTATTAAACGCTACTAGGGCACTTGGGAATACTATCGTCACTACTTCAAAAAGCATAGAGCTATCTTCATTAGCAGGAACCCCCCTGCGTACGCTAGGAACTACAGAATGCAATTTCTCCGTTAAAAATACCACCTTTAAACATAATATACATAACGATGGTAATTTACAATTAAAATATGACGGAATATTAGGTCATGATTTTTGGACAAGTTTCTTTGCAAAATTAACTACGAAACTAAAATAATAACTCTGTAGCGAAGAGCGCACCCGTTGTCAGCCCTACCTACATCCATCTTGCTATGAACATAGAAAGGTGCTGCAGCAGACACCTCCTGCTGCAAAATTCACCTCGGGGACATATGTGGATGGCCGCACAGCATATTGCCGCTAGCGATCAGCCGGCTTGGGGTGGTTCTTGCCACCCACATCCCCTCGGTGCTTGAAAGCTGTGCAAAAAGGAAACTGACTTCTCTTCCTGGAACTTCAGACGGACGGACGGACACAAAAAAAATCCCTTTCATCATGTTGCCGGTTACTTGTCTCCACTGGTGCAACCTGAAAACCTGTGAGAAAGAAAGTAAGATTCATGCAGCTGAAAATAGATGAGAGGAAACCTTTGCGATGCAGTTCCAGTGTACGACACCCGGAGAAGCTACGACACAGGCGAGAGGAAAGAGAGAGAGAGAGAGAGCGCTGACGTGGACCCCAGTTGTTGAGGGAGTCCTGGCTTTGACATGAATGGGCCCAACGCCCCCATCCACCCTGGCTAAGGCGTCAAAGCACGGGTGTTATCCTTAGCCCCATTTCTATGGTGTGTGTATGCCAGAGCAGCTCACCCCCTGACCTCACCACCCCCTGCTTCGGACTTTACTTACGCATTCTACCTACGTATGGCACATGTATCCGAACTTCATATGCATGTGAAAACAAAAGAAAGGTTTAGAACACTCCACAAGAAGAACACGGTAATAGCGTTTAATGCTGACGAAACATGAGTTAATTAACAAAAATATTCAAAGCTTTCGCTATTCACCTCTTGACAATATGTTACGTTTGCTTATACTAGGCTTGTCCCTACTATCTAATCTTAAGGCTACTTGTCACACAGGCAAAATGAATTCAAAAACATTATTTTACTACATTATTAAAATGGACTTACTTGCTATCACCTATACTTCACAACTGTCAGGACAAAATCCCTCGACGGCTGGAACTGATTCTGCTTGGGTGCACCCTTTTTTCCTTCGGCAACGTTGATGGCCGCAATAGTTTATTTCAAATGTTTGGGTTCATTGACCTCTGTTTTGTTTTGTTCTTTTCACTTCTTTTGAGTGCTTTCGAACATTATCCCTTATCGCAATATATTACTACCATGCAATTTGTATTATGTAATTAGTTTAACCTACAGTTGAGGTGAATGGCAGAATCGCCCTTAGCAATTGGTGTATAGGTACTGGTTCCAAAAGGGAACTTAACTTCTTAACTTTCTTATACTGTCCAGATAGAGTTGCCAAAATTCGCAAGAGATGCACAGGTAAATATATGCACTAAATGATTTACATTTCTATAATCTTTTCAGAAATTTAAATTCACTAATAATTTTCAGGTAATTGTGCCAAAGTTCGCTAGATATACATAGGTAAATATACGCATTAAATGAGGTATACTTCTATAATCCTTTTCAAAAATGTACATTCACTAATAATTTTCCTAATTTCCAGATGATTGTGCCAAAGTTCATGGAGTATGCGCAGGTAAATATACGCCCTAATCACGCTTTATTTCTATAGTAATTGTTTTCAGCAATTGAAATTCGCTAAAAGTTTCCTTAATTTTCAGATAACTGTGCCAAAGTTCATAGAATATGCACAGGTAAATATATGCACTGAATAAATCTTTGTTTCTATAATAATCTTTTTTCAGAAATTAAAATTCACTAATAATTTCCTTAATTTTCAGATGATTGTGCCAAGATTCATAAGATACGCACAGGTAAATATACGCACTAATCAATCTTTATTTCTGTAATAATTAATAATTTTCTTTATTTTCAGATAATTGTGCCGAAATTAATAAGATATGCACAGGTAATCTATATATACCCTAAACGGTTTATATTTCTTTTATAATCCTTTTCGGGAATTCAACTTCACTAAGAATTGTCTTTATTTTCAGATAATTCTGACAAAATTCATAAGAGACACACAGGTAATATCCACTCTAATCAACCGTTATTTCTTTTATAATTAATAATTTTCTTTATTTTCAGATAATTGTGCCGAAATTAATGAGATATGCACAGGTAATCTATATATACACTAAACGGTTTTTATTTCTTTTTATAAACTTCTTCGGAATAAGTGAAAATCTACTAATAACTGATCGCCAATGGTAACGCGGTACTTCCGTCAAAGAAAAATAATTTTTTCTACCGTAGTCTTCAATCAAAATCACAATAATTTATTCGGCTGCGCCACTCACAAATCAAAATTAATCGAAAAACTTTTCCTCGATCAACGTTCGCGCCGGTCCGCCTCGGTCAACTTGTTATATACCAATATGGATAACAATATATATATTAATTTTTTTCAAATACGGGTACTCACTGTCACTTGACTCACTCAGGCGAGCTTTATTTGCTTCCCCTTCTGTAATCCTGGGGAGTTTTCGAAACGGTTACACAACCTGTTGTCGTTAATCAAAACTTTTCTTTTATTTTTTACACATTTTTTTTTATTATTATTCCAATCACGCTTTCTTTGTTTTGTACAACTATTTTTCTTTAACTATCACATGCTTGCCTTTACAACTATTTTTCGAGTATGGTCTCACGCTCTAGCTTAACAACTTTTCTTTTTTTAGCAAAACTCCGTGACCACCCGTTAGAAAACCAAAAATACAACTCTTACGTGAATCTATTAAAATCAAAACCAGCTCAACTTTTTCTTGAATCTCTTAAAATCAAAACCAACTCAACTTTTTCGCCGAAATCCATAAGACAACCCGATTAAATTCTTTTTAAAAAACGACTCAACTCCTGATCACATTCATCGTGATCAAGAGCCGTTGTTCAGGATCGAAAATGCTAATTGCATTTTCTTATCCTGAGAAAATTTTACGATTTTAATTCTGGACTTGTTCAAACATGTCCAGAATTATTCGCGTTGGACAAATGGCCTCAAAAATGTAATCTTACACTTTTGAAAACATCAGCCACCGTCCCGTCGTTTGACAATCGCGACGTGCATATACATGCAATGCATTTGTGTGGCGTGCGTTTCTTATTACGAAATTTTTTTTGTCGTAATATGTATGTACGTATGTATATGCATGTTGAATTTTTTCGCGGCAAATTGTACTGAAGGTACGATTTGCTTTTTGATTTATTTTGTAATTAAATTATTGAAATGACAAATTTTGCTGAATGCAAAATTTGTCGTGGAAATTTTTAAGTAAAACGACTTGGGTGGTAAACTGAAACTTTTGTTTTTCCCAAGTTGTTTTATGAGAAAAATTTTATAAATTATGTGGAATGTGAAGAAAATTGCATCATTGCATAAGTTCAAGAGATAAGCCAACCATGTTTTAAGCATGGTTAGCTTAGGTGAAAAAATTAATGAATATGATTTTCATTTTCTTGCCCTTTTTTCAGGTTTTTTATGGAAATTTTCCTTATTTTAGGTATTTAACAATCCTTCCCCCTGAGAAAAAGAGAATTATTCTTTGAAGAGGAATAATTCTCAGGGGAAGATGTGGGTGCGTTTTTGCTGGCTAGGTCTTTGGAGGTTTTCGGTTGAGTTTTACATCTTTGTGTTTGTTACAAAATTAAGTTATTCTAGTCTTAGCTTGTATCGTATATCTTTAACTTATTCTATTTTCTATTTTCTATAGTCCTTATGGACTATCTTATTGTATTTAAAAAAATACAAAAATTTCTTGTTTTTAGCGATATTGATTAATGCTTAATCTATCCTAAGAATCTCTTTGCCGGCCCCAATTAAAAAAAACTCTATTTAATAATAAAAAGATGTCATTTCATTTGGATATTGCTCGTAATTTAATATCTCGTGCCGCTGATAAGCGAACGAACTTATTTTTCTACCGTAGAGAGAGTGTTTGCACACTGCCAGTGCAATTGTATTTATTTTTTTTTTATTTTTTTTTCTGAAGGGTCGGTGTGAGATTGAATTGAATTAAAATGAATTTGATATCTGCCTCAGTAAAATAAAAAAAAAATTAAAAAATTCTTGGTGCACGTAGAGTTGGTATGAGATATTGGAATGCATCTTGTACCGGCTTGGAAAAGAGAAAAAAAAATTGTGAGGTTTGTGTACTTGTAGCTGCCTACATACATAATGCACGAATTGCAACTTGTGGAGCTTATTTGTGTGTTAGGAAAGGATAAAAAAATTTACCATTGCTATTGTAGTTGCGTGGGATTTGTATTTTTAACCAAGATAAGTACCCGATGCATTCTAACTGCATCTTGCTAATTTTTTGCCAACGTTTGGGGTTTTGCCCTTTATATGGGGCGATTTTTGCTGTTCAGTCCATAGTTTGTTTCGACATGGAATTTTGCGAAGTTGTGTCACCGCGTACTCCTTACGCCAGCCCCGTACCCAATTGCATGAGGGTGCTGGCCATTTTTGTGCAAAGTGTGGCCCCCCGGTGGCGTGGGCTCATCAGGCTGCTGCTGCGGAGGGATGGTCGTCCAGATGTGTGCATCTGGGGTGCTCCAGCGGAGGCTGATGTATTCCATCGGGTGGAGGTATGCTTGTGGCCCCACGGTGGGAGTTCATGGGTGGTGATGGGTGAGTTTTTTTTTTTTGATTTTGTTAATGAATTCTATCGATAACTTCCTCAATATTCTTTTCTAGGAGCAACTTTGGTACTATCTGGGGAGGTAGGGTGGTGTGCCTGCCCTGGTTGTCGGATGCATCCCAACTACCTGGTGCATGACGTGACCGCCTGGGTTGGATCTTCAGAATCCGAACTAGGGTTACCTGGTGCACCGCCGAGTTTTGCGTCTGAGGGGGACTGGGATCTTCCTGAAGAGGCTTCTGGTCCTGCCCAGGGTTAGGCCGTGGACGCTTCCTCGTTTCATGGTAAGTTATTTTCACTTTCTATTCGAGCCCTTTTTCTAATTATATTTGTTTTTATTTCAGAATTTTTTGTTATTTTGGTTCGTGTACCACCACCGTTCTTTAGTTTTATTTTCTATTAACTTTTAATCTTTTCAAAAAAATTGTACTTTTAGTTTTATAAAAATTTTAGTTTTACTTTTATTCTCCTGTTTTGTATAAAAAAAATAATAATAATAAAAATTCTTGGCTAAATGGTGAAATATCGTCTTTCATTTTTTGGAAAAAAAAAATTTTTTTTTGTTTTTTCATTTATAGATTTTAGGTAACACAAAAATGGACTTGACAGATTTTGAGTTCGGTCGTCAATTTCTCTCTGACGCTGGTTTTTGTTTAGGTTTGGGCGACTCTAAGTGTTGTTAAGCGGCTTTAAGCTTGACTGGATGTTATTAGTGCATCCAGTACTCATACTATTGTCTTGGGTAGTGATAGTATTTGGGGTTACTGATAGTCGAAATCTTGTAACTCCGAAAGCTTAATTAGGCGAGTTATCAAAGTAGATTCTTGCATCTCTTTTTCTTTTTTGGGCCGACCTTTCGTTGTTTTGTGGTCTTGGAGAAGAATGGTTTACTGTCTTGGTTTGACGGGATTTTGCCTATATATAGAATATATTTCTTATGGGAATACATATAATTTCTACTATATCTAATATCGTAAAAAAAAACTTTTCTTATTTATTCTACTAATTTATGTCACTATTTCCTATTTATGATCTTATTACTTTACCTCCCTATTTAGTATAATCTTAGATATTTATGTCTATATCTAAGTTAATTGTTATGTATTATTTAACGTTGCTAAATATCATTTACTTATTATTATTATTATTATTATTTTTGTGTAAATAAACTTCGGTTATGTTTTTACTTTTTAATTCTATTATCTTATGCCATTTCTTTCTTCTATTTATTACCTTATTGTTTAGCTTATTTAATTTATTATTTCTACTTTGCTAAGTACAACTTATGTTTATTAATTTTGGGTTCTTAGGTACTACTAAATAAAGTTTATGCTTATGTAATATTTATTTTACCTGGTCACTTTATTTCTTATTTGCTATAAATTATTTCAAATTATCTTCTAATACCTGTATAGTGGAAGGACAGTGGTTCCGCCAGTAATAAAAGGTTGAGACGGGGCCAACAAACGAGTATAGATCTTTTTGATTATAATACTTGTATAGATCTCGCTCTGTGGAGACTTTGAGTACGTTTTAATTTTTCTTGGGGTGTTGCGTAAACCGGTTCCATGGGAACGTTTTCAGCTGTGGGCTGTTGTCTGCGTTTAGCAGTCCATGCCATGAATGCCGGGACGATATATTTTGCTAGTGCCACCACAGATACAATTAGCAACAAGAGTCCGGTCATTGATAGGGATGTTATTGATAGTATATGAGGAATCTTGGCCGTTGGTCCAAAGTGAATGCTGTTCACTTTGGTACGGATTTCGTCTAGAGATTTTGTATCTAGGTGGATACGTTGGTTTGTATCATCTCCGAGGAGTAACGTTGGTTGTTTATCAAGGTTTTTAGGAGCGGATATCTTGGACATATATTCTGCCAATTCCTGTTGCGTTTCGTTTGTGCCTGGGAAGTAGGTTGGTTGGAAAACTTTTAGCGGATGTAGATTTTCTGCTTCGTAATACAGAGTGTGAGACCCTATTTGCAAGGAACATGGTTCATTGATTGTCATGATTCCTTGTCCTGCGAGACGATGAGTGAGTAACTGTTGAGTACAAGTTATATGTACTATAGTAGTTTCGGTTAAGGAGTACAGCCACGAATTTGGTCTATTGAGCTTAATTATTGTATCTCTTGGGGGAATTTGAGCTCTGATGCTACACTGTGGGTGTTCGCCCAGTGGATTGAATAAAAGTTTAATAACACATTCATCTGTTTTTGTAGCCTTGGTGAGTGGTGTATTTAGCTTACCAACCCACGTATCCTCATCAATTCCCTTTGAAATTTTTTTGAAAGATCTCAGGCTTTCTGGCTTCAGCAGCAGAAATTCCTGGGTCTGTATTTGACTTGCCACATAGGAAAATTCGATATCAGGTATTAATGAGTGGTTTGAATGCACCCGTATGGGAAAACATTTAATCTGTTGGATTTTCATCTTGGGAATATTAAATATGGGAAGTTTGATTCGGATAACTAATTTGTCCTGCAACAAATGTGTCTTAACATCTGCTGTTTGATACAGAACTGACAAACAGTCCTGTAGATTGGGACAAGTGGAGTGAAATTTGTGATAAATCTCTAGCAAATGATTTGGGGAAATTAAAAGTGGATGAATTCGATTATTTCTACTGGACACTATTATGTCCAGTAGAGTTTGTTGTCTAAATTCCAACTCTGTCATTTGTAGTGTCAGAATAGAGACAATTTCTTGTCTTATTTGGTGGGCTGTCAACTCGTCTGTTGTGTTTCGCAGATTGTTAATCTGGTTGGTTATCTGACGCTGTCGTTCAGACAGGGAAGATAGGGGTTTCTGAATTTGTTCAAACGTGGTTTTTATTACGCTGATCTGTTGTTTTTCCAGATCAGCTAAGGTTTGAGTATTTACCTCTAATTCGCTTAGTCAGCTGTACACCTCTTGTTCGTTTCCACTATCCATGGTACCGAAAAGATAATGCATCGCATTTCCAATTCCATCGAAGATGGATCGGGGCTTCCGCGACTTGGGCACAGCTTCCCTAATAACACTGGTACGCCTATTGATTTTTTCCATCAGGGCGTGTATATGTTTTGTCTGTAGCGTACAAAGGTCCTGTATAGAAGACCCATTTCCACACAATTGGTGTATGTAGTGTTCCGCTCGTTCTGCTAGTCGCGTCTGATTTTCCAACTCGGCCAGATCGAACTCAGTGATGACGCTCCAAGTGTCGTGATAAACTGATAGGCTTCCAAGATCCTCAAATAGTACTCCCGTATTATTTAGGGGAGTGAATGAATAAGGTTCCTCAGCGCGGACTCCTATCGTGGCAGGAACAGTCCGTAGAAAATTATTGACTGCATTGTTATCTAGGAGAGGATAGGATAGGGTATTAAAATGGGTTTTTATTTGACTTTGTAGCTTATATGCTATTATATATGTATCTTTGAATTACTTAAATTATATTGACACCATGTTATTCGTAGAAAGGTTTTAGACGGTTGTTATGTACCGTGACCTCTCGTTTACGAATTTTTATTGTGGTGTTTACAGTACTAGGGATACCGGTTACCGTGTAGGGTCCTACCCAAATCTGGGAGAGCTTATGTTTACGACTCTCGCTCTTGAGTAGAACCTTGTCTCCTCTGTGAAATGCCAGGGGACGTACAGCCTTGTCATAGTAATTTTTCGAGCGTTGTTTACTCATTAGCAGATTTTTCCTTGCCATAGCATAAGACTTCTGAAGCTTGTACCTGAGAAAATGGTAGTAGCTCTCGAGATTATACACGGGTTCGGGGTCTCGCCTTAAGTTGGACGCAACGTCCGCTGTAAAGCCGTAAAGGCAGTCCATGGGAGTTAATTTTGTCCCTTCGTGTACACTGTTGTTGTACACGAAAGCAGCGGTTCGCAGATAACTATCCCAAGACCTGGGATTTTCGTCCACTATAGTTCGTAGATACTCAATCAATGGTCTATGTGCACGTTCAAGTACTCCATTTGATTGGGGATGATAAGCTGAAGTCTGCAGCTTATTTATCCTGAGGAGTTTGCATACCTTTTTGAATAGGTCACTCAGGAAATTACTTCCCTGATCGGTGACTATTCTTTTGGGAATGCGGTAGCGCGTGACGATTTCGTCGAAGAAAATTTGCGCTACCGTTATAGCTTCCCCATTTGGTATGGCATACCAATCTACGAACTTCGTGAGGTTATCCTGAAACGTTAGTATGTATTTGTTTCCAGATTCAGTTTCCTCTAGTGGGCCGACTATATCTAGATAGATTTTGTCGAATGGTTGTTCCGCTATGTCTGAAATCACCATCGGCATTTTATACTGAGGTGAGGCCTTCATGGTTTGACATTTGGCACACCGCTTAATGTGCTTTTTGATGTCACTAAGCATGTGCCTCCACCAGTACTTTCTTCGAATCCGTTTATAGGTTTTTTTCACTCCCTGATGGCCGCCAAAGAGAGAATCATGATAATCTTTTAAGATTAATTGAATCTCCTCTGGGCTTGTGATTACATCAGGGGGACGAGTTTCGTCTATAATTGGTGGATTGGTACTAGGTGTACTGTCACGCTCTGCGGTCTCTTCTGGATGATGATTTTGTTCTTTTTGCTTGGACTGACTGTCCTTGATTTGGTCCACTTTCCTTAATGTTTCGTGTCTGGGCTCTGGTTACTGCATTGCATTGGAGACACTCCTTTTGGTCCGATGAGTGTTTTTCCTCCTCTATATCCGAGTCCATTTGGTGGTGGACTATAGCTTCTACCGTGAAGGTTACAGTTTCCTTGTCTTTGTTATTATCCCGTGGAATGCGGCTTAAAGAGTCGGCATTCGTGTTGTACTTTCCGGGCTTATACTCAATTTTATAATTGAACTCGGAAAGTTTATGGTGAAATCTCACCAGACGGGATGTGGGGGTCCTTAACATTGAAGACTCCCTTGAGTGGTTTGTGATCTGTATAGACCGTGAACTCTCGGCCTTGCAGATAACACCTGAAATTTTTAGTCGCCCAAACTATAACCAGTAACTCTTTTTCAATGGTGGAATAGTTACGTTCGGCTTTGTTCAGGGTACGGCTGGCGTAGGCAATTGGCTGGTTACTTCCTACCTCTCCTTGAGAGATAACTGCTCCAAGAGCCTCGCTGCTGGCGTCGGTGGTAAGGTTAAAGGGTTTAGAAAAATCGGGATATATTAAGAGTGGAGGGGAAATTAAAGCGTTCTTAATGCTTTGAAATGCCTCTTGGCATTTCCTCAGTCCACTTAATTTTTACATCCTTTCGGAGTAAGTTTGTTAGTGGACGTACTGTTTTCGAAAAATCGGGTATGAATTTTCTGTAGTAATTGGCAAGGCCCAAAAATGATTGCACTTGCCTTACTGTCTTTGGGATGGGGAAAGTTTGGACGCATGCCGTTTTGCTAGGGTCAGGTAGTGCTCCTTGGTTAGAACATTTGTGTCCTAAATACACTACCTCGCGCCTGAGAAAATGACATTTCTCAGGTTGAAGTTTCAGGTTATTTTCTCTTAACCTGTCAAAGACTTTTCGAAGCTTTTCATTGTGGTCTGCCAGACTTTTTCCATAGATGACGATGTCATCTAAGTAGACGAAACATTCTAGGCCTTGTAGGCCAGTTAATATGAAATTCATTAAACGCTGAAATGTGGCCGGGGCTCCTTTGAGCCCGAACGGCATGCGTTTGAATTCATAATGCCCGTAGTTGGTACTAAAAGCCGTTTTTGCTCGATCCTTTGGATCGACGAGTACCTGATGATAGCCATTGGCTAGATCTAGGGTGGTGAAGTATCTTGAATGGCCCGGTTGATCGAGGATATCCTCAATCCGTGGTAGCGGAAAGGCGTCGCTAATAGTTTTTTCGTTCAATTTACGGAAATCAACGACGACGCGCCACCTTTTCTCACCATCTGGTCCCGCTTTTTTGGGGACGACTAGCAGTGGCGAGTTCCATGGGCTTTTGCTGGGCTGGACAATGTCGTTGTCCAGCATTTCTCTGAGTTGCTCATTTATGACATTTCGCTGTGTCTCTGGTAACCGGTACATCTTTTGGCTAATAGGTGCTTGGTCTTGCACCAGAGGGTTGTCATGGGTGATGGCATTGGTATGTGTAAGCCTGTCACCTTTTAAAAAGAATGTGTCATCATATTCGTAACAGAGATTTGTTATTGAGGCTTTTTCCTCAGAATTTAAAGTTTCATCCAGACTGAGTTCTTGCTCTAGTCTGGTGAGGCGGGGCTGATTACTGGTGTCTTCATGCTCGACATCGTTTGGCAACAAGTATTTTATGTGTTGTAGGGTGGCCGTCTGTTCAGCGCTTATTGCCCTATTTGTATTGTTCTTAAATCTAAACCTATTGTTATTATCTATATTCATTTTACCTCTTGGCCTATTTCTTTTATTTATGAGTGCCGTTGGGCCAGGTGGATCTGCGGGAGTTGCTAACGGCAGACCTTTTGTATGCTGGCCAGCGCTTGACGTTGGGGTTTTCATGAGGGACCCGCAAGCGTCTTGGAGCAGTTTCTTATTATTGCTCGGTCTACCTGGGCTCTTATGCCCCACTTTCTTAATCTTAGATCTAATTATATTTTGATGCTCACCATTGCCGGCATTTCGACTCATGTTATTCAAAGGATGGGCTGTTGTAATATTTTTGTCTGGCTCTCGTTTGATGGGGACGACAGTGTGTCTTTAATGGGAACCAGATTTAGCTTCACGCAGTTTAGAACTACTTGTGAACTGCGTGTGTTGAGGATTCCTATAGGGACTGCCTTTAACGCAGCTGAGAGTAAGCTGTTTGCTAAGAAGACTCCGTCGTCTATTTCTTTCGACAGACTGATCATTTCTTCCTGCAACTGCAACGGAACTTTGACTACGATCTGAGACCTTGCTGGGACGCACACAGGTTCATTTAAATTCACCTGATGCTGTCCAGTCTTACAGGCCGGATACTTGGTAATCAAGTCACCCTTATCGCGTTCTTGTAAGTCACAGCCCACTTCTTCTGAATGAGAAGCTTTGAGAACACTTACAGTTTTTGGCTAGGAAATCATTTCCTAGCAAGCCGTTGTCAGAAATACCTGGGATGTTTTTTACCACCTGAAAGTTGCAAGGTAAGTTACTTTTTAGCATGAAGTTTCCTTGGCAACTTCCTAAGGTTTTTCCGGTGCCAAAGGGGCTTTGAAGCGTTAGCTTTTTGTTGGGATTTATTAGCTCGCGAGATTTGAGAGCTTTTTTCTTAATTATACTGATCTCAGCGCCGGTGTCCACTATTAGCTGGGCCTGACCATTTAGACCTATGTCTAGAGGAAGTCTGGCGGTGGGCACATTGAAGTCGGGCGGCTGAGAAGACCCTTTTTTATTGCTGGTAGGGTTTATAGTCGAGCCGGGGAGTTTTGGGTCGACTCTTTATCGTTTCCCTGTTTTTTATCCTCCCATTTTTGCTTTTGTCGACATTCGTCGATCTTGTGCCCACGGCGCCCACAAAAATCACATTTTTGTCTTATATTAAAGACTCTGGGGCCTTTTATATTGCTTGGGTCTGACTGTGGTGGATTGCTAGGCGATCGTCGTGTGAAACGATTTGCAGACTGTGTTTGGTTGTTTCGACATTCGCGAATGTCATGCCTGTAACCTCTACAGTTAGTGCAGAAGGGGATGTTTTTGCGTTTTAGACACTCCGTGTAGGTGTGTCCCCGCTTCTGGCAGAAATTGCAAGTGATGTTTTGTACCAGATTCTGTGTATCCGGTTGTCTGGAATCCCTTCGTGGAAATGGCGGGCGTAATGGTTGAGCATCTACGTATGGGGGATTATTAAACTGCCTGGGCTCTTGTGCTCGTGGTGATGCATACATGGGTGGCTGTGGGGCTTGATTGTAAGGAGTTCGGCTAAGAGATCGAACTCGAAGACTTGGGTCTATTGGTGCCATTGGATATGGCTGTTGCGTTAGTGGCGTTTGAACGAAAACTGTGCCTGCTTGTAGCTTTTCCGTGTCTAGAGCCTTTTGTATCAGCTGCTCTAGATCATTTTCTACCAGAGTGAGGAGGTACTGGCATAGGTGGGGATTGTTCACTCCACTTTTGAGGGCATTTTTGGCGAAGTCCGCCAACTGTGTATTCACAGCCGGGGCTGCCGTTGCTCCGTACTTCAGTACCGCTGCCTCGTTGCAAAGCATCAGCAACTGCTTCACTCTTGTTGTGAAAGCAGTGAGAGTTTCAAACGGGTTTTGCCTCATTGTGATCAATTTGTTGACAAATTCTTGATATGATTCTCGTGGTAGATAGCTTCTGTTCAGACGTTCCTCCACCTCACTAAAAGTAGTTGGAACGTCCGAAGCAAACAGCTGATAAGCATCGCCACGAAGTGTTGTGGGCAAGATATGTAGGAAGGCTATTTTTTCTTCCTCACGTAAACAGTGTAGGGCCTGTTTGCAACAGCCAATAAATATTTGTAGCTCACGACCTAACTGTGGGGTATTTTCACCCGAAAACAGAGGAACTAGTTGTGCCGTGAGCTTGGCCACCTTTGCATAGTCTACCATTGTGATTATTTTTTTTCGTTAAACTTTTGTAGGGTAGTCTGCTTGTGCTTTGTCGAGTTTCAGGGCTTGTTTCTGGACTAGAATCCGTGAGGGATACTTCTAGCCAGCCACTAAGGAGATTTTCGGCGGTTGTTTGGTCACAGGCGTCACCACTAACATCACTGACACTATCCTCTCCTTCAGCACTTACAAATACACTGGCTGTGGTCTTATCTATACCTAATGAACGTGAAAGCCCGGCGAATTCGATAAGCTCCTGTTTGAATCGCTCTGTGTCTTTTTTGAAGTTTTCGATTTGCGTCAGCCTCTGCTCTCTGCCTTGACTTAATCTGTGGTCAAGTGCGTCGCAGTGCGTGACAGTGAGCTTATCGGATTCAACTGCCTTTTCTAACAACTAATCTAAAAATTATCAAGACTTACTTTATTTGTTACGGTGGGACCAGTTAAAATGGTACCACTTCTAAGGCGAACTCCAGCGGCTTGTTGCTGTTGGGGTAAAGATGAGTTGTCCTGGCTACCTGATTCTGTTTGGTTGTCTTCTGAGGCGTTGTCTGTACCTTCCCGGAGGTGTTGTGAATTCTCACCTGAGGATTGCTCCGCGTCGGATGAAGGTGTAGAGTTTTTCTCTTGCATGTACGTCCCGCGATGTCCAAAAAGGGGGGCTTCCAGCCTTCTTAGAGTATTCCCTTCTGGAATGATTATTGCTACTAGGGGGCTCCTGCCGTCTTAATTCCCTTGGCTGAGATTGAAAGGGGGGCTTTTGCCGACTTCAAGATCCCTTTCAATCCTGGAACGAAGTTACAAATTTCCGTTGCTTCTTTTTGCTTCTGGGGGGGGGGGGGGGGCTAGGCCTACTTACTTCCCCTGGATATGGTTGAAAGGGGGGCTTAAAGCCTTCTTCGAAATCCCCTTCAACCCAGGAACGATGATATCTTCCTTCTGGAGTTGGTTTTCCGTGGTCGGTTGGTCCTTGTGTAGATGTGTAGATATCGGTTGTCTTCCTTCCTTACGATGCTCCAACAGAGCTTCTGGTAAAGTCCCTTGCTGGTGTTTCTTTTTCCACTCACTGGGGTGAACGCTTGCTCGCCTGGAGCAGAGGCGCTTATAGATGATATCTACCCCGAGCGTTGGGGGTGACGTGGCCTTATAGTTTGGCTAGTGTCACAGGTTCCCCGTAGATTCGTGTAGAACCAAGGCTTTTCAAGCGTTTACGATCGTTTGACTTGACCAAGCTTCCTTGATCCTACCGGCTGCGCCAATTTTGTTATATACCAATATGGATAACAATATATATATTAATTTTTTTCAAATACGGGTACTCACTGTCACTTGACTCACTCAGGCGAGCTTTATTTGCTTCCCCTTCTGTAATCCTGGGGAGTTTTCGTAACGGTCACACAACCTGTTGTCGTTAATCAAAACTTTTCATTTATTTTTTACACATTTTTTTTTATTATTATTCCAATCACGCTTTCTTTGTTTTGTACAACTATTTTTCTTTAACTATCACATGCTTGCCTTTACAACTATTTTTCGAGTATGGTCTCACGCTCTAGCTTAACAACTTTTCTTTTTTTAGCAAAACTCCGTGACCACCCGTTAGAAAACCAAAAATACAACTCTTACGTGAATCTATTAAAATCAAAACCAGCTCAACTTTTTCTTGAATCTCTTAAAATCAAAACCAACTCAACTTTTTCGCCGAAATCCATAAGACAACCCGATTAAATTCTTTTTAAAAAACGACTCAACTCCTGATCACATTCATCGTGATCAAGAGCCGTTGTTCAGGATCGAAAATGCTAATTGCATTTTCTTATCCTGAGAAAATTTTACGATTTTAATTCTGGACTTGTTCAAACATGTCCAGAATTATTCGCGTTGGACAAATGGTGTTGTATATATCCGTGCTTCTTAAGACTTTCTCTATCGATCATTAACACTCACCTGTTGTTCGTGGTTAATCCAAGTTTTTTCTTCTTTTTTTTTAAAGATAACACTCTTCTGTTTATTAATCACTTTATTATCTATTTTATTACTTTTAGTGAACACATCCAAATTGATTCTTGGTACAAGGCTTTCTTAACGTTAAACGATAACTACTAACTTTTTATGAAACCAGACATGAACATTTTATCCTCCTGTTTTTCTTTTAAACTTTGTTAAAAATAACCGAACATGAACATTTTTTATTCGGAAAAAAGAACGATAACTACTAAACTTTTTATGAAACCAGACATGAACATTTTATCCTCCTGTTTTCCTTTTAAACTTTCTTAAAAATAACCGAACATGAACATTTTTTATTCGGAAAAAAGAACGATAACTACTAAACCTTTTTGTTTTCAGGAACCTGGACACTTTTCTTTTACACCGCGCTTACTTCGAACCAAAAAAACCAAAAACCAAAACCAAAAAATTCAACTCAATTCTTGATCACATTCATCGTGATCAAGAGCCGTTGTTCAGGATAGAAAATGCTAAATTGCATTTTCTTATCCTGAGAAAATTTTACTTTTTAATTCTGGACATGTTCGAACATGCCCAGAATTATTCGCGTTGAACGATGGCTTCAAAAATGTAATCTTACACTTTTTAAAACATCAGCCACCGTTTGAAATCGCGACGCGCCTATACATACAATGCATTTATGCTGCGCGCGTTTCTTATCGCGAAAGCTTTTTTTTCGTAATATGTATATACGTATGTACATACATATTGTATTTTTTGCGACAAATCGTACTGAAGGTACGATTTGCTTTTTGATTTCTTTTTCAATTAAATTGTTGAAATGACAAATTTTGCTGAAGGCAAAATTTGTCGTGGAAATTTTTAAGTAAAACGACTTGGGGTGTAAAATGAAACTTTTGTTTTTCCCAAGTCGTTTTATGGGAATAAAATGAATGGTATGTGAGGAAAATTGCTGATGCAATTTTCTTCACCCATTTAAGAGATAAGCTAATCATGTTTTAAGCATGATTAGCTTATGTGAAAAATTAATTGAATATTATTTTTATGGTTTGCCCTTTTTCAGGTTTATATGAAAATATTAATTATTTTAGGTATATAACAATCCTTCCCCCTGAGAAAAAGAGAATTATTCTTTGAAGAGGAATAATTCTCAGGGGAAGTTGTTGTTGGTGTGTTTTTGGTGCCTGGGTTTTGGTCGGTTTTCGGTTGAGTTTTTACAGCAATATACCTATATATATAATATGTATTTCTTATGGAAATATATATAATTTCTGCTATATCTAATGTCGTTAAAAAAAAATCTTTTCTTATTTTTTCTACTAATTTAAGTCGCTATTTCGTTACATTTCTACTTTCTGTATTTATGTCTATATTTTACTAGCTAGCTATTTCTATGTAATACTTAATGTTACTAAATATTATTTACTTATTACTTTTATTATTATTATTCTTGTGTAAATAATCTTCGGTTATGTTTTTGGTTTTTAATTCTATTATCTTATGCCTTTCTTTCTTCTATTTATTACCTTATTTTTTTAGCTTATTTAATTTATTATTTCTAAGTATTACTACTTACTACTACTTACTAGTTATTACTAAGTACTACTTACGTTTATTAATTTTGGGTTCGTAGGTACTACTAAATAAAGTTTATTCTTATATAATATTAATTTTATCTTTTTGCTTTATTTCTTATTTGCTATAAATTATTTCAGCTTATATCTAAGACCAGTGTAGTGAAAGGATAGTAAGCCAGCAACAAAAGAATAAGACGGGGCCAACCAACGAGTATAGATCTTTTTGATTATACTACTTGTATAGATCTCGCTCTGGGGAGACTTTGAGCCCGTTTTAACTTTTCTTGGGGTGTTGCGTAAACCGATTCCATGGGAACGTTTTCAGCTGTAGGCTGTTGTCCGCGTTTAGCAATCCATGCCATGAATGCTGGTACGACATATTTTGCTAGTGCCACCACAGATACAATTAGCAACAAGAGTCCGGTCATTGATAGGGATGTTATTGATAGTATATGAGGAATCTTGGCCGTTGGTCCAAAGTGAATGTTGTCACTTTGGTACGGATTTCATCTAGAGATTTTGTATCTAGGTGGATACGTTGGTTTGTATCATCTCCGAGGAGCAAGGTTGGTTGTTTATCAAGGTTTTTAGAAGCGGATATCTTGGACATATATTCTGCCAATTCCTCTTGCGTTTCGTTTGTGCCTGGGAAGTAGGTCGGTTGGAAAACTATTAGCGGATGTAGATTTTCTGTTTCGCAATACAGAGTGTGAGACCCTATTTGCAAGGAACATGGTTCGTTGATTGTCATGATTCCTTGTCCTGCGAGACGATGAGTGAGTGACTGTTGAGTACAAGTTATATGTACCATAGTAGTTTCGGCTAAGGAGTACAGCCACGAATTTGGTCTATTGAGCTTAATTATTGTATCTCTTGGGGGAATTTGAGCTCTGATGCTACACTGTGGGTGTTCGCCCAGTGGATTGAATAAAAGTTTAATAACACATTCATCTGTTTTTGTAGCCTTGGTGAGTGGTGTATTTAGCTTACCAACCCACGTATCCTCATCAATTCCCTTTGAAATTTTTTTGAAAGATGTCAGGCTTTCTGGCTTCAGCAGCAGAAATTCCTGGGTCTGTATTTGACTTGCCACATAGGAAAATTCGATATCAGGTATTAATGAGTGGTTTGAATGCACCCGTATGGGAAAACATTTAATCTGTTGGATTTTCATCTTGGGCATATTAAATATGGGAAGTTTGACTCGGATAACTAATTTGTCCTGCAGCAAATGTGTCTTAACATCTGCTGTTTGATACAGAACTGACAAACAGTCCTGTAGATTGGGACAAGTGGAGTGAGATTTGTGATAAGTCTCTAGCAAATGATTTGGGGAAATTAAAAGTGGATGAATTTGATTATTTCTACTGGACACTATTATGTCCAGTAGAGCCTGTTGTCTAAATTCCAACTCTATCATTTGTAGTGTCAGACTAGAGACAATTTCTTGTCTTATTTGGTGGGCTGTCAACTCGTCTGTTGTGTTCCGCAGATTGTTAATCTGGTTGGTTATCTGACACTGTCGTTCAGACAGGGAAGATAGGGGTTTCTGAATTTGTTCAAACGTGGTTTTTATTACGCTGATCTGTTGTTTTTCCAGATCAGCTAAGGTTTGAGTATTTACCTCTAATTCGCTTAGTCGGCTGTACACCTCCTGTTCGTTTCCACTATCCATGGTACCGAAAAGATAATGCATCGCATTTCCAATTCCATCGAAGATGGATCGGGGCTTGCGCGATTTGGGCACAGCTTCCCTAATAACACTGGTACGCCTATTGATATTTTCCATTAGGGCGTGTATATGTTTTGTCTGTAGCGTACAAAGGTCCTGTATAGAAGACCCATTTCCACATAATTGGTGTATGTAGTGTTCCGCTCGTTCTGCTAGTCGTGTCTGATTTTCCAACTCGGCCAGATCTAACTCAGTGATGATGCTCCAAGTGTCGTGGTAAACTGATAGGCTTCCAAGATCCTCAAATAGTACTCCCGTATTATTTAGGGGAGTGAATGAATAAGGTTCCTCCGCGAGGGCTCCTATTATGAGCAGGAATAGTCCGTGGAAAATGATGGACTGCATTGTTATCTAGGAGAGGATAGGATAGGGTATTAAAATGGGTTTTTATTTGACTTTGTAGCTTACATGCTATTATATATGTGTCTTTGAATTACTTAAATTATATTGACACCATGTTATTCGTAGAAAGGTTTTAGACGGTTGTTATGTACCGTGACCTCTCGTTTACGAATTTTTATTGTGGTGTTTACAGTACTAGGGATACCGGTTACCGTGTAGGGTCCTACCCAAATCTGGGAGAGCTTATGTTTACGACTCTCGCTCTTGAGTAGAACCTTGTCTCCTCTGTGAAATGTCAGGGGACGTACAGCTTTGTCATAGTAATTTTTCGAGCGTTGTTTACTCATCAGAAGGTTTTTCCGTGCCATGGCGTAAGACTTTTGAAGCTTATACCTGAGAATATGGTAGTAGCTCTCGTGGTTATACACGGGTTCGGGGTCTCGCCTTAAGTTGGACGGAACGTCCGCTGTAAAGCCGTAGAGGCAGTCCATGGGAGTTAATTTTGTCCCTTCGTGTACACTGTTGTTGTACACGAAAGCAGCGGTTCGCAGATAACTATCCCATGACCTGGGATTTTCGTCCACTATAGTTCGTAGATATTCAATCAACGGTCTATGTGCACGTTCAAGTACTCCATTTGATTGGGGATGATAAGCTGAGGTTTGCAGCTTATTTATCCTGAGGAGTTTGCATACCTTTTTGAATAGGTCACTCAGGAAATTACTTCCCTGATCGGTGACTATTCTTTTGGGAATGCGGTAGCGCGTGACGATTTCGTCGAAGAAAATTTGCGCTACCGTTATAGCTTCCCCATTTGGTATGGCATACCAATCTACGAACTTCGTGAGGTTATCCTGAAATGTTAATATATATTTGTTTCCAGATTCAGTTTCCTCTAGTGGGCCGACTATATCTAGATAGATTTTGTCGAATGGTTGTTCAGCTATGTCTGTAATCACCATTGGCATTTTATACTGTGGTGAAGCCTTCATGGTTTGACATTTGGCACACCGCTTAATGTGCTTTTTGATGTCACTAAGCATGTGCCTCCACCAGTACTTTCTTCGAATCCGTTTATAGGTTTTTATCACTCCCTGATGGCCGCCAAAGCGAGAATCATGATAATCTTTTAAGATTAATTGAATCTCCTCTGGGCTTGTGATTACTTCACGGGGACGAGTTTCGTCTATAATTGGTGGATTGGTACTAGGTGGACTGTCACGCTCTGCGGTCTCTTCTGGATGATGAGTTTGTTCTTCTTGTTCTATTGGTTTGGCCTGGCTGTCTGAATTTGTTCCACTTTCCTGAATGTTTCGTGTCTGGGCTCTTGTTACGGCATTGCATTGCAGACACTCCTTAAGGTCCGATGAGTGTTTTTCCTCCTCTATGTCCGAGTCCATTTGGTGGTGGACTATAGCTTCTACCGTGAAGGTTGTAGTTTCCTTGTCTTTGTTATTTTCCCGTGGAATGCGGCTTAAAGCGTCGGCATTCGTGTTGTACTTTCCGGGCTTATACTCAATTTTATAATTGAACTCGGAAAGTTTATGGTGAAATCTCACCAGACGGGATGTGGGGTCCTTAACATTGAAGACTCCCTTGAGTGGTTTGTGATCTGTATAGACCGTGAAATCTCGGCCTTGCCGATTACACCTGAAATTTTTAGTCGCCCCAACTATAGCCAGTAACTCTTTCTCAATCGTGGAATAGTTACGTTCGGCTTTGTTCAGGGTACGGCTGGTGTAGGCAATTGGCTGGTCACTTCCTACCTCTCCTTGAGAGAGAACTGCTCCAAGAGGCTCGCTGCTGGCGTCGGTGGTAAGGTTAAAGGGTTTTGAAAAATCGGGATATATTATGAGTGGAGGGGAAATTAAAGCGTTCTTAATGCTTTGAAATGCCTCTTGGCATTTCTCAGTCCACTTAAACTTTACATCCTTTCGGAGTAAGTTTGTTAGTGGACGTACTGTTTTCGAAAAATCGGGTATGAATTTTCTGTAGTAATTGGCAAGGCCCAAAAATGATTGCACTTGCCTTACTGTCTTAGGGATGGGGAAAGTTTGGACGCATGCCGTTTTGCTAGGGTCAGGTAGTGCTCCTTGGTTAGAACATTTGTGTCCTAAATACACTACCTCGCGCCTGAGAAGTTGACATTTCTCAGGTTGAAGTTTCAGGTTATTTTCTCTTAACCTGTCAAAGACTTTGCGAAGCTTTTCATTGTGGTCTGCCAGACTTTTTCCATGGATGACGATGTCATCTAAGTAGACGAAACATTCTAGGCCTTGTAGGCCAGTTAATATGAAATTCATTAAACGCTGAAATGTGGCCGGGGCTCCTTTGAGCCCGAACGGCATGCGTTTGAATTCATAATGCCCGTAGTTGGTACTAAAACCCGTTTTTGCTCGATCTTTCGGATCGACGAGTACCTGATGATAGCCATTGGCTAGGTCTAGTGTGGTGAAGTATCTTGAATGGCCCAGTTGATCGAGGATATCCTCAATCCGAGGTAGCGGGAAGGCGTCGCCAATCGTTTTTTCGTTCAACTTACGGAAATCAACGACGACGCGCCACCTTTTCTCACCATCTGAACCCGCTTTTTTGGGGACGACTAGCAGTGGCGAGTTCCATGGGCTTTTGCTGGGCTGGACAATGTCGTTGTCCAGCATTTCTCTGAGTTGCTCATTGATGACATTTCGCTGTGTCTCTGGTAACCGGTACATCTTTTGGTTAATGGGTGCTTGGTCTTGCACCAGAGGGATGTCATGGGTGATGGCATTGGTATGTGTAAGCCTGTCACCTTTTAAAAAGAATATGTCATCATATTCGTAACAGAGATTTGTTATTGAGGCTTTTTCCTCAAAATTTAAAGTTTCATCCATACTGATTTCTTGCTCTAATCTGGTGAGGCGGGGATGAATACTGGTGTCTTCTTGTTCGACATCGTTTGGGAACAGATATCGTATATGTTGTAGGGTGGCCTTCTGATCGGCGCTTATTGCCCTGTTTGTATTGTTCTTAAATCTAAACCTATTGTTATTATCTATATTCATTTTACCTCTTGGCCTATTTCTTTTATTTATGAGTGGCGTAGGGCCAGGTGGATCTGCGGGAGTTGCTAACGGCAGACCTTTTGTATGCTGGCCAGCGCTTGACGTTGAGGTTTTCATGAGGGACCCGCAAGCGTCTTGGGGCAGTTTCTTATGACTGCTTAATTGACTGGGGCTCTTATGCCCTATTTTCTTAATCTTAGGTTTACATAACACTTGATGCACACCATCGCCGTCATTTCGACTCAGGGGATTCAAAGGATGGGCTGTTGTAATATTTTTGTCTGGCTCTCGTTTGATGGGGACGACAGTGTAGTTTTTAATGGGAACCAGATTTAGGTTCAGGCTGTTTAGAACTACTTGTGTACTGCGTGTGTTGAGGATTCCTATAGGGACTGCCTTTAACCCAGCTGAGAGTAAGCTGCCAAGAAGAATCCGTCGTCTATTTCTTTCGACAGACTGATCATTTCTTCCTGCAACTGCAACGGAACTTTGACTACAATCTGAGACCTTGCTGGGACGCACACAGGTTCATTTAAATTCACCTGATGCTGTCCAGTCTTACAGGGCGGATCTTTTGTAATCAAGTCACCCTTATCGCGTTCTTGTAAGTCACAGCCCACTTCTTCTGACTGAGAAGCTTTGAGAACACTTCGGGTAGAAGGTGTATCCCCGTCGGGTTTAATATCTTCTACCAGTGTCTCTTGGTTGACTGTGTTTTGTGAACACGGGTTGTCCGATGCGGTTTCTAATGGAACAGCAAAGTCTTCTGGATTGATTTCCGTGCGAGGAAATCGCAGAACTTTGTTGGGTCCCTCAACATTACAGTTTTTGGCTAGGAAATCATTTCCTAGCAAGCCGTTGTCAGAAATACCTGGGATGTTTTTTACCACCTGAAAGTTGCAAGTAAGTTTCCTTGGCAACTTCCTAAGGTTTTTCCGGTGCCAAAGGGGCTTTGAAGCGTTAGATTTTTGTTGGGATTTATTAGCTCGCGAGATTTGAGAGCTTTTTTCTTAATTATACTGATCTCAGCGCCGGTGTCCACTATTAGCTGGGCCTGACCATTTAGACTTATGTCTAGAGGGAGTCTGGCGGAGGGCACACTGAAGTCGGGCGGCTGAGAAGACCCCTTTTTATTGCTGGTAGGGTTTATAGTCGAGCCGGGGAGTTTTGGGTCGACTCTTTGTCGTTTCCCTGTTTTTTATCCTCCCATTTTTGCTTTTGTCGACATTCGTCGATCTTGTGTCCGCGGCGCCCACAAAAATCACATTTTTGTCTTATATTAAAGACTCTGGGGCCTTTTGTATTGCTTGGGTCTGACTGTGGGGGATTACTAGGGGATCCTCGTGTGAAACGATTTGCATACTGTGTTTGGTTGTTTCGACAGTCGCGAATGTCATGCCCGTAACTTCTACAGTTAGAGCAGAAGGGGGTGTTTTTGCGTTTAAGACACTCCGTGTAGGTTTGTCCCCGCTTCTGGCAGAAATTACAGGTGATGTTTTATACCAGATTCTGTGTATCCGGTTGTCTAGATTCCCTTCGTGGAAATGACGGGCGTAGTGGTTGAGCATGAACGTATGGGGGATTAAACTGTCTGGGCTCTTGTGCTCGTGGTGATGCATACATGGGTGGCTGTGGTGCTTGATTGTAAGGTGTTCGGCTGAGAGCTCGAACTCGAAGACTTGGGTCTATTGGTGCCATTGGATATGGCTGCTGCGTTGGCGGCGTTTGGACGAAAACTGTGCCTGCTTGTAACTTTTCCATGTCTATAGCCTTTTGTATCAGCTGCTCTAGATCATTTTCTACCAGAGTGAGGAGGTACTGGCATAGGTGGGGATTGTTCACTCCACTTTTGAGGGCATTCTTGGCGAAGTCCGCCAACTGTGTCTTCACAGCCGGGGCTGCCGTTGCTCCGTACTTCAGTACCGCTGCCTCGTTGCAAAGCATCAGCAACTGCTTCACTCTTGTTGTGAAGGCAGTGAGAGTTTCCAACGGGTTTTGCCTCATTGTGATCAATTTGTTGACCAACTCTTGGTACGATTCTCGTGGTAAATAGGTTCTGTTCAGACGTTCCTCCACCTCACTAAAAGTAGTTGGAACGTCCGAAGCAAACAGCTGATAAGCATCGCCACGAAGTCTTGTGGGCAAGATATGTAGGAAAGCTGGTTTTTCTTCCTCACTTAAACAGTGTAAGGCCTGTTTGCAACAGCCAATAAATGTTTGTAGCTCACGACCTAGCTGTGGGGTATTTTCACCCGAAAACAGAGGAACTAGTTGTGCCGTGAGCTTGGCCACCTTTGCATAATCTACCATTGTGATTAACTTTTTATTTAAACTTTTGTAGGGTAGTCTACTGGTGCTTTGACGATTTTCAGGGCTGGTTTCTGGACTAGAATCCGTGAAGAATACTTCTAGCCAGCCACTAAGGAGATTTTCGGCGGTTGTTTGGTCACCACTAATATCACTGACACTAGTATCACTATCAGCACTTACAACTACATTGGCTGTGGTCTTATCTATACCTAAAGAACGTGAAAGCCCGCCGAATTCGATAAGCTCCTGTTTGAATCGCTCTGTTTCTTTTTTAAATTTTTCGATCTGTGTCAGTCTCTGCTCTCTGCCTTGACTTAATCTGTGGTCAAGGGCGTCGCAGTACGTGACCGTGAGCTTATCGGATTCGCGTGCTCTCTCTAATAACTTATCTAAAAATTTATCTAGACTTACTTTAGATACAACTGTGGGCCCTGTTAAAACGGTGCCGCTTCGAAGGCGAACTCCTGATGCTTCTTGCTGTGCTGGGTCGTCTTCTTGGGCGTTTTCTGTACCTTCCCGGAGGTGTTGGAGATTTTCACCTGGGGATTTCTCCGCGTCGGATGAAGGTATGCAGTCTAATCTCGTGCCTGTCTCAGGTACCGGTGTCGAGTTTTCTCCTGACATATGCGTCCCGCGTTGTCCAAAAAGGGGGGGCTTCCAGCCTTTTTGGAGTATTCCCTTATGGATTGTTTCTTGCTACTAGGGGGGCTCCTGCCGTCTTAATTCCCTTGGCTGAGATTGAAAGGGGGGCTTTTGCCGACTTCGAGATCCCTTTCAATCCTGGAACGAAGTTACAATTTCCGGTGCTTCTTTTTGCTGCCGGGGGGCCCTAGGCCTACTTATTTCCCCTGGATATGGTTGAAAGGGGAGCTTAAAGCCTTCTTCGAAATCCCCTTCAACCCAGGAACGATGATATCTTCCTTCTGGAGTTGGATTTCCGTGGTCGGTTGGTCCTTGTGTGGATGCGTAGATATCGGTTGTGTTTCTTCCTTACGATGCTGCTACCGATCTTATGGTAAAGTCCCTTGTTGGTGTTTCTTTTTCCACTCACTGGGGTGAACGCTTGCTCGCCTGGAGCAGAGGCGCCTATAGATGATATCTACCCCGAGCGTTGGGGGTGACGTGGCCTTATAGCTTGGCTAGTGTCACAGGTTCCCCGTAGATTCTTGCAGGATCAAGGCTTTTCAAGCGTTTACGATCTTTTTACTTGACCAAGCTTCCTTGGTCCTACCGGCTGCGCCAATTTTGTTGTATATATCCGTGCTTCTTAAGACTTTCTCTATCGATCATTAACACTCACCTGTTATTCGTGGTTAATCCAAGTTTTTTCTTGTTTTTTTTTTTAAAGATAACACTCTTCTGTTTATTAATCACTTTATTATCTATTTTATTACTTTTAGTGAACACATCCAAATTGATTCTTGGTACAAGGCTTTCTTAACGTTAAACGATAACTACTAAATTTTTATGAAACCAGACATGAACATTTTATCCTCCTGTTTTTCTTTTAAACTTTGTTAAAAATAACCGAACATGAACATTTTTTATTCGGAAAAAAAAACGATAACTACTAAACTTTTTATGAAACCAGACATGAACATCTTATCCTCCTGTTTTCCTTTTAAACTTTCTTAAAAAATAACCGAACATGAACATTTTTTATTCGGAAAAAAGAACGATAACTACTAAACCTTTTTGTTTTCAGGAACCCCGGACACTTTTCTTTTACACCGCGCTTACTTCGAACCAAAAAAAACCAAAAACCAAAACCAAAAAATTCAACTCAATTCTTGATCACATTCATCGTGATCAAGAGCCGTTGTTCAGGATAGAAAATGCTAAATTGCATTTCTTATCCTGAGAAAATTTTACTTTTTAATTCTGGACATGTTCGAACATGCGCAGAATTATTCGCGTTGAACGATGGCTTCAAAAATGTAATCTTACACTTTTTAAAACATCAGCCACCGTTTGAAATCGCGACGCGCCTATACATACAATGCATTTATGCTGCGCGCGTTTCTTATCGCGAAAGCTTTTTTTTCGTAATATGTATATACGTATGTACATACATATTGTATTTTTTGCGACAAATCGTACTGAAGGTACGATTTGCTTTTTGATTTCTTTTTTAATTAAATTGTTGAAATGACAAATTTTGCTGAAGGCAAAATTTGTCGTGGAAATTTTTAAGTAAAACGACTTGGGGTGTAAAATGAAACATTTGTTTTTCCCAAGTCGTTTTATGGGAATAAAATGAATGGTATGTGAGGAAAATTGTTGATGCAATTTTCTTCACCCATTTAAGAGATAAGCTAATCATGTTTTAAGCATGATTAGCTTATGTGAAAAATTAATTGAATATTATTTTTATGGTTTGCCCTTTTTCAGGTTTATATGAAAATATTAATTATTTTAGGTATATAACAATGGCCTCAAAAATGTAATCTTACACTTTTGAAAATATCAGCCACCGTCTCGTCGTTTGACAATCGCGACGTGTATATACATGCAATGCATTTGTGTGGCGTGCGTTTCTTATTACGAAATTTTTTTTGTCGTATTATGTATGTACGTATGTATATGCATGTTGAATTTTTTCGCGGCAAATTGTACTGAAGGTACGATTTGCTTTTTGATTTATTTTGTAATTAAATTATTATTGGAAATTTTTAAGTAAAACGACTTGGGTCGTAAACTGAAACTTTTGTTTTTCCCAAATTGTTTTATGAGAAAAATTTTATAAATTATGTGGAATGTGAAGAAAATTGCTGATGCAATTTTCTTCATAAGTTTAAGAGATAAACCAACCATGTTTTAAGCATGGTTAGCCTAGGTGAAAAAATTAATGAATATGATTTTCATTTTCTTGCCCTTTTTTCAGGTTTTTTATGGAAATTTTCCTTATTTTAGGTATATAACAATCCTTTCCCCTGAGAAAAATAGAATTATTCTTTGAAGAGGAAGTTGATGTGGGTGCGTTTTTGCTGGCTAGGTCTATGGAGGTTTTCGGTTGAGTTTTACATCTTTGTGTTTGTTACAAAATTAAGTTATTCTAGTCTTAGCTTGTATCGTATATCTTTAACTTATTCTATTTTCTATTTTCTATAGTCCTTATGGACTATCTTATTGTATTTAAAAAAATACAAAAATTTCTTGTTTTTAGCGATATTGATTAATGCTTAATCTATCCTAAGAATCTCTTTGCCGGCCCCAATTAAAAAAAACTCTGTTTAATAATAAAAAGATGTTATTTCATTTGGATATTGCTCGTAATTTAATATCTCGTGCCGCTGATAAGCGAACGAACTTATTTTTCTACCGTAGAGAGAGTGTTTGCACATTGCCAGTGCAATTGTATTTATTTTTTTTTATTTTTTTTTCTGAAGGGTCGGTGTGAGATTGAATTGAATTAAAATGAATTTGATATCTGACTCAGTAAAATAACAAAAAATTAAAAAATTCTTGGTGCACGTAGAGTTGGTATGATATATTGGAATGCATCTTGTACCGGCTTGGAAAAGAGAAAAAAAAATTGTGTGAGGTTTGTGTACTTGTAGCTGCCTACATACATAATGCACGAATTGCAACTTGTGGAGCTTATTTGTGTGTTAGGAAAGGATAAAAAAACTACCATTGCTATTGTAGTTGCGTGGGATTTGTATTTTTAACCAAAGTAAGTACACGATGCATTCTAACTGCATCTTGCTAATTTTTTGCCAACATTTGGTGTTTTGCCCTGTTCAGTCCACATACATAATCCCGCGGTGAGTCCTTGGTTCATCCCCAGATATATACCTAAAAAGATAAATAACAAAACACAAAGAATCTTATCTTACAATAATTTAGACAAAAAATACTTATCTAATATAAGGGAACTTCCTCCCTATAATCCAACGCCGTCCTAAAACTTTCTCCAGTATTTTTCACCTGAAAATAAACAAAAAACTCTTATAAATAACTAGTAAATAGAATAATTAACCAAAAACTTACCATTTCTTGACCCAAATCCTACTTCCCTCGGTTTATTTACATTGACATGTCAAAAATGTCAACATATCACCATATGTTCTCGCCTTCGCCGCAGTCAGAGTTCAGTGCAGCGTTAAGTTTAACAAACCTTGAAAACGAACGTTGCCAAGGCAACCTATCATGAAGCCTAAACGTAGCGGTTCGCTGCGGCTATGAAAAGGCGACGAGCTGCAGCAGAATCATCCATTTCCAATTCAGAATTTGATCTGAAACCATCAGAATTTACTCTGATTTTCCTAATTATCCAAACTAAATCTTGTTTCCATCCCACACCTAAGTAGGAATTTACTCCTACTGCAGAAATTTAATTCTGCAAATTCCATCCCACACCTAAGTATGAATTTACTCCTACTGCAGAAATTTAATTCTGCGAATTCCATCCCACACCTAAGTAGGAATTTACTCCTACTGCAGAAATTTAATTCTGCAAATTCCATCCCACACCTAAGTAGGAATTTACTCCTACTGCAGAAATTTAATTCTGCAAATTCCATCCCACACCTAAGTAGGAATTTACTCCTACTGCAGAAATTTAATTCTGCTTATTTTTCCATCTCACATCTAAGTAGGAATTTACTCCTACTGCAGAAATTTAATTCTGCTTATTTTTTCATCTCCCACCTGAGTAGGAATTTACTCCTACTGCAGAAATTTACTTCTGCATTAATCTCTATCAGACATCTCAGTAGGAATTTACTCCTACTTATTTCATCTAAGCAGGAATCTACTCTTGCTGCAGAAATTTACTTCTGTCATTATAATTATTTTTGTATTGTTGCTACCGTGCTTATACGTGTAGCACAAATCTTCTATTGTGTTAATAGTGGATTTCTCTCTCTCTTTTCAGAAATAAGGGGAGAAAATCTTTTTGACAGTGTTGTTTTAAAACTATTGATTTATATTGAATTGGTAGCTTAAGATAGTATAAGTTTTTGAATACTTAATATTAAGTTAAGTTAATTATAAAAGGTTAAATTTGTGATAATAGTTTATAAGCAATATATTTTGAATTAAAATTTTTATATTTGAATTTACAACAGTTGAGTTATCCTTTAAAACCGAAATCCCCCTTTAGCTTGAGCACAGATCTCACATTGATCCTTCAAAGCCGGATAACTCAGCTATTCAAATATAAAGTTAAGAAAAGTATTGCTTAAGACTATCACGTGATTCAAGCCTCTCCATACAAAATGCCTACAGATGATGAAGGCAGTAATTCTGACGCCGGAGACGAAACCATTAGCTCAATATTAGAGTTAGTTGAGTCTAAAAAAGAGGTCAAAGATTTAATGGAAGACCTCTTTGGAAGGCATCAAAGAGATGGTAAAAAGAAAACTGTCACATCGACAGAAAAACGCCTACAAACGTTCACCGAATATTGGAAAGAATTCCAAATGCGGCATAGGGTAATTCAAAAGAGAGCGACAAAGGAAGATCGCAAATTAGAGTATTTCACGAAAGAGACATTTAGTGATTCACAGGAGTATTATATTGAAAAAGCAGCAAGCATGGAAGAGAATATAGACAAACTAACACCAACGCCTGTCAATAATCCTCTTCAGACTCAGACATCACATGCTAGCACAAATTCATGTAATAATGAAAGACTCCCCAGAATTAAACTTCCCACTTTCAATGGAGAATACTCTACGTGGATTTCATTCCACGATTTATTCAATTCGGTTATACATAAGAACAATAATTTAAGAGACGTTGACAAATTATACTTTCTAAAGACAAATCTAATAGGAGAGGCTGAAAAATTGCTCAGGCATTACGAAGTATGCAATGCAAACTACCGACCAGCTTGGCAGCTCCTAAAAGAACGCTACTCAAATAAGCGAATACTAGTCAATGTACAATTAAAAAAATTATTGTCTCTCCCTTCTATAAACCATGATACCGCTGAAAATATCAAAAGACTATTAGATAATATAACCGAAGCATTATTAGCACTACAAAACCTAGAAGTACAAACAAAGAATTGGGATCCACTGATCATATACTTGACAGTGCAAAAACTACACCCAGACACACACCAATTATGGGAGCAAAGTTTACAGAGTAGCACAGATCTACCTGCTAAAAACTTTAATCAAATTTCTAGAGTCTCGCTTCCGAACTCTAGAAATGATTGGAAACAAGATTACGTCATCCAATATGACACAGAGAAAACCACTCTCACCCAAACCTACATATGGTTTCTTGAACAGAAATAAAAGTTCAGCACCAAATCACCCACCTACCAAAAGGTCCTCTTGCAGCCATTGCAAGGGTGACCATATTATATTTCACTGCCCAACATTTAGAAATATGAGCACCCGACAACGACATGAAATTGTCACAAATAAGCATTTATGCAAAAATTGCTTATCTCCCAACCACACAACCTCAAATTGCACTAGCAATAAAAAGTGTTATCATTGTCAAAAAAATCATAACACATTGCTCCACTATGAGCAAAACGATTCGGTGACAGAATCACCTAATCAATCCTCCCACAATTCCAATATGGAAACTGAATTATGCACACCCACCTATGGAACTGATGAACAACAAGTTCAAAATTTTCTAACTGCAAACATGAAAAGAGCTCTTCTCTCTACAGCTCTGATTAACGTCACTGCACCATCCGGATTCATGATGACATTCCGAGCGTTGATAGACTCAGGGTCACAAGTGTCAATCATGACAGAAAAGGCCTTTAAGCTATTACGACTTAAAGGATCTCCAACCACCCAAGAATTAATTGGACTTGGTACAACTCCCACCAATACAGCTCTACAACAAGCTACAGTCACAATTAATTCTTTACACACGAATTTTAAAGTAGCAAGTAACATGCTCGTGATTAAAAAAATCACAGATGTATTGCCAACCAATGCAATTGAAGTGTCAAACTGGAGACACATTCACAACCTCCCGTTAGCAGATCCTGCCTTCTCAATTCCAGGAGAAATCGATATTCTCCTTGGAGCAGAAGTCTACGCCGCCATTATCAAAAATGGTATAAAGAGAGGATATGGCAACTCTCCAACAGCCCAAAACACAGAATTGGGTTGGATTGTGGTCGGAGGAGTACCAGAAGCAGAACGCACGACTACCACTGTGCTATCCACCTACACCACAACAAACGTTGAGTCAAACAACAAATCAAAAAGAGTTTGTAAATGTACCAATACGTCAACAATATCACCAAAAGATAGACTGCACACCGTAGCAGGACAACGCCTACCCCGCGAGAAACATGAATTCATCATAATTCATAATACACTTGAACATCAAGAGTACCAGAGAAAAAACTGGAGAAATGCTTCAAGTAAAGCAGTAAAACACTATGCCTTAAGCACACTCTCCACCATTAGTACAAAGAGAAGAACTACGTCAAAACTATCGCCATCTCAATCACTTTCAAATACAAATCCATCAATGCAAGCTGAACTTAATCATAGAGAGACTAAAAATCTCAGTACTAGATGGCGCCACTATAGTCAAAAACCTTCTCACTCTGTACCATTTATGCAAGAGAAGATTAATTCCCGCGCGATACAAACTGAAACAAAATATCTACATACTTTAAATAAAAAACACAAGAGGAAGAACGAGAAAGAAAAGCTAAATAGAAAATAGGTACTCTCGTTCCAATGAAAGAAACCAATATCAAAATATGTTTTAACGTACCTACACATCTCAAGAATATTTTAAAATCTCTCCTCTCAAAAATAATTTTAAAATCCCCACCAAAATTTACTACTCTCTGGCATTACAAATTATCAAAACTTGCCGTTATATTTAAATCCGCCAAAATTCACATCATCTTCGAAAATTTTCAAGTGTATATTAGTGCGGTCAGGTTGTGAATTCAGCTTTTTTGGTTTTAATTTTCCTTGTGTATTATTTTTGCGTTACATTTTTTACCAATGGAGAATGTGCTTGAAATTTTAAATCCAGAATCGCTGGATTCCATGGATACAGACTTGTCACCTACCCCACCAGAGCTTTTAACTTCCTTTAAGCCAATTAGGCCAATAAGCCCACTGCCACCGCCACCACAAAAATCTCGAAAAATCAAGTCTGGCATTATACGACCACCACCTCACGAGGTCTTGCCTGTGAAAGAACTTTTCCGCCCATTTGAATCTAGGCCACCATCAGCAAACCTTAAACGATGTCAAAAGGAGACCAAGCCAACTAATAGCCTCAAATTTAAAACAAGGCTCTTGGAATATAGTCCAGGAGTTCGAGTCCATACAAAGCCACAACTTCCTGCACCAGCTAAAACACCAACTCGATTACATACAACGGTGATCAACGAATTAACAGAACCAGCCAGCACAACTGGTCACAAAGCAAAGGATAAACCAACACTTAATCAACGTGTCTCAGAAGTTAGTGTGTCAACACAATCACACGATTATGAAAAATCTCATACAACCATGACATCACAACAATCTAAAAATCCCCCAGCACTCAAGAGGGAACCATTAAGCACAACACCTGGGATTCCAGATGATTTAGCTGGAAAGATTATGGCTACTCCCATCATAATCAAATTACTGGAAAATGCCAATGTGCCATGGGATAGCATAAAAAGGGCAAAAAAGTTCTACCGCTTTCAACTCCCTGGCGACGTCGTCATGAAAGTTACTATAAAGAAAGGAATATTCCACTTCTTTAAACAAGAAACGGTAAGTCAACACTTTTATTAAAAAAAATATATATATATAACAATTATATATAATAATCATTCATTCTAAACAAAAAAAGGAAATCATATACATATTGCCTCTTCAATTTTGAGGCGGGAGGATGTTCAGTCCACATACATAATCCCGCGGTGAGTCCTTGGTTCATCCCCAGATATATACCTAAAAAGATAAATAACAAAACACAAAGAATCTTATCTTACAATAATTTAGACAAAAAATACTTATCTAATATAAGGGAACTTCCTCCCTTTAATCCAACGCCGTCCTAAAACTTTCTCCAGTATTTTTCATCTGAAAATAAACAAAAAACTCTTATAAATAACTAGCAAATAGAAAAATTAACCAAAAACTTACCATTTCTTGACCCAAATCCTACTTCCCTCGGTTTATTTACATTGACATGTCAAAAATGTCAACATATCACCATATGTTCTCGCCTTCGCCGCAGTCAGACTTCAGTGCAGCGTTAAGTTTAACAAACCTTGAAAACGAACGTTGCCAAGGCAACCTATCATGAAGCCTAAACGTAGCGGTTCGCTGCGGCTATAAAAAGGCGACGAGCTGCAGCAGAATCATCCATTTCCAATTCAGAATTTGATCTGAAACCATCAGAATTTACTCTGATTTTCCTAATTATCCAAACTAAATCTTATTTCCATCCCACACCTAAGTAGGAATTTACTCCTACTGCAGAAATTTAATTCTGCAAATTCCATCCCACACCTAAGTAGGAATTTACTCCTACTGCAGAAATTTAATTCTGCAAATTCCATCCCACACCTAAGTAGGAATTTACTCCTACTGCAGAAATTTAATTCTGCAAATTCCATCCCACACCTAAGTAGGAATTTACTCCTACTGCAGAAATTTAATTCTGCAAATTCCATCCCACACCTAAGTAGGAATTTACTCCTACTGCAGAAATTTAATTCTGCTTATTTTTCCATCTCCCACCTGAGTAGGAATTTACTCCTACTGCAGAAATTTACTTCTGCATTAATCTCTATCAGACATCTAAGTAGGAATTTACTCCTACTTATTTCATCTAAGCAGGAATCTACTCTTGCTGCAGAAATTTACTTCTGTCATTATAATTATTTTTGTATTGTTGCTACAGTGCTTATACGTGTAGCACAAAACTTCTATTGTATTAATAGTGGATTTTCTCTCTTTCTTTTCAGAAATAAGGGGAGCAAATCTTTCTGACAGTGTTGTTTTAAAACTAGTGAATTTATATTGAATTGGTAGCTTAAGATAGTATAATATTAAGTTAGGTTAATTATAAAAGGTTGAATTTGTGATCATAGTTTGTAAGCAATATTTTTGAATTAAAATTTTTATATTTGAATTTACAACAGTTGAGTTATCCTTTAAAACCGGCATACCCCTTTAGCTTGAGCACAGATCTCACATGCCCTTTATATGGGGCGATTTTTGCTGTTCAGTCCATAGTTTGTTTCGACATGGAATTTTGCGAAGTTGTGTCACCGCGTACTCCTTACGCCAGCCCCGTACCCAATTGCATGAGGGTGCTGGCCATTTTTGTGCAAAGTGTGGCCCCCCGGTGGCGTGGGCTCATCAGGCTGCTGCTGCGGAGGGATGGTCGTCCAGATGTGTGCATCTGGGGTGCTCCAGCGGAGGCTGATGTATTCCATCGGGTGGAGGTATGCTTGTGGCCCCACGGTGGGAGTTCATGGGTGGTGATGGGTGAGTATTTTTTTTTTTGATTTTGTTAATGAATTCTATCGATAACTTCCTCAATATTCTTTTCTAGGAGCAACTTTGGTACTATCTGGGGAGGTAGGGTGGTGTGCCTGCCCTGGTTGTCGGATGCATCCCAACTACCTGGTGCATGACGTGACCGCCGGGGTTGGATCTTCAGAATCCGAACTAGGGTTACCTGGTGCACCGCCGAGTTTTGCGTCTGAGGGGGACTGGGATCTTCCTGGAGAAGCTTCTGGTCATATCCAGGAGGACTGGGATCTCCCTGAAGAGGCTTCTGGTCCTGCCCAGGGTTAGGCCGTGGACGCTCCCTCGTTTCATGGTAAGTTATTTTCACTTTCTATTCGAGCCCTTTTTCTAATTATATTTGTTTTTATTTCAGAATTTTTTGTTATTTTGGTTCGTGTACCACCACCGTTCTTTAGTTTTATTTTCTATTAACTTTTAATCTTTTCAAAAAAATTGTACTTTTAGTTTTATAAAAATTGTAGTTTTACTTTTATTCTCCTGTTTTGTATAAAAAAAATAATAATAAAAATTCTTGGCTAAATGGTGAAATATCGTCTTTCATTTTTTGGTAAAAAAAAAATTTTTTTTTGTTTTTTCATTTATAGATTTTAGGTAACACAAAAATGGACTTGACAGATTTTGAGTTCGGTCGTCAATTTCTCTCTGACGCTGGTTTTTGTTTAGGTTTGGGCGACTCTAAGTGTTGTTAAGCGGCTTTAAGCTTGACTGGATGTTATTAGTGCATCCAGTACTCATACTATTGTCTTGGGTAGTGATAGTATTTGGGGTTACTGATAGTCGAAATCTTGTAACTCCGAAAGCTTAATTAGGCGGGTTATTAAAATAGATTCTTGCATCTCTTTTTCTTTTTTGGGCCGACCTTTCGTTGTTTTGTGGTCTTGGAGAAGAATGGTTTACTGTCTTGGTTTGACGGGATTTTGCCTATATATAGAATATATTTCTTATGGGAATACATATAATTTCTACTATATCTAATATCGTAAAAAAAAACTTTTCTTATTTATTCTACTAATTTATGTCACTATTTCCTATTTATGATCTTATTACTTTACCTCCCTATTTAGTATAATCTTAGATATTTATGTCTATATCTAAGTTAATTGTTATGTATTATTTAACGTTGCTAAATATCATTTACTTATTATTATTATTATTATTATTTTTGTGTAAATAAACTTCGGTTATGTTTTTACTTTTTAATTCTATTATCTTATGCCATTTCTTTCTTCTATTTATTACCTTATTGTTTAGCTTATTTAATTTATTATTTCTACTTTGCTAAGTACAACTTATGTTTATTAATTTTGGGTTCTTAGGTACTACTAAATAAAGTTTATGCTTATGTAATATTTATTTTACCTGGTCACTTTATTTCTTATTTGCTATAAATTATTTCAAATTATCTTCTAATACCTGTATAGTGGAAGGATAGTGGTTCCGCCAGTAATAAAAGGTTGAGACGGGGCCAACCAACGAGTATAGATCTTTTTGATTATAATACTTGTATAGATCTCGCTCTGTGGAGACTTTGAGTACGTTTTAATTTTTCTTGGGGTGTTGCGTAAACCGGTTCCATGGGAACGTTTTCAGCTGTGGGCTGTTGTCTGCGTTTAGCAGTCCATGCCATGAATGCCGGGACGATATATTTTGCTAATGCCACCACTGATATAAGTAGCAACAAGAGTCCTGTCATTGATAGGGATGTAATAGAGAGTATATGAGGAATCTTGGCCTTTGGTCCAAAGTGAATGCTGTTCACTTTGGTACGGATTTCGTCTAGAGATTTTGTATCTAGGTGGATACGTTGGTTTGTATCATCTCCGAGGAGTAACGTTGGTTGTTTATCAAGGTTTTTAGGAGCGGATATCTTGGACATATATTCTGCCAATTCCTCTTGCGTTTCGTTTGTGCCTGGGAAGTAGGTTGGTTGGAAAACTTTTAGCGGATGTAGATTTTCTGCTTCGTAATACAGAGTGTGAGACCCTATTTGCAAGGAACATGGTTCATTGATTGTCATGATTCCTTGTCCTGCGAGACGATGAGTGAGTAACTGTTGAGTACAAGTTATATGTACTATAGTAGTTTCGGTTAAGGAGTACAGCCACGAATTTGGTCTATTGAGCTTAATTATTGTATCTCTTGGGGGAATTTGAGCTCTGATGCTACACTGTGGGTGTTCGCCCAGTGGATTGAATAAAAGTTTAATAACACATTCATCTGTTTTTGTAGCCTTGGTGAGTGGTGTATTTAGCTTACCAACCCAGGTATCCTCATCAATTCCCTTTGAAATTTTTTTGAAAGATCTCAGGCTTTCTGGCTTCAGCAGCAGAAATTCCTGGGTCTGTATTTGACTTGCCACATAGGAAAATTCGATATCAGGTATTAATGAGTGGTTTGAATGCACCCGTATGGGAAAACATTTAATCTGTTGGATTTTCATCTTGGGAATATTAAATATGGGAAGTTTGATTCGGATAACTAATTTGTCCTGCAACAAATGTGTCTTAACATCTGCTGTTTGATACAGAACTGACAAACAGTCCTGTAGATTGGGACAAGTGGAGTGAAATTTGTGATAAATCTCTAGCAAATGATTTGGGGAAATTAAAAGTGGATGAATTCGATTATTTCTACTGGACACTATTATGTCCAGTAGAGTTTGTTGTCTAAATTCCAACTCTGTCATTTGTAGTGTCAGAATAGAGACAATTTCTTGTCTTATTTGGTGGGCTGTCAACTCGTCTGTTGTGTTTCGCAGATTGTTAATCTGGTTGGTTATCTGACGCTGTCGTTCAGACAGGGAAGATAGGGGTTTCTGAATTTGTTCAAACGTGGTTTTTATTACGCTGATCTGTTGTTTTTCCAGATCAGCTAAGGTTTGAGTATTTACCTCTAATTCGCTTAGTCAGCTGTACACCTCTTGTTCGTTTCCACTATCCATGGTACCGAAAAGATAATGCATCGCATTTCCAATTCCATCGAAGATGGATCGGGGCTTCCGCGATTTGGGCACAGCTTCCCTAATAACACTGGTACGCCTATTGATTTTTTCCATCAGGGCGTGTATATGTTTTGTCTGTAGCGTACAAAGGTCCTGTATAGAAGACCCATTTCCACATAATTGGTGTATGTAGTGTTCCGCTCGTTCTGCTAGTCGCGTCTGATTTTCCAACTCGGCCAGATCGAACTCAGTGATGACGCTCCAAGTGTCGTGATAAACTGATAGGCTTCCAAGATCCTCAAATAGTACTCCCGTATTATTTAGGGGACTGAATGACTAAGGTTCCTCAGCGCGGACTCCTATCGTGGTCAGGAACAGTCCGTAGAAAATTATTGACTGCATTGTTATCTAGGAGAGGATAGGATAGGGTATTAAAATGGGTTTTTATTTGACTTTGTAGCTTATATGCTATTATATATGTATCTTTGAATTACTTAAATTATATTGACACCATGTTATTCGTAGAAAGGTTTTAGACGGTTGTTATGTACCGTGACCTCTCGTTTACGAATTTTTATTGTGGTGTTTACAGTACTAGGGATACCGGTTACCGTGTAGGGTCCTACCCAAATCTGGGAGAGCTTATGTTTACGACTCTCGCTCTTGAGTAGAACCTTGTCTCCTCTGTGAAATGCCAGGGGACGTACAGCCTTGTCATAGTAATTTTTCGAGCGTTGTTTACTCATTAGCAGATTTTTCCTTGCCATAGCATAAGACTTCTGAAGCTTGTACCTGAGAATATGGTAGTAGCTCTCGAGATTATACACGGGTTCGGGGTCTCGCCTTAAGTTGGACGCAACGTCCGCTGTAAAGCCGTAAAGGCAGTCCATGGGAGTTAATTTTGTCCCTTCGTGTACACTGTTGTTGTACACGAAAGCAGCGGTTCGCAGATAACTATCCCAAGACCTGGGATTTTCGTCCACTATAGTTCGTAGATACTCAATCAATGGTCTATGTGCACGTTCGAGTGCTCCATTTGATTGGGGATGATAAGCTGAAGTCTGCAGCTTATTTATCCTGAGGAATTTGCATACCTTTTTGAATAGGTCACTCAGGAAATTACTTCCCTGATCGGTGACTATTCTTTTGGGAATGCGGCAGCTCGTGACGATTTCGTCGAAGAAAATTTGCGCTACCGTTATAGCTTCCCCATTTGGTATGGCATACCAATCTACGAATTTCGTGAGTTTATCCTGAAACGTTAGTATGTATTTGTTTCCAGATTCAGTTTCCTCTAGTGGGCCGACTATATTTAGATAGATTTTGTCGAATGGTTGTTCCGCTATGTCTGTAATCACCATCGGCATTTTATAGTGAGGTGAGGCCTTCATGGTTTGACATTTGGCACACCGCTTAACGTGCTTTTTGATGTCACTAAGCATATGCCTCCACCAGTACTTTCTTCGAATCCGTTTATAGGTTTTTTTCACTCCCTGATGGCCGCCAAAGAGAGAATCATGATAATCTTTTAAGATTAATTGAATCTCCTCTGGGCTTGTGATTACATCAGGGGGACGAGTTTCGTCTATAATTGGTGGATTGGTACTAGGTGTACTGTCACGCTCTGCGGTCTCTTCTGGATGATGAGTTTGTTCTTTTTGCTTGGACTGGCTGTCTTGATTTGTTCCGCTTTCCTTAATGTTTCGTGTCTGGGCTCTGGTTACTGCATTGCATTGGAGACACTCCTTTTGGTCCGATGAGTGTTTTTCCTCCTCTATATCCGAGTCCATTTGGTGGTGGACTATAGCTTCTACCGTGAAGGTTGCAATTTCCTTGTCTTTGTTATTATCCGTGGGATGCGGCTTAAAGCGTCGGCATTCGTGTTGTACTTTCCGGGCTTATACTCAATTTTATAATTGAACTCGGAAAGTTTATGGTGAAATCTCACCAAACGGGATGTGGTGTCCTTAACATTGAAGACTCCCTTGAGTGGTTTGTGATCTGTATAGACCGTGAACTCTCGGACTTGCAGATAACACCTGAAATTTTTAGTCGCCCAATCTATAGCCAGTAACTCTTTTTCAATGGTGAAATAGTTACGCTCGGCTTTGTTCAGGGTACGGCTGGCGTAGGCAATTGGCTGGTCACTTCCTACCTCTCCTTGAGAGATTACTTCTCCAAGAGCCTCGCTGCTGGCGGCGGTGGTAAGGTTAAAGGGTTTAGAAAAATCGGGATATATTAAGAATGGAGGGGAAATTAAAGCGTTCTTAATGCTTTGAAATGCCTCTTGGCATTTCTCAGTCCACTTAAACTTTACATCCTTTCGGAGTAAGTTTGTTAGTGGACGTACTGTTTTCGAAAAATCGGGTATGAATTTTCTGTAGTAATTGGCAAGGCCCAAAAATGATTGCACTTGCCTTACTGTCTTTGGGATGGGGAAAGTTTGGACGCATGCCGTTTTGCTAGGGTCAGGTAGTGCTCCTTGGTTAGAACATTTGTGTCCTAAATACACTACCTCGCGCCTGAGAAATTGACATTTCTCAGGTTGAAGTTTCAGGTTATATTCTCTTAAACTGTCAAAGACTTTGCAAAGCTTTTCGTTGTGGTATGCCAGACTTTTTCCATAGATGACGATGTCATGTAAGTAGACGAAATATTCTAGGCCTTGTAGGCCAGTTAATATGAAATTCATTAAACGCTGATATGTGGCCGGGGCTCTTTGAGCCCGAACGGCATGCGTTTGAATTCATAATGCCCGTAGTTGGTACTAAAAGCCGTGTTTTCTCGATCCTTTGGATAGACGAGTACCTGATTATAGCCATTGGCTAGGTCTAGGGTGGTGAAGTATCTTGAATGGCCCAGTTGATCGTGATATCCTCAATCCGTGGTAGCGGAAAGGCGTCGCTAATCGTTTTTTCGTTCAATTTACGAAAATCAACGACGACGCGCCACCTTTTCTCACCATCTGGTCCCGCTTTTTTGGGGACGACTAGCAGTGGCGAGTTCGATGGGCATTTGCTGGGCTGGACAATGTCGTTGTCCAGCATTTCTCTGAGTTGCTCATTTATGACATTTCGCTGTGTCCCTGGTAACCGGTACATCTTTTGGTTAATAGGTGCTTGGTCTTGCACCAGAGGGATGTCATGGGTGATGGCATTGGTATGTGTAAGCCTGTCACCTTTTAAAAAGAATATGTCATCATATTCGTAACAGAGATTTGTTATTGATGCTTTGTCCTCAGAATTTAAAGTTTCATCCAGACTGAGTTCTTGCTCTAGTCTGGTGAGGCGGGGCTGATTACTGGTGTCTTCTTGCTCGACATCGTTTGGCAACAAGTATTTTATGTGTTGTAGGGTGGCCGTCTGTTCAGCGCTTATTGCCCTATTTGTATTGTTCTTAAATCTAAACCTATTGCTATTATCTGTATTCATTTTACCTCTTGGCCTATTTCTTTTATTTATGAGTGGCGTTGGGCCAGGTGGATCTGCGGGAGTTGCTAACGGCAGACCTTTTGTATGCTGGCCAGCGCTTGACGTTGGGGTTTTCATGAGGGACCCGCAAGCGTCTTGGAGCAGTTTCTTATTATTGCTCGGTCTACCTGGGCTCTTATGCCCCACTTTCTTAATCTTAGATCTAATTATATTTTGATGCTCACCATTGCCGGCATTTCGACTCATGGGATTCAAAGGATGGGCTGTTGTAATATTTTTGTCTGTCTCTCGTTTGATGGGGACGACAGTGTGTCTTTAATGGGAACCAGATTTAGGTTCACGCAGTTTAGAACTACTTGTGAACTGCGTGTGTTGAGGATTCCTATAGGGACTACCTTTAACCCAGCTGAGAGTAAGCTGCCAAGAAGAATGCGTCGTCTATTTCTTTCGACAGACTGATCAATTCTTCCTGCAACTGCAACGGAACTTTGACTACAATCTGAGACCTTGCTGGGACGCACACAGGTTCATTTAAATTCACCTGATGCTGTCCAGTCTTACAGCCCGGATCTTTGGTAATCAAGTCACCCTTATCGCGTTCTTGTAAGTCACAGCCCACTTCTTCTGACTGAGAAGCTTTGAGAACACTTCGGGTAGAAGGTGTATCCCCGTCGGGTTTAATATCTTCTACCAGTGTCTCTTGGTTGACTGTGTTTTGTGAACACGGGTTGTCCGATGCGGTTTCTAATGGAACAGCAAACTCTTCTGGATTGATTTCCGTGCGAGGAAATCGCAGAACTTTGTTGGGTCCCTCAACATTACAGTTTTCGGCTAGGAAATCATTTCCTAGCAAGCCGTTGTCAGAAATACCTGGGATGTTTTTTACCACCTGAAAGTTGCAAGGTAAGTTACTATTTAGCATGAAGTTTCCTTGGCAACTTCCTAAGGTTTTTCCGGTGGCAAAGGGGCTTTGAAGCGTTAGTTTTTTGTTGGGGTTTATTAGCTCGCGAGATTTGAGAGCTTTTTTCTTAATTATACTGATCTCAGCGCCGGTGTCCACTATTAGCTGGGCCTGACCATTTAGACTTATGTCTAGAGGAAGTCTGGCGGTGGGCACACTGAAGTCGGGCGGCTGAGAAGACCCTTTTTTATTGCTGGTAGGGTTTATAGTCGAGCCGGGGAGTTTTGGGTCGACTCTTTGTCGTTTCTCTGTTTTTTCTCCTCCCATTTTTGCTTTTGTCGACATTCGTCGATCTTGTGTCCACGGCGCCCACAAAAATCACATTTTTGTCTTATATTAAAGACTCTGGGGCCTTTTATATTGCTTGGGTCTAACTGTGGTGGATTGCTAGGCGATCCTCGTGTGAAACGATTTGCAGACTGTGTTTGGTTGTATCGACAGTCGCGAATGTCATGCCCGTAACTTCTACAGTTAGTGCAGAAGGGGGTGTTTTTGCATTTTAGACACTCCGTGTAGGTGTGTCCCCGCTTCTGGCAGAAATTGCAAGTGATGTTTTGTACCAGATTCTGTGTATCCGGTTGTCTGGAATCCCTTCGTGGAAATGGCGGGCGTAATGGTTGAGCATGTACGTATGGGGGATTATTAAACTGCCTGGGCTCTTGTGCTCGTGGTGATGCATACATGGGTGGCTGCGGGGCTTGATTTTAAGGAGTTCGGCTAAGAGATCGAACTCGAAGACTTGGGTCTATTGGTGCCATTGGATATGGCTGTTGCGTTAGTGGCGTTTGAACAAAAACTGTGCCTGCTTGTAGCTTTTCCATGTCTAGAGCCTTTTGTATCAGCTGCTCTAGATCATTTTCTACCAGAGTGAGGAGGTACTGGCATAGGTGGGGATTGTTCACTTCACTTTTGAGGGCATTTTTGGCGAAGTCCGCCAACTGTGTCATCACAGCCGGGGCTGCCGTTGCTCCGTACTTCAGTACCGCTGCCTCGTTGCAAAGCATCAGCAACTGCTTCACTCTTGTTGTGAAGGCAGTGAGAGTTTCCAACGAGTTTTGCCTCATTGTGATCAATTTGTTGACCAATTTTTGATATGATTCTCGTGGTAGATAGCTTCTGTTCAGACGTTCCTCCACCTCACTAAAAGTAGTTGGAACGTCCGAAGCAAACAGCTGATAAGCATCGCCACGAAGTGTTGTGGGCAAGATATGTAGGAAGGCTATTTTTTCTTCCTCACTTAAACAGTGTAGGGCCTGTTTGCAACAGCCAATAAATGTTTGTAGCTCACGACCTAACTGTGGGGTATTTTCACCCGAAAACAGAGGAACTAGTTGTGCCGTGAGCTTGGTCACCTTCGCATAGTCTACCATTGTGATTATTTTTTTTTGTTAAACTTTTGTAGGTTATTCTACTTGTCCTTTGTCGAGTTTCAGGGCTTGTTTCTGGACTAGAATCCGTGAAGGATATTTCTAGCCAGCCACTAAGGAGATTTTCGGCGGTTGTTTGGTCACAGGCGTCACCACTAATATCACTAACACTTTCCTCTCCTTCAGCACTTACAAGTACACTGGCTGTGGTCTTATCTATACCTAATGAACGTGAAAGCCCGGCGAATTCGATAAGCTCCTGTTTGAATCGCTCTGTGTCTTTTTGAATTTTTCGATTTGCGTCAGCCTCTGCTCTCTGCCTTGACTTAATCTGTGGTCAAGTGCGTCGCAGTGCGTGACAGTGAGCTTATCGGATTCACGTGCCTTTGCTAACAACTAATCTAAAAAATTATCAAGACTTACTTTATTTGTTACGGTGGGACCAGTTAAAATGGTACCACTTCTAAGGCGAACTGTAGCGGCTTGTTGCTGTTGGGGTAAAGATGAGTTGTCCTGGCTACCTGATTCTGATTGGTTGTCTTCAGAGGTGTTGTCTGTACCTTCCCGGAGGTGTTGTAAATTCTCACCTGGGGATTGCTCCGCGTCGGATGAAGGTGTAGAGTTTTTCTCTTGCATGTACGTCCCGCGATGTCCAAAAAGGGGACTTCCAGCCTTCTTAGAGTATTCCCTTCTGGAATGATTATTGCTACTAGGGGGGGGGGGGGGGGCTCCTGCCGTCTTAATTCCCTTGGCTGAGATTGAAAAGGGGGCTTTTGCCGACTTCAAGATCCCTTTCAATCCTGGAACGAAGTTACAAATTTCCGGTGCTTCTTTTTGCTGCTGGAGGGGGGGGGGGGGGGGGGCTAGGCCTACTTACTTCCCCTGGATATGGTTGAAAGGGGGGCTTAAAGCCTTCTTCGAAATCCCCTTCAACCCAGGAACGATGATATCTTCCTTCTGGAGTTGGTTTTCCGTGGTCGGTTGGTCCTTGTGTAGATGTGTAGATATCGGTTGTCTTCCTTCCTTACGATGCTCCAACAGAGCTTCTGGTAAAGTCCCTTGCTGGTGTTTCTTTTTCCACTCACTGGGGTGAACGCTTGCTCGCCTGGAGCAGAGGCGCTTATAGATGATATCTACCCCGAGCGTTGGGGGTGACGTGGCCTTATAGTTTGGCTAGTGTCACAGGTTCCCCGTAGATTCGTGTAGGACCAAGGCTTTTCAAGCGTTTACGATCGTTTAAGTTGACCAAGCTTCCTTGATCCTACCGGCTGCGCCAATTTTGTTATATACCAATATGGATAACAATATATATATTAATTTTTTTCAAATACGGGTACTCACTGTCACTTGACTCACTCAGGTGAGCTTTATTTGCTTCTCCTTCTGTAATCCTGGGGAGTTTTCGTAACGGTCATACAACCTGTTGTCAATAATCAAAACTTTTCTTTTATTTTTTACACATTTTTTTTTTATTATTCCAATCACGCTTTCTTTGTTTTGTACAACTATTTTTCTTTAACTATCACACTCTTGCCTTTACAACTATTTTTCGAGTATGGTCTCACGCTCTAGCTTAACAACTTTTCTTTTTTTAGCAAAACTCCGTGACCACCCGTTAGAAAACCAAAAATACAACTCTTACGTGAATCTATTAAAATCAAAACCAGCTCAACTTTTTCTTGAATCTTTTAAAATCAAAACCAACTCAACTTTTTCGCCGAAATCCATAAGACAACCCGATTCAATTCCTTTTAAAAAACGACTCAACTCTTGATCACATTCATCGTGATCAAGAGCCGTTGTTCAGGATCGAAAATGCTAAATTGCATTTTCTTATCCTGAGAAAATTTTACGATTTTAATTCTGGACTTGTTCAAACATGTCCAGAATTATTCGCGTTGGACAAATGGCCTCAAAAATGTAATCTTACACTTTTGAAAACATCAGCCACCGTCCCGTCGTTTGATAATCGCGACGTGCATATACAAGTAGTATGGATATATAGTAGACGTCAGTGTTTTCGCTCCGTGTTTTAGTTGATTTTTCCGCAATTTCAAACAGTTGTTTTTAATTAATTTGTTAATTCAGTTTCACCACGTGATACCTGTGACAAATTTGTGGTTAACATTTTAACTCCGATTTAATATTTAAAACTAACACCAAGGAGGAGCAGAAACGTACTGGGAAACCGGACATCTCTAATTCTCAGCTGGAGAATCGACTGATAGATTTTCTCAATGGTGCTCTTAGAGTGTTCGAGGAAAGACTCTCCTCCAAGTTAGATGAAGTTATTGTCTCTTTATCCACCCGCATCAGTGCTATAGAGTGTAGAGTTACCGAAGTTGAAGCCAAATACAAAAATATGGCTCCAGTAATAGATGACCTTCAACATATTCAACGTCTCCCTGATGCCGTTATCAGGGGTATACCCAGACGCGAGACTGAGCATGTTCCCATATTGTTACAAAACATTGCTAGAGAGATCAATTATCCACTAATGCCTTCTGTTGATGCCTTCCGTTTGAAACCGAGATCATCGACCCATGACTCATCGCAGCGTAATGTATTGCCTTATATTCATAGCATGCCTATAATTGTGCGTTTTGCATGCGCTCGTGAAAAGCATGAATTCTTGTCAGCATTCAGCAGAGCCGGGGGATTAAGTCTCAATCGCATTGATTGATTCACTCAGGACAGCAAAATACATGTCAACGAAAGCCTCACGCCTAAAACTAATGCGTTTCTAAGAGAAGCTCGTCGACTGCAGAAAATTGGACTCTTAGAATCTGTGAACACGAGAAGCGGCTTTGTTTATGCAAAAATGAAAAAGAATGATTCAGCTACTAAAGTAACCAGTATGGAGCAACTGCAAAGTTTCAAGGCAGCAAGCCCCGGAGCGAAGGATAATGTGGTGCGTTTGTCAATCCTACTGTTATTAAATTTTTTTTCTTTTTTTTCTTTGCTCTTTAGTTAATAGTGTTCTATTTTGTTTTTTTCTTTTATTTTTTTTAATTTTCTTGTAATATTTTCATTTTCAATTACCATTTATTTTCTATTTTTTTTTTTATTTTTGACTTTACCTCAATTTTATAGAATATGTGCTCTCTCTATGTTGTATTTGTTAGCACTAAATCTGTTCTGCTGGGTGCAATTGATGCTGTCGTGCTATTCTTTTTAAAGCCTTTATCTTGGCTCTTGAAGGTACTGACGGGGGTATTAATGGCAATTATGATTGCGGGTAGAGCGTTTGGTGGTCTGGACGGTGTGAGGGCTCTGATGAACATCATGGGTAAGCAGAGGAGTGGACTAAACATATGTTCAGTCAAAGCCAGAAGCATAAGGAGTAAGATTGATGATTTTCGTGAAGTTTTCAGAAATAGTGACGTACATGTGTTGCTGGTCTGCGAAACCTGGCTTCTGGAGCATATTCCCTCATCCATGGTTTCCATACCGGGTTTCAAGCTGTTCAGAAATGATCGCCTCGGAATAGTGGGTGGTGGCGTAGCTGTCTACGTAAAGGAATTCCTAAAGGCCAAAGTTTTGTCATTATCTATAGAAGAAAATCTTGAATTTATTATCGTGGAAATTAGTTGTGGTTATGAGAAGCTTGCGGCGTCAGCGGTATACTGCCCACCAAATAATTTTAATTCCCAAAATGTCTCTGAATTTGAAAGAGTATTCTCAGCTTTATCTCAAAGGTATGATGATGTCGTAGTTGGTGGCGACTTTAATGTCAATATTCTGTCTACTGACTCACGATCATCGAATTTTTCTTTCCTTGTTCAGTCCTTACATTTAAACATAATGAATTCATCTCCCACTTTCTTTAATTCAATGTATCCATCTCTCCTTTGACGTTTTTCTTGTTTCCGTCCCGGACCGTGTCTTGTTTCAAAATCAGATTAGTCCGTTTAATACTCTGGACCATGACATTCTTTTTCTGACTTATAATTTCCGCTTTGACCCCATTCCCCCTATCCAAAGATTTTCCTACAGAGACTTTAAAAATATTGATGTAGATGGGCTACTTCTTGAGTGCGGCACCCTACCTTGGCATCGGATCCTTGAATGCTCATCAGTTGATGAACAAGTAACGATTTTTAACGGCCTCGTAACCTACTTATTTGAGAAATTTGTACCTCTTCGTGTCAAACGGGTTAATAGCTGCTCCCCCCTTGGTTTACAAATGAAATTAAATTGCTGATTATCGAACGGGAGCACTTGTACCGTGAATACAGACGATTACGGACCGACCGCGCTAGGGCTCGCTTCTCCGCTGCGCGGAATATGGTTACCACTACGGTTCGTAACCTCAAGAGGCGATACTATCGTTGCAAGCTTAACCCTGAACTACCAACCAAAACACTTTGGAAGAACTTAAAGAAGGCAAACGTGTACGGTAAAGATAAGTCCAACTGTGATTATAGTCCAGAAGCTCTAAACGCGTTTTTTGCCACTTGCCCAAATAATTTACATCAGATTACCCCTAGCGACATTGATCTTGAATATAACTCACCAACTCGTGATAACTTGGATGAGGCTTTTAGCTTTCGGGGAGTATCCCTGGATGAAGTTTGGTTGGCGGTTTGCTCCGTCAAATCGGAAGCTGTTGGTGGAGACAATATCTTTCCGCGTTTTATCAAACTACTGCTTCCATTTATCGGTCAGTACATTCAGCATATCTTTAACTCGAGTATTACATACTCCGTTTTCCCTCGAGCTTGGAAGACAGCGACAATACTTCCTATCGCAAAAAATGCTTCACCCAGGGATGTTTCCGATTTTAGGCCAATCAGCATACTCCCCTTTCTGTCTAAGGCCCTGGAAAAAATTATGCATAGCCAAATAATCAGCTTCATCAATGCGCATAAGTTGTTATCCAAGTGGCAATCGGGTTTCCGGCCTTTCCACAGCTGTGAAACTGCAATGCTAAAAGTGACCACAGACATAAGAATTGCTCTGGATAATAACGAACTGTGTATATTGTCGCTACTGGACTTTTCTAAGGCTTTCGACAGTGTAAAGTATGACATGCTCCTGAATAAGCTATCCACCTATTTTGCATTCTCGAACTGTTCCACTAGACTATTGAGATCATTTCTTTACGACCGACTTCAACAGGTGAAGATTAGGAATCAGCTCTCCAGCCTCTCCTCAGTCAAATGTGGAGTTCCCCAGGGCTCCATACTGGGTCCTCTTCTCTTCATGTTATATATTAATGATCTCTGTTACGTTGTTAAGGATGCTAATATTCATTTATATGCGGATGATGTTCAGCTGTATTTAGTCGGCCAATATCTTACCAAGAGGATTGCATCGAACGTATCAATCTGGACCTTGCCAGAATATCTCTGTGGTCTTTGATGAACGGTCTTGTACTCAATCCGACTAAATCACACTGTATAGCCTTCTATTACACAGATCCTGGGTTATTGGACTTACCACCAGTAAAGCTTAACGGCGCCATATTACCCTACATGAATAGTGTGAAAAGCCTTGGAATCTCAATCCATTCCCGCATGAAGTGCTGTTCTCATATCTCTGACTCTTTGAAAAAAAATTATTCCGGACTTCGCAGACTATGGTTGGTTGCGTGTATCCTACCTACTGGCACTCGCTTGAGATTGGTAAAGGGCTTATTATTGCCCTTTTTTACTTATGGTAACATAATTTTTCCGAAGCTGGATAGTGATTGCTCAAGAAGGCTGAATATAGAGTTCAATGATTGTGTTCGTTTTATCTATGGTCTTCGTCGGTTTGACCATGTTTCTACTCTTAGAAACACTCTCCTTGAACAATCGCTGGACTCATATCTTAAACATAGGGCACTTATTTTTCTTTTTAGACTTCTGCAGTCACGCGAACCTGATTATCTTATTGATTTCCTTCAATTTTTACAATCCCAGCGGCATCGTCAGATACTGATTCCTCATTTCTCTCGTGTTGTTTTTCAGAGTTCGTTCTTTGTTCAGATCCCCCGCTTATGGAACACCTTACCAGGCACCGCTCAACTTGCTGCCTCCGTTGGTGCGTTTAAGAGAATTATCAATACTAATTAGTAGAATAGCGTCTTTTCATCGATTGCACAAAGTAGTTGCTTAGCTTGATTTTTATTTATTTTTTTATTTTTTTATTTTATTTATCTAAATTGTCTTCCTCTTGTATCTTTCTCTTTTTTTTCGTATCTTAAATTTTCTTTAATTAACTTAATTTAACTCATAATTTACGAATCTCCCTTTTGTATCAAAATTAGCTACTTCTTATCTTTAATATTATATCCTCCCAGCCTCATTTTGTTTTTAGTTATAGTTATATAGTCAATTAGTTATTGCCAATTCTATATGCCGTCAATTCTAATATTGTACTAGTTATAAGATCCTTGATCTTGTGTACATATATCCAGCAATAAAGTTATTGTATTGTATTGTATTGTATTTGTGTGGCGTGCGTTTCTTATTACGAAAGTTTTTTTGTCGTAATATGTATGTACGTATGTATATGCATGTTGAATTTTTTCGCGGCAAATTGTACTGAAGGTACGATTTGCTTTTTGATTTATTTTGTAATTAAATTATTGAAATGACAAATTTTGCTGAAAGCAAAATTTGTCGTGGAAATTTTTAAGTAAAACGACTTGGGTTGTAAACTTAAATTTTTGTTTTTCCCAAGTTGTTTTATGAGAAAAATTTTATAAATTATGTGGAATGTGAAGAAAATTGCTGATGCAATTTTCTTCATAAGTTTAAGAGATAAGCCAACCATGTTTTAAGCATGGTTAGCTTAGGTGAAAAAATTAATGAATATGATTTTCATTTTCTGCCCTTTTTTCAGGTTTTTTATGGAAATTTTCCTTATTTTAGGTATATAACAAACTTCTAAAATCCAACTCCTCGACTACAAGCAAGCGAGCAGTTTTCTGTTCTTTGTTCTCGTTCGGCCGATTACCGATATCTCTTCGGGCTACGGTGCTGCTGGCTACGTACGGGTGTGCGTGTATGACTTTTAGGCAAAATCGTTGCCATCGAATATTTTGTGTGGTAAAATTGCTCGGAATTTTTGTCGGTTTTGCAAGGTTTATTGTATGTGGGTATCGCGCGATATTTTACGGCAATGCGAATTGCCGTTTTCGTCTCCTGGATGTTGGTGACTAGCAGTAAGTTTTATGTAGAAAATTATAATTTGTGTGCATTTTGCACAAATTGGAATTTTTTCTTCTTTTAAAATATTTTACTTGTTGTTGCTTTCCTTTCAGGTTTTACGTTTTTTTTTCTTCTTTTCAGGGTTTTTTGTGTGTAATATGGAGAAGTAGCATAAGGCTACTTCTAGAAAATATTTAGATTTTATCTTTTTTCAGGAATTTGTAATATGGAGAAGTAGCATAGGGCTACTTCCCGAAAATATTTAAATTTTTACCCCTTTTCAGGAGTTTGTAATATGGAAAAGTAGCATAGGGCTACTTCTCGAAAATATTTCAATTTTTGCCCCTTTTTAGGTACCCGAGGAATTAAAATAACAATATTAAAAATAAAAGAAAATGGATAATGATAAAAAAAAAATTGAAGGGTAAGATAAAGGAGAAGAAAGAAAAGAAAAAGGAATTTTTTTATGATGAAAAGAAGAGAAAAAAAACAGAAAGAAAACCGGAAAGTAGCGTGAGGGCAGAACGCTACAACTCTTAAAATAAATAACGTGTCCCCAGACGACACTGAAATGCAAATTTCAATCACAGGAATAGTATCGAAGATTGAGTACGGAGGTTTAAAGACCCAAGCTCCGAGCTATTTCCAGTTAGGTCAGGCGCAAGGCATGGAGGTTTGAAAGACCCAAGCCAACACGTCAGACCAAATGCGAAAAATGTCTGAAAAGAAGACAAAGTACAAAATAATAAAACAAAGAAATCGAATAAAGGCAAGTGCGATGCTGACGATATAAATATACCAGCACGTACACAGGTAATAGCTAGGATAGCCATGAATAAAAGAGGTACCTTTTTCTGCGAACACAAAGAATTGGAATCAGGATTACGCTTATCAAACCAGACAAAAATGGTCAAGCGAATATTCTTATCCTCAATTCCAATCAAACTGATGTTCACATTAGGAAAACGGACATAAGACCTCACTTACATGAAATTAATAAATTTAATACTATAAAATTAAATCCTCAAATGGATCCTATTCAAGAAAGGCTTGCTAGACTCGCATCCGAGCTAGACCTTTCACACTGCAATGCTGAAGAGTTCAGATCCATTTTAGATATATGCCGTAAGTACAGCGACATATTCTACTTGGACGGAGACTCCCTGACATTCACAGATGCAGCGACACATAACATTCCGATCTTACCTGGAAAACCTATCGTAAATGTCAAACCATATAGATTACCTGAAGCTCAGCGTGAAGAAATTAAAAATCAAGTAAATAAAATGTTAGAAGACGAAATTATTAGTCCCACTTCAAGCTCTTGGAACTCACCACTATTATTAGTTCCTAAAAAACCAGATGCCGATGGCAACAAAAGATGGAGAGTAGTCGTTGATTTCAGACGTCTCAATGATATAACTGTGGGAGACGCATTTCCATTGCCAAACATAACGGACATCTTAGATCAATTGGGAAAAGCCAAATTTTTTAGCACGTTGCACTTAGCCAACGGCTTTCACCAGATACCCATGAGTGAAAGCGACAAAGAAAAAAAACTGCATTTAGTACACCTTATGGTCATTACCACTATAACCGTATGCCATTTGGTCTGAAGCGAGCTCCAGACACTTTTTAAAGGCTGATGAATAATATTTTAGTCGGTCTCCAAGGCATAGAATGCTTTGTTTATATGGACGACATTATTATATACGGGTAAAATCTGATAGAACAGAACTCTAGACTCCAGAATGTTTTTGACAGGCTTCGAGAACATAATCTCAAGCTACAACCCGAGAAATCTCACTTTCTCAGTAAGCAGATAGCCTATCTGGGTCTACTTATAACCAAAAATGGAGTATCACCAGATCCCGCTAAGCTCGAAGCAGTTACTAAATATCCTATTCCTAAAAAGGAGATAGACGTAAAATCCTTCTTAGCTCTTTTAAAAAAGAATGCTACTTTCAAATGGGATGCATTTTGCGATGAAGCTTTCCAATCGTTAAAGAAAAAAATGAATAACGCTCCGATATTACAATTACCATGTTTCGATAAAGAATTTTTAGTGACTTCAGATGCAAGCGACTAAGCTATAGGTAGTGTATTGTCTCAAGGAAAAATCGGTGAAGATAAACCCATCTGTTTTGCAAGTAGAACTCTCAATCAGACCGAGACGAGGTATTTCACCATAGAAAAGGAATTCTTAGCGATAATTTTTTCCGTCGAGCAATTTCGCCCTGATCTGTACGGTCGAAAGTTCACTATCATCACAGATCATAAGCCCCTCACGTGGCTCATGAACCTGAAAGACCCCACTTCTCGCCTAATGAGGTGGAGAATAAGGTTAGAAGAGTATGATTACAAAATCATATACAAAAGAGGAAAAGCAAATCTAAATGCCGACGCACTCAGCCGTGCGATCTCTGATACAAGTAAAACTATACAGGTGGAAACTAGAAGTCAAAATAAGGTCCAAATCGAATCCCAAAAGGAAACAAACAATAATTCTACATCGACTTATGTAGAAGAAAACACGAAAGTCTTCTAGAGACTCGTCATATTAAGAAAAAATACTTCTTATTGCCAATACATAACTCCATACAGGAAAATTCATTAATTACGTATTTACCCGATAACTACGTAATACCCTTAGGAGAAGCTATTGAATTTGACAAAGGCAAAATATCTTACATTGTTGGACGCGCTCCTATACCTATCAGAAATGAAACTGATCGAAATCAAATAATAAAACATTTTCAAAAATTGTAGGCCTACTCAAAGAACGAGAAAACTATTTCTATAGCCATACCAATCAGCGATAACTTAAGTTATCGCGAACTAAAGTTTCTATGTTCTAAAGAATTTGAAAAGTCAGGCACTAGACCAATTTTCTTTCTTAATAAAGTAATTAAACTAACGGATGCTGAAGATATAGCTCAAGTAATAAAAGAGCATCATATCTCTCCGTTAGGCGGTCATCAAGGTGAAGCCAAAACTATAAGCAAAATAAAAAGAATCTACAATTGGCTAATCCTAACAAATGGCTCTACAGTCTCAGAACACCCCTCACTTTAAATAATATACGCAATGGCGAAATTAAACCACTAACCTTAAAAGGTACCAGAATTTTAGAAATTCGACCCACCTGCTATATTCGAAGCGACTTTCAACATCTAACTAATATCACATCCTTGATGGACAGAATTAATCTAGATATACCACAAGAGATTACGATAAGAAACAGCGAGGACATTAAATCTCTTAAAAGTAAAGAAAAAACTAAATTAAAAAACGTCACCCCACATCACGTTCATCATTATTTACTCATATACTGTTTAGTAGCAATAGCTTCGATTATTATTATATTGAGAATGATTAAGAACTATATTAAGAAAAAACCTGCAACATTAGAAACCACTGAAAACGAAGTAAGCCAAGCTAATGTTGAAGTAGAATCCTCATCTAGGAATATACCTTTAACTAGAACTGTTAATTAATAAAAAAAAAAAAAAAAAAAAAAAAAAAAAAAACATTTAAATATCTTTTGTTGTAGTAGTTTAAGTCCATTACCTTTTTTCAATATATATATACATATATAAGTATCTCAACTAATAAGAAAAACTAATACATATAATTGTTTTTTTTTGTATCAAATATATTTAGGGTTATATAATAAGGCATTATAGTCATAAGGTAAAAACAAAAAAAACAAAAAACAATGTCAGTACATACATACATATATCACTTACCTGTATAATTTGTAAACAAAAATTATAATTATAGTACCTATATTTAGATTATAATTTACCAAAAAAAGAAAAGGATAAGACTATATAACTCTAATCAAATATTGTAACCTTTTACGGCGGAGCTTTAACATCCATTCCAACAAAAATTTTCTAATTCTTTTCAAGAAATACAAAATCTCTCTTTAGGGGGAAGGTGTCATGAATCCACATCACCTTCTTCAGATTCATAACTCCCTAATTACCTGAATGCTATATCTATACATTTATTATTATTCACAAAAACCTAAAAATAAATCTTAAACCGATTTCATATACAAACATTACACATTTCATATACAAAAAACCTTCACCCATTAACACACTCAGAAACAGGCGTCGAAGAAGAGAAGTTTTCCTAAGTTCAACCTGGAGAGTCTCCCTACCCAAGGTAAGGCGTCCAGTGTTTAAAGTGTCAAAAGAGTTCTAGTGTAAAATCCAGTACTATTTATCTGTGTAATTAAATTGGAAGTCTTTGTAAAGTCTAGTATTTTTCAGAATACTAAAAGAAAGTTTTTTGTAACCAAGTTAAAGGAACTTTTTGTGATTAACTGTGCAGTGAAGAATTAAATTAAACTCTCGCCCATAACTTCCTGAGTTTTTACTGAAAACAAGTATTGGTAAGGCTAGCGCAACAACAAGGAAAATAAGTTAAACTCCAAGTGGCGTGTAACAATGTGCTCATCTCCATAACGTAACTCTACCGCCTGTACTAATGAAGTGTAATCACGTTGCCTTTCAATCGATATAGTTTGTAACAGCTCTGACGGAGGACCACGAAGTGGGAATACCAGAGCTGTAGCTTTGTCTGCATCATTCCATCCGTTTACTTCGGAGGCAGCCTCGAATTGTCTCTTAAAAATATGCTACGAATTTTGTCCATCAAATATTGGAGTTTTCATTCTGCCTGCACCGGATATTTCAGTTCCTTCGTGCCGAGGTTGTCGATGCTTCATTCTCTCCAAATCTGTTTTAAAGTTGCTAAGCTTCTCCGTAACATTTTGTTGTACTTCCGACACTTGTTGTTAAACTTCCAGCACTTCCTGCTGGATTCCTACATTCTTACATTTTGTTCGTCTAATGAATTTTTAATAAAATTCTTCTGTTCGTCCAAACAGGTTTCGAGACAATTCTACAAAGAACTCTTTTATTCATCCCAACGAGCTTCCAGAGAATTCTTTTGTTCCTCCAAACGCGCTTTTAGGGAGTTCTTTTGTTCCTCAAGAGCATTCTTCTGCTCATCTAAGCGGGATTCCAGAGAATTCTTTTGTTCTTCCAGAGGGTTCTTCTGCTCATCTAGACGAGATTCCAGGGAATTCTTTTGTTCCTTTAAACATGCTTGCAGAGAATTCTTTTGATCCTCATAAGCTTTCTTCTGCTCATCCAAACGGGCTTCTAGAGATTTCATTTGTTCCTCATTAGCATTCTATTATTCCTCCAAGAAAGATTGCTTTTGTTCCTCAAGAGCATTCTTTTGTTCCTCCAAGAGGATTGGCTTTTGTTCCTCAAGAGCATTCTTCATCTGCAGGGCTGAAAGCTCCATTTTGGTCATTAAGGTACCCAAAAGCTGTTCTATGTTCATCGCAGGCTCTTCTTCAGCTTCAGCTTTCTCTTCAAAACAAATGTATCACGATTCGTTTCTTCCTCTATCAAGGCTTGTCTAAGTCGCTCGGCTAGAACATTTTTAGACCTGTCGTTTGCAATGACCGATTCCCCAACTCCTCTTTCAATTTCTTCTGCTAAGCTCCTCTAGTTTGCGTCCCATTCTTGCGTCTTTTTTAATTCACTCACAGTTTAATATAAAATTATCTTTTGGAATTTTTACATACGATTTCACATAATTAATCACTCTTTGAATTTCAAAGTCAAATGCCACCACTTTATTTTGCGATTTTATTTTACTTCTGACACTAGCTGTTACGAGCGTGGCCTTAGTTCTGAAATATTGTGTTTATTTCAGATATAATTCAAAAGTTCTTTCTTTATTTAACTTTACTGTTTACTCTCAAAATTCACAAACAATTATCAAATCAACTCTTTAGTTATCGCTAGTACTGTACTTCTAATAATCACAATTCAAATAGTTTACTTCGTTCACTTCGCTGTCTGAAATAAGACTCCCTTCCTGGTTGTGAGTACCGCCGCATTTACACTCTACAAATTATACTAAAACCTTCCTGAATATTTCGTTTTCCGAACCCAAGGTTTACTATGATGTCACTAGCCTAAAATTGCTGCCATTTCCAATAGATGTCGCTTGTGTCTTTTTGTGGCACGTAACAGTACTGAGCTCGTTTTGAAACATAACGACGGTCTGCATAGTATTATTATTTTTGAAAAGATAATCAGCGTCATTGTCTAACAAAGCGTAGACTTCATCAGGTTTTTTGAACGGAAGGGGGTGAATTTTGCTGATGTAAAAATCTGGCGAACTACATACGGGTATAACAATTTTAATAAATATCTGATCGGGCAGGTAGAGGCTTTGTACCGATACTACCTCGTTAATAATAGAGGTATCTCGAAGTAAATGTTTAATCTGGTTATGTTGTTATATAAATTTTTTAAGTTCTCTGAATGTAAAAGAAGTGGGTGTAATCGATGTTGTTACAATTCGTTTATAATTGTGAAAATTTTCGAAAGGTTGTTTTGTACATGCTGTAACTGAGATAATATTGTCAGAATAATCTCGTTCAGTTCAGCTTGTATTCTATTTCTAGGATTTCCACGTCAAATTCACTCATAGTGCCATTAACTTTTAGAGGAAAAATATCGACCAGCTGTATTAAATGGTCCAGATTTTTTGTCAATTATAGTATTGGCGACGATAGCGATTCAAAATGTGACTTCATTAAAGTGAGTTGTCTTTCCAGAAGAAGAATGGATTGATCTTCTTGGTTTTCTAACGCGTCGAGGTGACTGTACATATTGTTGCTATCGTCTCTATCTATTGTGCCAAACAAGAGCTTGCTCTGCTTCCCACCAATAACCCTCGTTTTTCGCGATATCGCGCTAAGAAGGACGTCAATTCAGAGATTTCTAACAACTGTTTTGGTTGTTGTCCAATTAGGCATGTTTATGCGAGCGACCACCATCCACGTCGTGTGGTAAAATACTGCAGTTCCTATTGGTTCCATCAAGATTTCCCTTTCCGGCTTTAGTAGCGTTAAGTCGAGGGGATTACTGGTGACCCATTGCCACGTAAGTGTGGTCATTAGAAAGCCAAGAATTTCCATACCTAAAACACTTCAGTGGTTAGGAAAGATTCTTTCTTTGTACAGTTAACTAGAGATAAAGAAAACGAAAAGAAAAACGAAGTAAAGATAAAAAAGAATAAAAAGAACAAAAAGAATTAGAGGCGAAAACAATATTCATTTGTTTTACTTATTTCCAAAGTTTTAATCTATTATTATGTACACGCCGTTTACCGTTTTTAATTCGAATAACCGTATTTGCTAGCGAAGATACTTCAATTACATTGCACGGTCCTAACGATTCAGGAGAAAACTTGCCTTTTTTAAGCGGCTTCTTTAGCAGCACTTGGTCGCCAATATCGAAAATTAAAGGCCGAGCCGTTTTGTCATATTGGATTTTGGAGTACTCTTTACTTTGTAGTAATTTAATACGCGCAATTGCATAAGCCTGTTGTACAATACTTCTTAATTTAAAGTAATAGTCTTCAAAGTTCTATACTGGTTCAAGCTCCCGTTGCAAATTGTTAGGAATTTCCGCATTGAAACCGAACACACAGTCCATAAGCGTAAGTTTAGTTCCTGTATGTTTGCTGTTATTTCGTACGAACATTGCTGCCCTATGATGTTTAACTCATCTACGGGGGTTAGACTCAACGAAGATTTTCAGATACTCGACCAAAAGCCTATGAGAGCGCTCCAAAGCTCCATTGCTTTGCAGCTGGTACGCGGTAGTCTGTATTTGCTTGATCGTGAGCATTTTACAATCTCTTTGAACAAACACCTTGCAAAGTTTGTCCCTTAATCTGTACTCAGTACTTTGGGGACTCTGTAGCAGGTTATTATTTCATTAAAAAATGCCTTCGCTACTGTTGAAGTTTTTGCATCTGGTATAGCGACGCAGTCCATGAACCTCGCCAAATCATCCTCGAAAGTGAAGGTATACTTATTAACTTCACTTGTTTCTTCTAAAGGGCTTACCGGGTCCTAATAAACTTTCGCGAAAGGCTCGGGAGCTGTGTCCATTATTACCATGGGCATTTTATTTTTACGGCTAGATAACGTTGGCATTTAATGCAGTTTATTATGTATTTATTTATATCCGATAAGACACCTTTCCATATAAGCTCTGTGCGTGTCTTACAAAATTTTTTCCAGATGCCTTGGTGACCGCCCAGAGGTGCATCGTGGAAGATATGTAGGATAGTCTCAATTCCGTTCCTATCTTTCAAGATTCAAATTTTGCCTTTTTTGCTAATTTCATCCTCGTTGTTGTTACATCAGCTTCTTCGTATGAATTGAGGGCAGTCTCCAGTACATGTACTTCCATAGTAGCAGGCACCGTGGTTGTGTGATTCAATGGTATGTCCTGTAGACGATGAGGCTCTTCTGATAATAATGGCAAGTTATATGGGCCTTGTTTGACTTGAGATCGTGTAACTACCAAGTTGCTTTTGCTGTTATCCTGATCTTGAGTCGCGGAGCTTCCTAATTCTGCTAAATTCTTCTAAACTACAGTTGCTGTCTCCACTGATTTTATTTCCTTATTTTCATTCACGATTTTCTACTTTAGTTTCTCAACTTTTCCTTCATTAAGTCTTACTATATCATAATCTTCCCGTTTCCCAATATTTGGATTAACATTTTTCAGTATGACCGCCATTTCGTTGATATTTACTATACCTATCACAATGTGTTGGTCCTTTGGATGCACTACACAATTGGAAATGAGCACTCCAGGGCTTAGCTCTTCGGCTAAACAAATCCAATCTCCTTCATTTGAACAAGCTGTCCTGAGCAAAACTTCAGATCGAGCAGGAATATGAACTTCTCTCAGGGCTGCTCTCTTGTTGCGAGTCTTTTATTAGATCAGCTAGCGTAATGCGGACAGACTTTTGTTCCGCATACCCCGACTTGCCGAGATTGCGGGTTGCTTTCTAAGACTCCTTCCCACAATCCAACTTTGGACTAGCCTTGGCACTTGAACTTTCATCTGAATGCGTAGCAGTTTCTTCAAACGGCACTTCGAATTCTACTTTATTAATTTCCGTGCGAGGGAAAAGTAGTCGATTTCTAGGACCTTGAGCATTGCAATTTTCTTGATGAGAGTCATTTCCTAACAATCCATCTTCCGAAATGTTAGTACCATAACTTACTACATTCAATTTACAGGGTAACTCTGATTTCAACACAAAAGTTCTGTAACGAAGAGCTTGTCAGCCGACAGATCTACCTACATTCACTTGTACCTGAATGTAGATACATACTGCATCCGACACCTCTTTGTTACAAAATCATCGCGGGATTAGCGTGGGTAGCTGCACAGCAAATATGCCGCTAGCGATCAGCCGGCTTGGGGTGGTTCTTGCCACCCACATCCCTAGATGCTTGTTAAGCTGTGCAAAATCGTCAACATAACTGATCAGACAGACGGACGGACAGAAAAAAAAAGATCTAATGCAGGCTTCCTTCTCATGGTGGAACCTGAAAGCCTAAAAAGAAGAAAATTGATTTTATTTATATGCTGCAAAAAGGAGAATAGAAGACCTCAGCAACGCCGAACAAGTGCTAATTCACCCGGAGAGCTTACAACGCTGGCAAATGGACGATTGAGAGAGAATGAGAGAGCTGAGAGGGGTCTCTGATGTTGTTGAGACCCCGGCTTTGGGTAATGTTGGGCCCAATCGCCCCCATCCACCCTGGCTAAGCCTCCAAAGCCGTATCGAAATGCTTAGCCCCATCTGTACGTGTTTTACATCTATTGCCGTGTGTGTGTGGAAACGACCTCCCTCCTGTCCGCGACCATCCCCTTTATGGAACTAATCACTCCATCGCGCTGAATCCGTTACCAACCTGTAAACAAAAGAAAAAAGCAACTTGGAGAAGGGCGGTCAAAGGTGACCAAACTAAATCACCCAAAAGAAGAAGGAAGTCGTATCAAGGAACTCAAAATCTCATCAAGTCCAATTCAAAATAGTTTATTTATTTAGAATGTTCAAGCATACGAGTCACTTACGAGGGAGGATACCTGATCACAAATAGACTAACATGGTATATATACAAAAAACTAAAGGAAACAAAGTCTCCGGTTAATATTAATCTAGATCTGAATCCTTACAACTAGCCCTAATAAGCGCTTTCCTATTATATGACTTATCGAACCCTGTGATCGACGCCTAACCTTAGATGTACACTGACTCGTTTTAACACTGTAAAATTAGAAACAAAAGAACACAAAGCAAATAATAATACTTAGAGAAAACTTGAACTAACTTTGTGGTCCGCTATGGACTTACATAACACCTGATTTAATCATATTCGGGGTTTCCTCCTTTACCAAAAGGGTTGGACACTGGTTTTCCAACTATCTGCTAGCTGCTTCAGGACTATGTTGAAGTCTGAGTTCACCCGATCTTTGTTACGTGCAAGGAAACTTTTGCACAAATTTTCTCTCAGGTTCGCCACTACTATGGTATATAAGACTCACCAACGCGCAGGTAAGTATTTCAAATAATGCAAATTATGTGTGCACAGAATGGTTAAACCGAAATTTGATCTAAAGTTTACCAATGTAATGATATGTGAGAATCACTGTCGCACAGGTAAATATTCCAGTTAATACAAATTATGAGTGCACAGCATGAATAAACCAAAACTTTCCTTTCAGTTCACCACTAGGAAGATCTACATAAAAATCGCTGTCGCACAGGTAAGTATTCCAATTAATGAAATTTATGAATGCGCAACATTAATGCCAACATTTTCCTTCAGTTCACTATTAGGAAGATCTATGGGGAAAATTACTGTCACACAGGTAAATATTTCAAAAACTAAAACTTATGAATGCGCAGCATTAATACTAAAATTTTCTTGCAGTTCACTCTTAGAAAGATCTATGTAGAAAATCACTGTCGCACAGGTAGGTACTCCAATCACTAACATTCATGGATAAAAAAAAATCACTGTCGCACAGGTAAGTAATCCAATTAATAAAACTTAGGAATGTGTAGCATTAACACCAAAATTTTCTTTCAGTTCACCAACAAGATGATATACATGAAAATCACTGTCGCACAGGTAAATATTCCAATTAATAAAATTTACGACCAGAATGAATAAACTAAAATTTTTCTTGCAGTTCACTAACTGTTCAGTCCACATACATAATCCCGCGGTGAGTCCTTGGTTCATCCCCAGATATATACCTAAAAAGATAAATAACAAAACACAAAGAATCTTATCTTACAATAATTTAAACAAAAAATACTTATCTGATATAAGGGAACTTCCTCCCTTTAATCCAACGCCGTCCTAAAACTTTCTCCATTATTTTTCACCTGAAAATAAACAAAAAACTCTTATAAATAACTAGTAAATAGAATAATTAACCAAAAACTTACCATTTCTTGACCCAAATCCTACTTCCCTCGGATTATTTACATTGACATGTCAAAAATGTCAACATATCACCATATGTTCTCGCCTTCGCCGCAGTCAGAGTTCAGTGTAGCGTTAAGTTTAACAAACCTTGAAAACGAACGTTGCCAAGGCAACCTATCATGAAGCCTAAACTTAGCGGTTCGCTGCGGCTATAAAAAGGCGACAAGCTGCAGCAGAATCACCCATTCCCAATTCAGAATTTGATCTGAAAACATCAGAATCTACTCTGATTTTCCAAATTATCCAAACTAAATCTTGTCTCCATCCCACACCTAAGTAGGAATTTACTCCTACTGCAGAAATTTAATTCTGCAAATTCCATCCCACACCTAAGTAGGAATTTACTCCTACTGCAGAAATTTAATTCTGCTAATTTCATCCCACACCTAAGTAGGAATTTACTCCTACTGCAGAAATTTAATTCTGCTAATTCCATCCCACACCTAAGTAGGAATTTACTCCTACTGCAGAAATTTAATTCTGCTAATTCCATCCCACACCTGAGTAGGAATTTACTCCTACTGCAGAAATTTAATTCTGCTTATTTTTTCATCTCACATCTAAGTAGGAATTTACTCCTACTGCAGAAATTTAATTCTGCTTATTTTTTCATCTCCCACCTGAGTAGGAATTTACTCCTACTGCAGAAATTTACTTCTGCATTAATCTCTATCAGACATCTCAGTAGGAATTTACTCCTACTAATTTCATCTAAGCAGGAATCTACTCTTGCTGCAGAAATTTACTTCTGTCATTATAACTATTTTTGCATTACTGCTACCGTGCTTATACGTGTAGCACAAAACTTCTATTGTATTAATAGTGGATTCTCTCTCTCTCTCTTTTCAGAAATAAGGGGAGCAAATCTTTCTGGCAGTATTGTTTTAAAACTAATGAATTTATATTGAATTGGTAGCTTAAGATAGTATAAGTTTCTGAATTCTTAGTAGTAAGTTAGGTTAGTTATAAGAAAATTGAAATTGTGATAATAGTTTGTAAGCAATATATCGAATTAAAATTTTTATATTTGAATTTATAAAGGTTGAGTTATCCTTCCACAACCAGCACCCCCTTTAGCTTGAGCACAGATCTCACACTAATAGAAAGGTCTACATGGAAAATCACGGTCGCACAGGTATATATTCCAATTAATAAAATTTTCGACCAGAATGAATAAACTAAAAATTTTTCTCTCATTTCACAAAATTTTCTTTCAAAGAAAATCTGAAATTTTCCACTGCGGATTAGACGCGAGCCGATGGACAATGCGCGGACGCCTGAAGCTCCCGCGGAAGATAAAAAAAAACGAAAGGAGAAAATCCCCAAGAAAGGGAAGCAAAAAAACTCTAAGGCTGATTTTAAATAAAGACGAATCACGACTCAATTTTTCTGCGACCGTTCTCGTTCAAAGCCAAAAAACAACTCCTCGACTACCAGCAGTCTCCCTACATTCCATCGTTCTTCACTCAGCAACCGGCAAGCGAGCGCCTTTTTTCTTCCCAGAATTTTTTGTTCTTCTTTCAAGCCTGCTGCAACACATTGCATGATGGCATCACGCGATTTGTTATAGCTAGGCGAATTGCCGTTTTCGTCGCTTTGATGTGGTTGACTAGCGGTAATTTTTAAACGAAAAATTGGTTTTTGTGCTCATTTTGCACATTTTATAATTTTCCGACTGAAAAATATTCTGCTGTTGTTGTTGTTTCTTATAGATCTGGACTTGTATGCGGGTATGTATAAATATGTCTTTATCTTTTCAGGAATTTTTTTAATATGAAGAAGTAGCATAGGGCTACTTCTTGTAAATATATAGATTTTATCTTTTATTTTTCCAGGAATTTTTGTACTATGGAGAAGTAGCATAGGGCTACTTCTTGAAAATATATAAATTTTATCTTTTCAGGAATTTTCTAATATGAAGAAGTAACATAGGGCTACTTCTTGAAAATATATAAATTTTATCTTTTATTCTTCCAGGAATTTTGGTACGATGGAGAAGTAGCATAGGGCTACTTCTTGAAAATATATAAATTTCATCTTTTCAGGAATTTTCTAGTATGAAGAAGTAGCATAGGGCTACTTCTTGAAAATATATAAATTTTAACTTTTCAGGAATTTTCTCATATGGAGAAGTAGCATAGGGCTACTTCTCGGAAATAGCTAAATTTTATTAAGTTATATACTCTGGGAAATCATGGGGTTTTCTCTTCAAACGAACAGAAGCCAAACAAAAGTAGCGTAAGGGGTATACGCTACAGCGTGGGGATGACCCACCGAGAATAGAGTCTCATGCCTGGCAAAACGAGGTAGGGAGAGAAAAGAGAGAAAAAAGAGAAAAGAGAGAAAAGAGAGAAAAGAAAAAAAAACAAGAAAGTCGACTCGGGAGGTGAACTATGAATAATATTTTTGCAGCCGCGCCCAATGTGGGGACGATTCACCAGATTCTCAAGCTTTGACACGAGACATATGTCAGGATATGCACTAAAAGGGAATAGATCCACCCACAACGCGCCCAACGTGGGGACGACCCACAAGTCTCAAGCCGGGCATACACTATACCCTGGGTTATTGAGAAATCGGATCCCATTTGCGGCCCTGGTCCCAGTTCGTCTTGGACAAGGGAGGACTGATCTACCGATAGACGTCGTCTACTAACTCGCCTCGCCCAATGAACTGACCAGGAAGAGGTGCAGCGATTGATTTATTGGGTACGAGAATGTTCGGCTCGAGATTACGACTTCATCGGTGAAATGCCGCTACTTATCGTTCTGGGTTCTGCTGAATCCAGTCGCAACACCCCGGAAATTCCCCCCAATCCCACGAGAGGAAATCGCTTCGTAACAGATAGTATTCATCTATCAACTCACTCAGGATGACGGAAATCCCGCGGGATGCAGCAAGCGGATTCAAGCTCTAACGAAATTGAAGAAAGGACAGGAAAGAAACAATCTTCAGATGCAGGCTAACCCAGAAGTGGTTAGTAACAAAGACTGGGACCAACTAATCTTGTTAGTTTAGAGATAGTACACAATATATAAAAAAAGCTACACTCCACTGCGGTTTCAGCCATACCAACCACCGCTCGGAGACCTTTTAATTGGAAGTGTTTAAAGGCTCTTTTGCCTTTATCGATGCAATTGTTATTCGTTGGTTGAGTCAATGGTACTTGGACATTGACTTTGATGCGAGAGTCGTTGGTGCTTGTACCAAGACTCTTCAGCGATTAAAAATATTGGAGCATGTTCTGATTGCCTTACCTTGGGTAGGGGGCAATTCAGAGCTTCGTGGTAGCTTGTACAATTAAAACAAAATCTCTCTATCAACTACGCTTTATTTCTTATTCGAATTAAATTTATATATAAAAATTGCTGACTTAAATAATATTTTGTACATTGCAATTCTATTCTACGTACCTACTCTTTTACTCACACCCACGAATTCTGCTGTCGTTCACAGTACCGAGAAAATTTCATATTGATAAGCTTGACCATGCACAAGCTACATATCCAATTACTTACTCTATACCTTCGACTTTTACCGCGACAATTCTATGTACAATGCACACGCTGCTTATCAGGCAAATTCTATGCACAAGCTGCATAGCATGTACATTCCATGCACAAGCTACATATCATGTTTCAATTTTTACCAGCAGAATTCGTGGGTGTCTGCATTTATTTAATTTTTATGAGAATTATTTCTTGCAAACTCGAACATCCTCCCCCGCGTTGGACGGTAGTCCAACTATGGCTGGTTCTCGATGGTTATTTCAAAATCCCCGGCCGAACTTCGCCTTGGATGAGGGATTGGTTGTTGAAGGTCTGCAATCATCCGTCTGGGATGAGGTTTTGGTTTTGGGCATTCATCCGGGTTTCGGTACCAATTCCAGCTATTAGCTTTACACTTCCATATCAGACATACAGCGATAGTGCCTGCTAGCAACATCGCTATACATCCTACGGCATACTGATGAACACCATGTGCCTAGAGTCTATTGGGTAGCTCGCTGTTGGTGATTTGTTGATCGAGGCGTTGTTTGACTTCCTCCAGTTCTCGAAACTGAGCCTTGTATGGTGATGCCTTGTGTATTACAGCCTCCAACTCCTCTGGTTTCACGATGTCTGTGATATTACTTATTGGAGTGTAGGACATCCTATTGACAGTTGGGTAGATATTGTGACCCTGAACCGTAACTTCGTTCTGTTTTATCATGCAATGCTCTTGTAGCTTCATAATACCCGATCCTTCCATTGTTGTTGTCGTGACGTTGGTGCCACAAACGACCTTCACCAATGCCCTTTCCTTGATCGCAAATATCCATTGGTTTGGATTGTTTAGTTGGATCCACTGGGGCTCATCTCCGATGTCAACGATGCGGCATGATGACGCTGGTGACAATCCATTTATCAAATTTACCTCACAGGAGCTTTTACTTGACCCTCGATTGTAAATTGGATGAGTTTGTCTACATAAATGATGACCTTCATTGATGGAAATGCACGATTGTACTTCTGGTTCAGTGAGAGGGAAGTATTGATCCCGATGTAGGTTGATGATCAAAAACTTAGATGATGGAGTAATTCTGATGAAGGTACCATTGATGAGTACTGGTATCGGTATTATCCGAAACAGTTCAAAATCCTCAGGTGAAAGCAATGGCAGACTGAGCTTAAAGATAATGTGTCTTGCTGTGACTCGTGCTGCTGCCTTCAGTAAGTTGTATAAGCTGCGAACATCATCTGGTCTCATTGGGAGTCTTAATGACAGTGATAAGTGGTTTCTGATGGTGAACAATTCTTGTGTTAGTTGTTTGGGTGAGATCAATTGGGGACTAACTCGTCCGTTATGAGTGTCAGTAAGCGTATCTATGATAGCGAACTGAACTCTCTGTATATTTGACGCTACTAGAATTGTCTGTATGGACAGCGATGTAAACAGGAGGGTTAGTCTTTCTTGCTGAAGTTCCTCTGCAGTAAATTGACTGAAGTTGGCAAGTTGGGCCAACTCTGATTCTATTTCTTTATACTGGTTGGTATACTGTTCGTGATTTTTCCTAATGATGTTCACAGTCGAATCAATAATTGTTGTTTGGTTTTTGATCAGATTAAGAAGGTGGTTTTCATTTGACTTCACATCCTCAATCGTCTGAGACATCTTCTCAGCGTAATCAGCATCTAATTCTCCAAACAATGCATTGGCGATGTTTCCGACAAAATTCACGGCTCCTCTCCTAGTTCGGCTTGTTTCGACATCCACTTGTGGCCTTAATAGTTCGTTATTGCTGGACAGCTCTGCCTTTAGATGCTCCAGTTGTGTCACTATAGTTCTACATGATTTATCTCTAGTGATTGAATTGCAGAGGTCATGTAACACACGACTTCCATTCAGCAGACCTTCGAACTCTCTCCAATAGGGTGTCATATTATAATAGACAATGAGGTTCCATTCATTATAAATCACGCGCGCGGTGCCAAGGTTTTCAAAGTGGAGCCCTGGCTGAGACTTGAATGGCGTTATTTGAACAGGTGATCCTATACTTAATGGTAGGCACAAACAAACCACTAGTAGCATGCTGATTGCGGACCCTGCTGACAATCGTGCTTTCTTTCTTGGAATTTTATTTGCCGCCGTTAAACTAGACTGGTCTTGCCGTGTTGATGCCGAGTTTGAAATGGTTGAGTCTATTTTAGTACTGGTACTAGTTTTCCTTAGTATTGATTCATCCGCCAAAGGTGTTTCCTCATTTAATATGGGAAGCGGTGCCAACCTATGTATAGGTCGACGCAGGACATTGTTTGCTACTCGGACATCAACCACCCGAGCGAAGCCGTCGTCACCTTTGATGACGCTAATTATTCTTCCTAGTGGCCATTTAAGTGGAGGCAGGTTGTCCTCCTTAATGACGACCAACGTTCCTGTTTCGATATTTTGGCTTGACGTCTTCCATTTAGTGCGTTGTTGTAATTCATTCAGGTACTCTCTGGACCACCACTTCCAAAATTCATTTTTCAGGTGGGCGACCAATTTCCATCTAGTAGGAAGATTGGCTTTTACTAGTTCTGATTTTGGATCAATTGTGCTGGTAAGCGGTTCACCTATTAAGAAGTGTCCAGGAGTTAGTGCTGATAGATCATTGGGATCTGATGAGAGAGGCGTTATTGGCCTCGAGTTCAAAATTGCCTCGATTTCTTCAACAAGGGTTTCTAACTCCTCGTAAGTCAAGGATGCATTTCCAACTGTCCTTTTAAGTAGATGCTTAGCCGATTTAACGGCAGCCTCCCAGAGACCCCCAAAATGAGGGGCACGTGGAGGAATGAAATGAAAGTCGGTGCCCTTGGGTTCACATACTGCAGCAATTTTTGTCTTCGCCTTGTCAGAATATATGGTTTCCTTCAGCTCTTCTAGTTCATTTTTGGCACCAATGAAATTCGTTGCGTTGTCGCAATAAATGTTTCGACAGTGGCCTCTCCTTGCCACGAATCGTTTAAGAGCTCCGAGAAATGCTTGTGTGGTCAAATCACTCACCACTTCCAGGTAAACTGCCTTGGTGGCAAAGCAACAGAACACTGCAATGTAGGTTTTTGGTGGGCGTTTTCCTCTAACCTTATAATGTGTCCACACTGGCCCACAAAAGTCCACACCAGCATTTGTAAATGGCCGTGCAGGTTGAACCCGGTGAGGAGGCAAATTGCCCATTACCTGTGACATCATTGTTAGTTTCGCTCTTGCACAGCGCACACAATTTTGAACGATGGATCTTGCAATCGTTTTGCCCTTTACTGGCCAAAACTGTTGTCTCGTGATTGCCAGGAGAGTCTGTGGACCAACGTGAAGATTTTCAACGTGAATTTTGGTCATAAAAAGCTTAGTGAACGGATGTGAATACTGCAGTAGTATTGGGTGCTTCGCCTCATAGGATACGTCGGCAGCTTGTAGTCGTCCTCCAACGCGTATGATGTCTCTTTCATGTAAGAAAGGTGCCATACTAATCAATGAGCTGCTTTTGTCTAGATGTTTAAATCGCCTTAGTTGATTAATCTCCCTGTCAAAACACTCTGCCTGCATTACCTTAACAATCACTATAAGGGCTTCATTGAGTTCTTCGGCCATGAGTGATTGTGTGTTAGTTGTGCTTATCTTTTTGCTTCTCTGTTTCAATCGGCTTATGAAACGTATTACATATGCTGTGATGCGGGCTAGTTTTTTGAACGAATTATGGTGATTTATCTTGTGAATGAAGTGTGTGGAATCCTGCTGTGTGGTTATGGGCAGTGCAGTTTGTTTCTTTTCTAAATCACACTCAATATTCCTTGAATATGGTTGCGGCCATGATGATTCACTGCCGTGTAAAAATAGAGGGCCATAAAACCACAAGTTACAAGATTTCAGCTTGTCCGGGTTTAATCCTCGGGTCAAAATATCAGCAGGATTTTCCTTGGAGCCGACATGACGCCAGTGTTCAGGATTGGATAGTTCCTGAATACTCGCCACTCGATTGGCCACAAATGTATGGAATGATGAAGATGATGAATTCAACCATGCCAAGACAATTTCCGAGTCCGTCCAGTAATAAATCGGCTCGTTTTTTAGATGTAAATCTCTTTTGACACGAGTGGTGAGCTCAGCTGCTATTTTAGCTGCACATAGTTCAAGTCGAGGTAAAGTAACTTACATAATTGGTGCCACCTTCGACTTGGCACAAAGCAGTCGTACTACGATCTGATTATTTTTGGTTAGAGATCTGACGTACAATGCAGCTCCGTAGGCCTTCTGGGAGGCATCTGCAAACGTGTGTATCTGCGTGGATTTTGATAGTTCTTCAGGCAGTACATGTCTTGGAAATTTAATGTCGTTTAATGATTGTAGGTCATTACGAAACTTGACCCATTGTGTATGCATCTCCATTGGTATAGATGCGTCCCAATCTAATTTTAACGCCCATACTCGTTGCAGGAATATCTTGGCAGTAACCACTACTGGAGACATGATTCCAAGTGGGTCAAATAGCCGTGCTATATCTGAACATGCTGTTCGTTTTGTGATTGCGTTCCTTTCAACATTGGTGGTCTTGACACAAAATGAGTCTGAGTTTGGTAACCAACTGAGACCCAAAATTTTTATTTGCTCCTCAGTTTCACTGCCAAATGTGAGCTGTGGTTCTATATCCTTTGGTTGAATACTTTCCAGTAGTCGTGGGTGGTTTGCACACCACTTTCGGAGCGTGAATCCTGCCTTAGCCAGTGACGCTATCAGTTGTGTTTGCATTTCACAAGCAGTAGACAGACTATATGATCCTGTGATCACATCATCCACGTAGAAATCTCTAGCCAGTACCTCTGCTCCCAGTGGATATGAAGCGGCATGTTCTTGAGATAATCTTTGCAGACATTTTGTCGCCAAATACGGAGCGGAGGTAGTTCCGTACGTAACCGTATTCAGTTGAAAGCATTTTAGAGGATGATTTGGGCTGATTCTCCAAAAAATTAGTTGGAATTTTCGGTCGTCGTCATTGACCAATATTTGCCGATACATCTTCTCAATGTCGGCCGTGAAGACGAAGCGTGGTACTCGAAATCGGAGCAATATTGAGAATAGTTCGTCTTGTATTGTTGGTCCTGCCGCAAGTATGTCATTCAATGCGACATTTGAGGATGTTTTGCAAGAGGCATCGAACACAACTCTCAATTTGGTTGTCGTGCTCTCTGGCTTGAGCACACAATGGTGTGGAATGAAATAATGTGGTGTTGAAATTGATTCAACATCGACCTCTTGCATGTGGCCTAGGTTTTGATATTCATTCATAAACCCAACATATTCGGAGCGGAGCTCAGTATTCTTCATAAGTTTTCGCTCTATTGACAAGAACCTCCGCAATGCAATGTCTCTAGACTCACCTAGTTGTTGTGGATTTTCCGTGAATGGTAATTTGACAATAAAACGACCTGTATCACTTCTTTTGACACTTTGGTTAAAATGCTCTTCACATCGCTTTTCTGACGGTGTGAATGTTTTCCTTTCATCAGAAGCTTCCTCCAAGGTCCAAAACCTTTCAAGTTGTTGGTCCATTTCTTGGTCTCTGTTAAATACACAACAGAGGCTTTGATTTTGTGGTATCTGGTATATTTTACCAGCCAACACCCAGCCGAGCACAGTGGTCTGTAATGTTGGCAGTCCTTCGCCTAATCTTATCTGCCCAACCGATAAAAGCTGGTAGTAGAATTCCGCTCCGATCAATAAGTCTACGTAGTCTGGCGTATTGAAATTAGGATCGGCCAGCTTGATATTGGATGGCATTTTCCACTTTGAAATATCAATTTCTCGGTTCGGCTGTGGTGCTAAGATTTGCTTGAGGATGAATGCTTCTAGTCTGGCAGAAAACCCACTTGTGCGTGATTGGATTAACACGCTTACTCGTTTATTTGCTTGTTGCTTCGATTGACCGATGCCTTGCACATGCATTAGGGCTGGAGTTCCCTTTAGACCTAGTTTCTTGATGATTCTTTCACTTATGAGATTAACCTGGGATCCGGAATCGAGAATCGCCCTACACATTATACCCTTTCCATCATGTGTAGTAAGATTTATTGCAACTGTGCTGAGCAATACATAGCCTTCCTGGTGGTTAACCTTTTGCGTTGCTAGTGTCATGGATTGGCTTGTAGATTCAGCTAATTTGGGTTGCTGAGGTTGAGATGTCATTGCTTGTGATGAACTCGATTTTTCTTGTGGTGTGCCTTGTAGATACACTAATGTATTATGCCTTTTGGAGCAATGAGTACATCCCCATAATGTGCAGTTGGTTGCATAATGTCCGGACCTGAGGCAGTTAATACACAAGTTGTTCTTCCGTAGCAATCTTAAGCGTTCAACAGGTGTATACTGCAGGAATTTACGACAGCTAAAAAGCTGATGGTTCTCCTTGCAAACTATGCATGTCGGTTGAGGTGAGTTGGTGGATACAAATGAATTGACCCAACTGGGAACTTGGTTTAGTTTTCGCCGTGAGCCATCCGTTGGCTTGTCCTTCTGCCCCAGAGCTTCCAGGGACTGAAAGCGAGTTTCCAGAAAATTGACGAATTTCTCTACTGATTGCAAGGCTCGAGGTTGTTCCAGCGACTGTTCATATAGATTATGTGTGGCTTTATCTAATTTTCTCACTAAAATGTGCAATAATAATGGGTCCCAATTAACTGTGGGAACACCCAGATTTTCTAGGCCCATAAGGGATTCCCTCGTTGAGTCGTGCAATGCTTTAATAGTTGACGCACCTTCTGAAGTAAGTTTGGGCTGCGATAGCAGTTTATCGATGAGCGCTGTCACCAACAATCTTTTATTATCATAACGAGACTTCAATGTATCCCAGGCAGACGTATAATTATCATCTGATAATGTAAAGTGTCGAATGAGCTTCTCGGCTTCTCCCTTCAAGTTGGTCTTTAAGTACCACATTTTCTGGCACTTGCTCATGTGCTGATTATGTATCATCTGTGTAAATAAATCGTAAAATTGGCTCCATTTCAAGTAGTCTCCGTCGATTGTGGGAATTATAAACTTTGGTAGCTTCAACGCCACACCACTACTTGACGCCTCATTGCTTCTTGTTGTGGTACACTGGGCCAATTTCTCGGAGAGCCGGATGATGGTAGATTGTATTCTGTCTTCGAGTTGGAAATATTCCTCAGCGTTGTAGCCAACTTCTGACGGGTCATCTGCCATCTGCCATATTTCCATGTTAGAACTCTCTACCTGAGACCAGTATCGTTCAATGCTATTGATTTTACATTGATAATACTGCCTGGTTTAGAGCTGTTGATCGCCTGACTCTATTCCTTGCAGAAGGTGGCGTAATGATTGGATACCAGCCTTCTGTTTTCGTATATATCTGGTTAACATGTCTTCGTTATTGGCTGAATTGCTCATAGTGGTAGACATCTGGTCTTTTCTATTTGTTTTTACTGAGCCAATTACGAATTCTTGTTCTCTAGAATTGGCACTAGGTTTATCTTGTTGTTGCGCTCGGGTACTTGATTCTCCTGCTAGTGGTGCTGATTCTGGAGGGATGGATTTGATTAATCTTAAAATCTGATCTCGGCTTATGTGGTAAACTGCCTTGATCCCAGCAAAATACGATAAGTGAAGTAGCGGTGAGCTGTCTGGTCAGCGTGTCTGGTCTTAATAAGGGCATCTGTGGATGAAAACTGGCCCCATAGATCATCCAGTTGGTGTGGTTTTTCCTGCAAATCGGAAAGCGTCATCTGGTCTGGTGATTCCTCCTTGAGGTCTTTTACTAATTTTTGAATGGCAGTTCCATTCTTCTTTTGGAGCTGCGTCAAATCTTCCATGATGGTTGCGGTTCCTTGCGGTAGGAAATCGTTATCAAGTGATGCACTTGATCACGTCGGGGTCACCAAAAATGTTTAAAGGCTCTTTTGCCTTTATCGATGCAATTGTTATTCGTTGGTTGATTCAATGGTACTTGGACCTTGACTTTGATGCGAGAGTCGTTGGTGCTTGTACCAAGACTCTTCAGCGATTAAAAATATTGGAGCATGTTCTGATTGCCTTACCTTGGGTAGGGGGCAATTCAGAGCTTCGTGGTAGCTTGTACAATTAAAACAAAATCTCTCTATCAACTACGCTTTATTTCTTATTCGAATTAAATTATATATAAAAATTGCTGACTTAAATAATATTTTGTACATTGCAATTCTATTCTACGTACCTACTCTTTTACTCACACCCACGAATTCTGCTGTCGTTCACAGTACCGAGAAAATTTCATATTGATAAGCTTGACCATGCACAAGCTACATATCCAATTACTTACTCTGTACCTTCGACTTTTACCGCGACAATTCTATGTACAATGCACACGCTGCTTATCAGGCAAATTCTATGCACAAGCTGCATAGCATGTACATTCCATGCACAAGCTGCATATCATGTTTCAATTTTTACCAGCAGAATTCGTGGGTGTCTGCATTTATTTAATTTTTATGAGAATTATTTCTTGCAAACTCGAACATCCTCCCCCGCGTTGGACGGTAGTCCAACTATGGCTGGTTCTCGATGGTTATTTCAAAATCCCCGGCCGAACTTCGCCTTGGATGAGGGATTGGTTGTTGAAGGTCTGCAATGATCCGTCTGGGATGAGGTTTTGGTTTTGGGCATTCATCCGGGTTTCGGTACCAGTTCCAGCTATTAGCTTTACACTTCCATATCAGACATACAGCGATAGTGCCTGCTAGCAACATCGCTATACATCCTACGGCATACTGATGAACATCATGTGCCTGGAGTCTATTGGGTAGCTCGCTGTTGGTTATTTGTTGATCGAGGCGTTGTTTGACTTCCTCCAGTTCTCGAAACTGAGCCTTGTATGGTGATGCCTTGTGTATTACAGCCTCCAACTCCTCTGGTTTCACGATGTCTGTGATATTACTTATTGGAGTGTAGGACATCCTATTGACAGTTGGGTAGATATTGTGACCCTGAACCGTAACTTCATTCTGTTTTATCATGCAATGCTCTTGTAGCTTCATAATACCCGATCCTTCCATTGTTGTTGTCGTGACGTTGGTGCCACAAACGACCTTCACCAATGCCCTTTCCTTGATCGCAAATATCCATTGGTTTGGATTGTTTAGTTGGATCCACTGGGGCTCATCTCCGATGTCAACGATGCGGCATGATGACGCTGGTGATAATCCATTTATCAAATTTACCTCACAGGAGCTTTTACTTGACCCTCGATTGTAAATTGGATGAGTTTGTTTACATAAATGATGACCTTCATTGATGGAGATGCACGATTGTACTTCTGGTTCAGTGAGAGGGAAGTATTGATCCCGATGTAGGTTGATGATCAAAAACTTAGATGATGGAGTAATTCTGATGAAGGTACCATTGATGAGTACTGGTATCGGTATTATCCGAAACAGTTCAAAATCCTCAGGTGAAAGCAATGGCAGACTGAGCTTAAAGATAATGTGTCTTGCTGTGACTCGTGCTGCTGCCTTCAGTAAGTTGTATAAGCTGCGAACATCATCTGGTCTCACTGGGAGTCTTAATGACGGTGATAAGTGGTTTCTGATGGTGAACAATTCTTGTGTTAGTTGTTTGGGTGAGATCAATTGGGGACTAACTCGTCCGTTATGAGTGTCAGTAAGCGTATCTATGATAGCGAACTGAACTCTCTGTATATTTGACGCTACTAGAATTGTCTGTATGGACAGCGATGTAAACAGGAGGGTTAGTCTTTCTTGCTGAAGCTCCTCTGCAGTAAATTGACTGAAGTTGGCAAGTTGGGCCAACTCTGATTCTATTTCTTTATACTGGTTGGTATACTGTTCGTGATTTTTCCTAATGATGTTCACAGTCGAATCAATAATTGTTGTTTGGTTTTTGATCAGATTAAGAAGGTGGTTTTCATTTGACTTCACATCCTCAATCGTCTGAGACATCTTCTCAGCGTAATCAGCATCTAATACTCCAAACAATGCATTGGCGATGTTTCCGACAAAATTCACGGCTCCTCTCCTAGTTCGGCTTGTTTCGACATCCACTTGTGGCCTTAATAGTTCGTTATTGCTGGACAGCTCTGCCTTTAGATGCTCCAGCTGTGTCACTATAGTTCTACATGATTTCTCTCTAGTGATTGAATTGCAGAGGTCATGTAACACACGACTTCCATTCAGCAGACCTTCGAACTCTCTCCAATAGGGTGTCATATTATAATAGACAATGAGGTTCCATTCATTAGAAATCACGCGCGCGGTGCCAAGGTTTTCAAAGTGGAGCCCTGGCTGAGACTTGAATGGCGTTATTTGAACAGGTGATCCTATACTTAATGGTAGGCACAAACAAACCACTAGTAGCATGCTGATTGCGGACCCTGCTGACTATCGTGCCTTCTTTCTTGGAATTTTATTTGCCGCCGTTAAACTAGACTGGTCTTGCCGTGTTGATGCCGAGTTTGAAATGGTTGAGTCTATTTTAGTACTGGTACTAGTTTCCCTTAGTATTGATTCATCCGCCAAAGGTGTTTCCTCATTTAATATGGGAAGCGGTGCCAACCCATGTATAGGTCGACGCAGGACATTGTTTGCTACTCGGACATCAACCACCCGAGCGAAGCCGTCGTCACCTTTGATGACGCTAATTATTCTTCCTAGTGGCCATTTAAGTGGAGGCAGGTTGTCCTCCTTAATGACGACCAACGTTCCTGTTTCGATATTTTGGCTTGACGTCTTCCATTTAGTGCGTTGTTGTAATTCATTCAGGTACTCTCTGGACCACCACTTCCAAAATTCATTTTTCAGGTGGGCAACCAATTTCTATCTAGTAGGAAGATTGGCTTTTACTAGTTCTGATTTTGGATCAATTGTGCTGGTAAGCGGTTCCCCTATTAAGAAGTGTCCAGGAGTTAGTGCTGATAGATCATTGGGATCTGATGAGAGAGGCGTTATTGGCCTCGAGTTCAAAATTGCCTCGATTTCTTCAACAAGGGTTTCTAACTCCTCGTAAGTCAAGGATGCATTTCCAACTGTCCTTTTAAGTAGATGCTTAGCCGATTTAACGGCAGCCTCCCAGAGACCCCCAAAATGAGGGGCACGTGGAGGAATGAAATGAAAGTCGGTGCCCTTGGGTTCACATACTGCAGCAATTTTTGTCTTCGCCTTGTCAGAATATATGGTTTCCTTCAGCTCTTCTAGTTCATTTTTGGCGCCAATGAAATTCGTTGCGTTGTCGCAATAAATGTTTCGACAGTGGCCTCTCCTTGCCACGAATCGTTTAAGAGCTCCGAGAAATGCTTGTGTGGTCAAATCACTCACCACTTCCAGGTAAACTGCCTTGGTGGCAAAGCAACAGAACACTGCAATGTAGGTTTTTGGTGGGCGTTTTCCTCTAACCTTATAATGTGTCCACACTGGCCCACAAAAGTCCACACCAGCATTTGTAAATGGCCGTGCAGGTTGAACCCGGTGAGGAGGCAAATTGCCCATTACCTGTGACATCATTGTTAGTTTCGCTCTTGCACAGCGCACACAATTTTGAACGATGGATCTTGCAATCGTTTTGCCCTTTACTGGCCAAAACTGTTGTCTCGTGATTGCCAGGAGAGTCTGTGGACCAACGTGAAGATTTTCAACGTGAATTTTGGTCATAAAAAGCTTAGTGAACTGATGTGAATACGGCAGCAGTATTGGGTGCTTCGCCTCATAGGATACGTCGGCAGCTTGTAGTCGTCCTCCAACGCGTATGATGTCTCTTTCATGTAAGAAAGGTGCCATACTAATCAATGAGCTGCTTTTGTCTAGATGTTTAAATCGCCTTAGTTGATTAATCTCCCTGTCAAAACACTCTGCCTGCATTACCTTAACAATCACTATAAGGGCTTCATTGAGTTCTTCGGCCATGAGTGATTGTGTGTTAGTTGTGCTTATCTTTTTGCTTCTCTGTTTCAATCGGCTTATGAAACGTATTACATATGCTGTGATGCGGGCTAGTTTTTTGAACGAATTATGGTGATTTATCTTGTGAATGAAGTGTGTGGAATCCTGCTGTGTGGTTATGGGCAGTGCAGTTTGTTTCTTTTCTAAATCACACTCAATATTCCTTGAATATGGTTGCGGCCATGATGATTCACTGCCGTGTAAAAATAGAGGGCCATAAAACCACAAGTTACAAGATTTCAGCTTGTCCGGGTTTAATCCTCGGGTCAAAATATCAGCATGATTTTCCTTGGAGCCGACATGACGCCAGTGTTCAGGATTGGATAGTTCCTGAATACTCGCCACTCGATTGGCCACAAATGTATGGAATGATGAAGATGATGAATTCAACCATGCCAAGACAATTTCCGAGTCCGTCCAGTAATAAATCGGCTCGTTTTTTAGATGTAAATCTCTTTTGACACGAGTGGTGAGCTCAGCTGCTATTCTAGCTGCACATAGTTCAAGTCGAGGTAAAGTAACTTGCTTAATTGGTGCCACCTTCGACTTGGCACAAAGCAGTCGTACTACGATCTGATTATTTTTGGTTAGAGATCTGACGTACACTGCAGCTCCGTAGGCCATCTGGGAGGCATCTGCAAACGTGTGTATCTGCGTGGATTTTGATAGTTCTTCAGGCAGTACATGTCTTGGAAATTTAATGTCGTTTAATGATTGTAGGTCATTACGAAACTTGGCCCATTGTGTATGCATCTCCATTAGTATAGATACGTCCCAATCTAATTTTAACGCCCATAGTCGTTGCAGGAATATCTTGGTAGTAACCACTACTGGAGACATGATTCCAAGTGGGTCAAATAGCCGTGCTATATCTGAACATGCTGTTCGTTTTGTGATTGCGTTCCTTTCAACATTGGTGGTCTTGACACAAAATGAGTCTGATTTTGGTAACCAACTGAGACCCAAAATTTTTATTTGCTCCTCAGTTTCACTGCCAAATGTGAGCTGTGGTTCTATATCCTTTGGTTGAATACTTTCCAGTAGTCGTGGGTGGTTTGCACACCACTTTCGGAGCGTGAATCCTGCCTTAGCCAGTGACGCTATCAGTTTTGTTTGCATTTCATAAGCAGTAGACAGACTATCTGATCCTGTGATCACATCATCCACGTAGAAATCTCTAGCCAGTACCTCTGCTCCCAGTGGATATGAAGCGGCATGTTCTTGAGATAATCTTTGCAGACATTTTGTCGCCAAATACGGAGCGGAGGTAGTTCCGTACGTAACCGTATTCAGTTGAAAGCATTTTAGAGGATGATTTGGGCTGATTCTCCAAAAAATTAGTTGGAATTTTCGGTCGTCGTCATTGACCATTATTTGCCGATACATCTTCTCAATGTCGGCCGTGAAGACGAAGCGTGGTACTCGAAATCGGAGCAATATTGAGAATAGTTCGTCTTGTATTGTTGGTCCTGCCGCAAGTATGTCATTCAATGCGACATTTGAGGATGTTTTGCAAGAGGCATCGAACACAACTCTCAATTTGGTTGTCGTGCTCTCGGGCTTGAGCACACAATGGTGTGGAATGAAATAATGTGGTGTTGAAATTGATTCAACATCGACCTCTTGCATGTGGCCTAGGTTTTGATATTCATTCATAAACCCAACATATTCGGAGCGGAGCTCAGTATTCTTCATAAGTTTTCGCTCTATTGACAAGAACCTCCGCAATGCAATGTCTCTAGACTCACCTAGTTGTTGTGGATTTTCCGTGAATGGTAATTTGACACTAAAACGACCTGTATCACTTCTTTTGACACTTTGGTTAAAATGCTCTTCACATCGCTTTTCTGACGGTGTGAATGTTTTCCTTTCATCAGAAGCTTCCTCCAAGGTCCAAAACCTTTCAAGTTGTTGGTCCATTTCTTGGTCTCTGTTAAATACACAACAGAGGCTTTGATTTTGTGGTATCTGGTATATTTTACCAGCCAACACCCAGCCGAGCACAGTGTTCTGTAATGTTGGCAGTCCTTCTCCTAATCTTATCTGCCCAACCGATAAAAGCTGGTAGTAGAATTCCGCTCCAATCAATAAGTCTACGTAGTCTGGCGTATTGAAATTAGGATCGGCCAGCTTGATATTGGATGGCATTTTCCACTTTGAAATATCAATTTCTCGGTTCGGCTGTGGTGCTAAGATTTGCTTGAGGATGAATGCTTCTAGTCTGGCAGAAAACCCACTTGTGCGTGATTGGATTAACACGCTTACTCGTTTATTTGCTTGTTGCTTCGATTGACCGATGCCTTGCACATGCATTAGGGCTGGAGTTCCCTTTAAACCTAGTTTCTTGATGATTCTTTCACTTATGAGATTCACCTGGGATCCGGAATCGAGAATCGCCCTACACATTATACCCTTTCCATCATGTGTAGTAAGATTTATTGCAACTGTGCTGAGCAATACATAGCCTTCCTGGTGGTTAACCTTTTGCGTTGCTAGTGTCATGTATTGGCTTGTAGATTCAGCTAATTTGGATTGCTGAGGTTGAGATGTCATTGCTTGTGATGAACTCGATTTTTCTTGTGGTGTGCCTTGTAGATACACTAATGTATTATGCCTTTTGGAGCAATGAGTACATCCCCTTAATGTGCAGTTGGTTGCATAATGTCCGGACCTAAGGCAGTTAATACACAAGTTGTTCTTCCGTAGCAATCTTAAGCATTCAACAGGTGTATACTGCAGGAATTTACGACAGCTAAAAAGCTGATGGTTCTCCTTGCAAACTATGCATGTCGGTTGAGGTGAGTTGGTGGATACAAATGAATTGACCCTACTGGGAACTTGGTTTAGTTTTCGCCGTGAGTCATCCGTTGGCTTGTCCTTCTGCCCCAGAGCTTCCAGGGACTGAAAGCGAGTTTCCAGAAAATTGACGAATTTCTCTACTGATTGCAAGGCTCGAGGTTGTTCCAGCGACTGTTCATATAGATTATGTGTGGCTTTATCTAATTTTCTCACTAAAATGTGCAATAATAATGGGTCCCAATTAACTGTGGGAACACCCAGATTTTCTAGGCCCATAAGGGATTCCCTCGTTGAGTCGTGCAATGCTTTAATAGTTGACGCACCTTCTGAAGTAAGTTTGGGCTGCGATAGCAGTTTATCGATGAGCGCTGTCACCAACAATCTTTTATTATCATAACGAGACTTCAATGTATCCCAGGCAGACGTATAATTATCATCTGATAATGTAAAGTGTCGAATGAGCTTCTCGGCTTCTCCCTTCAAGTTGGTCTTTAAGTACCACATTTTCTGGCACTTGCTCATATGCTGATTATGTATCATCTGTGTAAATAAATCGTAAAATTGGCTCCATTTCAAGTAGTCTCCGTCGATTGTGGGAATTATAAACTTTGGTAGCTTCAACGCCACACCACTACTTGACGCCTCATTGCTTCTTGTTGTGGTACACTGGGCCAATTTCTCAGAGAGCCGGATGATGGTAGATTGTATTCTGTCTTCGAGTTGGAAATATTCCTCAGCGTTGTAGCCAACTTCTGACGGGTCATCTGCCATCTGCCATATTTCCATGTTAGAACTCTCTACCTGAGACCAGTATCGTTCAATGCTATTGATTTTACATTGATAATACTGCCTGGTTTAGAGCTGTTGATCGCCTGACTCTATTCCTTGCAGAAGGTGGCGTAATGATTGGATACCAGCCTTCTGTTTTCGTATATATCTGGTTAACATGTCTTCGTTATTGGCTGAATTACTCATAGTGGTAGACATCTGGTCTTTTCTATTTGTTTTTACTGAGCCAATTACGAATTCTTGTTCTCTAGAATTGGCACTAGGTTTATCTTGTTGTTGCGCTCGGGTACTTGATTCTCCTGCTAGTGGTGCTGATTCTGGAGGGATGGATTTGATTAATCTTAAAATCTGATCTCGGCTTATGTGGTAAACTGCCTTGATCCCAGCAAAATACGATAAGTGAAGTAGCGGTGAGCTGTCTGGTCAGCGTGTCTGGTCTTAATAAGGGCATCTGTGGATGAAAACTGGCCCCATAGATCATCCAGTTGGTGTGGTTTTTCCTGCAAATCGGAAAGCATAGCATAGCATGTACATTCCATGCACAAGCTGCATATCATGTTTCAATTTTTTACCAGCAGAATTCGTGGGTGTCTGCATTTATTTAATTTTTATGAGAATTATTTCTTGCAAACTCGAACAGGGAAGAAAACTGAAGAAAGACAGAAAAATAAAATCCTTCAGGTGAAGGCTAACCCAGAAGGGGTTAGTAACAACGTGAAAGAGGTTTATCACCCACCACTGAGGAATTAGTAGGAGGGTTTGCGATAACCTGTAGTTCACAAGTGAAGCTTGCCGGATGCCTTCTTAGGGCTACCGAGATCTAGTCAACTTTGATCAAGACTTAATACCCTGAGCATGGAAAAGAGAAACAAAAAAAATTTCCAAAGAAGGGAACTTACCTTGAAAGAATACGAAAAGAAATAGAATTACTGCGTGCCTGATAAAGAAAATAGATCTTAGCCTATAATAGCCCTTCACAAGATAAAGTCGATCTAGTCCGACTGACAATCCGACTAGGAAAATGGCTTCTATGGTAGTACCGATAACATTCAAACTTAACAAACGCGACAGTGATTCGATAGCTCGTAAAGAAAACAAGGTTGGGTTCTACTTACCTTGATCATTGGATTACTTGCAGTGTCGGAGACGAAAAAAAAAAATTTATATGCACAATGCATAGACAATATAAAAATAAGATCTCGCACTACTTGGGTTGGCATCGAAGTGGCTCACCTAGAACTGGACAATTATCACGATAACAATATAAATAAATCTTGAAAATAAACCCAAAAAAAACGACGGTGATATTGGTAACAAGATACGTGTACGTTAGAATAATCAATAACACTACAGTATATTGCCCTGCTAATAGTTAAGATTGAGTCAATGAATAAAACTTACGAAACAAATATATATAGCGTCAATAGTAAAATTAAGCGTCGATATTTTCTCTTCATGAAGGGCGTCGGCATGACGCACGGCACGACGAGAGGTGAGACATCCTCGTTCCAACACACGCAAGAAAAATAAAAAAACATCAACAAGCTTCAGCCACTGCTGAAAAATAAAAAAAAACCAAAAAAGAAAAATTGTTTTCCTTCTAACTCTCTCTCTCTCTCTCTCCCTCTCTCCTCGCGGTCCACCACTCTCCAAGGTGTTCGCTCAGAATCAGGCTAGTCGCTAAGCCTTCGGTCACTCTATACTATGACGAGCTCTAACAAGAAACGTGTACATGGGGGAGGGGAAGGGTTGGTGCAATGTCAGAGATCGGAACTTGAAGTTGCCGTCTCACAATGCATGATCGTGACAAGCACTCCTTAGTCAAGGACAAAAATCAAGAGAGATGAACAACGTTTCATCAACTTGGTAAGGGGACTGAGGTCAACAAATCAAGGAAAGGTGAGAGGTCGGTGATTATGTGGCTGCTGGTACTCGAGTAAGAAGGCCGTAGCGGTGATTTATATAAGGAGATAAATCTGAACGGGACAACCTAACTAAAACTAAATATCTGTGCGGGACAATCCAACTAAAACTAAATATCTGAACGGGACAATCCAACTAAAACTAAATATCTGTGCGGGACAACCCAACTAAAACTAAATATCTGTGCGGGACAACCCAACTAAAACTAAATATCTATGCGGGACAACCCAACTAAAACTAAATATCTGAACGGGACAACCCAACTAAAAACTAAATATCTGAACGGGACAACCCAACTAAAACTAAATATCTATGCGGGACAACCCAACTAAAACTAAATATCTATACGGGACAACCCAAATAAAACTAAGAATCTATACGGGACAACCCAACTAAAACTAAATATCTGTGCGGGACAACCCAACTAAAACTAAATATCTGTGCGGGACAACCCAACTAAAACTAAATATCTGTGCGGGACAACCCAACTAAAACTAAATATCTATGCGGGACAACCCAACTAAAACTAAATATCTGAACGGGACAACCCAAATAGAACTAAGAATCTATACGGGACAACCCAACTAAAACTAAATATCTGTGCGGGACAACCCAACTAAAACTAAATATCTATGCGGGACAACCCAACTAAAACTAAATATCTGAACGGGACAACCCAACTAAAAACTAAATATCTGAACGGGACAACCCAACTAAAACTAAATATCTATGCGGGACAACCCAACTAAAACTAAATATCTGAACGGGACAACCCAAATAGAACTAAGAATATATACGGGACAACCCAACTAAAACTAAATATCTGTGCGGGACAACCCAACTAAAACTAAATATCTATGCGGGACAACCCAACTGAAACTAAAAAAAGATAATACGGGACAACCCAACTAAAACTAAAAAGAGATAATACGGGCTTCTTCTCGGAACCAGCAGAAGTGAACGGAAATAAGATCCATAACAGTATGCATCGCATACAACGTTCATCAACCACTAATCGACTTAGCCTCCCATCACTAGAAGTTAGAGAAGGTTAATGGGGAATGAAGTTGAGATGAAAGGCGAATGTGAGCTGTCAGTAACTCAGTGGCTGCCAGCACTCAGGAGAGAAGCAGTAGTTGATTGTATATATTAGTATGATCAAAATAATTAACAGGCAGAAGAAAAAAACATGAATGCTTATATATGCCAAAGGTGACAATGCATACCTCAAAACAGCTTTTTTTTCTTTAAAAAAAAACCCAAAATTAAATGGCTCACAGCCCGAAACACCATAGTAATTTAATAATATACTGGCTTCTCCCTGGAACCAGCAGATGTAAGCGGAATTTGTTCCAAAAACGTATGCATCGCATACAACGCTAACTGACCACTGATCGACTTAGCCTCCCATCACTAGAAGTTAGGGAAGGTTGATGGGGAATGACAAAAAACAAGTCACCTTCACCTCGTGTGGGACTCCGCTCCAAGATCACCGTCCCGGCATTGCATCGATCACTCCAAGTCGGATACCAATCTAGAGGATGCTCAACAGCCATCCTCCCGTCAGAGTGATCGAAGCAGCCCTAAATGGACCCATGGGAGCAGAGCGCCACGCAAGTGCGAAAAGTTAGAAAAAGGATCATTCGAACTGCCAGGCTGCATCAACCCAACAAGGACAAGGTCACAATAGATGAACGTCGTTCATCAACTTGTTGATTTGAGACAGACGTGCGGTTCTTCAGGTAGGCCTGCATCGAGTGGTCAGCTGTTCAGTGGCCGCGAACCGAAGCTTCGCTTCCCAGTGGTGCCCGCAAGCCCAAAGCCCGCATATATACCACTGAAGAGAAGAGCACTTCAATGCTAGAAACTGGAAAGTTTCGAAAGTTTAGATAGGAGATAAAATTCCAAGTGGTCATTACCCCGGTGTCGACGAGCCGAAGCTTGGCTTCAACGGTGGTACTCCTCACGCACAAAACTCGCTTGCTGCCAAGGAGATGAGCACTTAGACAAAAGAAACTATTAAATATAAGGTAGAAATTGACTTAGACTTGACCGAAGGCAGTTTACCATCGCACATACAGCCAGAACCATGGTCGAGTGACCCAGCCGCGATACAAAGGTCGGGCCTAACGAGAGCCAAAAGGGAGCTATCATGGAAGTAACGCACTCCAAAGAAGCAAGAAGAGCTCTGCGTATACCCAGCACCTTGTATCCACCAGACAAATCACTTGCGTCAGCTTAAAACATACTGAGGTCTTACAAAACAGAGAAAAGTTATAATAGTGATAACAACACACAAAAAAATTGAGAAAATAACATTCAAATAGCAATTGCATTCTAGTCAAGAGAAGCTTGACTAAATGCGAAGAAAAAAAACCAAAGTTTGGGCGCCATTTGTAACGACAAATGGGCGACCAGAAAAATAAAAAAATTAAGATTTTACAGCAAAACCTGAAATCAAAGTTTGTAGAGGAATGAGTAATATTAATTGCACTTTAGTCAAGAGAAGCTTGACTAATGGCCAGAAAAAACTCTATTTTGGGCGCCATTGTAGCGACAAATGGGCGACCAGAAAAAAAGTCATTAAAAATAGTAATTGCACTTTAGCCAAGAGATGCTTGACTGAAGGCCAAAAAAAATCCAAATTTGGGGCGCCATTTGTAACACAAATGGGCGACCAGAAATATAGGCAAAATAAAAAATCATTGAAATAGTAATTGCACTTTAGTCAAGAGAAGCTTGACTGAAGGCCGAAAATAAACCAAGTTTGGGCGTCATTTGTAACGACAAATGGGCGACCAGAAAAAATCATTGAAATAGTAATTGTACTTTATTCAAGAGAAGCTTGACTGAAGGCCGAAAAAAAACCAAAGTTGGGCGCCATTTGTAACACAAATGGGCGACAAGAAACATAACCAATAAAAATAAGATCTTAAAGCAAAAAAACAGCTTGGGCGCCATTTGTAATGACAAATGGGCGACCAGAAAAAATCATTGAAATAGTAATTGCACTTTAGTCAAGTGAAGCTTGACTGAAGGCCGAAAAAAAAAACCAAAGTTGGGCGCCATTTGTAAAACAAATGGGCGACCAAAAATAAATAAAAATTAAAACTGAACTTATACTTACAATTTAGTCAAGATAGGCTTGACTAAAGGCCGGAAATGAAACCAATGTTTCGGCGCCATTTGTAACGACAAATGGGCGACCAGAAATATGACAAATAAAAATAAGCTCTTAAAGCAAAAAAAAAACCCTTGGGCGCCATTTGTAAGACAAATGGGTGACCAGAAAAATCAAAAATTGAAACTTAAAATTGTTCTTACACTTTAGTCAAGGGAGGCTTGACTAAAGGCCTGAAATAAAAACCGCTTGGACGCCATTTGTAACGAAGAGCTTGTCAGCCGACAGATCTACCTACATTCACTTGTACCTGAATGTAGATACATCCTGCATCCGACACCTCTTTGTTACAAAATCATCGCGGGATTAGCGTGGGTGGCTGCACAGCAAATATGCCGCTAGCGATCAGCCGGTTTGGGGTGATTCTTGCCATCCACATCCCTAGATGCTTGTTAATCTGTGCAAAATCGTCAACATAACTGATCAGACAGACGGACGGACAGAAAAAAAAGATCTAATGCAGGCTTCCTTCTCATGGTGGAACCTGAAAGCCTAAAAAGAAGAAAATTGATTTTATTTATATGCTGCAAAAAGGAGAATAGAAGACCTCAGCAACGCCGAACAAGTGCTAATTCACCCGGAGAGCTTACAATGCTGGCAAATGGATGATTGAGAGAAAGTGAGAGAGCTGAGAGGGGTCTCTGATGTTGTTGAGCCCCCGGCTTTGGGTAATGTTGGGCACAATCGCCCCATTCACCCTGGCTAAGCCTCCAAAGCCCCATCTGTACGTGTTTTACATCTATTGCCGTGTGTGTGTGGAAACGACCTCCCTCCTGTCCGCGACCATCCCCTTTATGGAACTACTCACTCCATCGCGCTGAATCCGTTACCAACCTGCAAACAAAAGAAAAAAGCAACTTGGAGAAGGGCGGTCAAAGGTGACCAAACTAAATCACCCAAAAGAAGAAGGAAGTCGTATCAAGGAACTCAAAATCTCATCAAGTCCAAATCAAAATAGTTTATTTATTTAGGATGTTCAAGCATATGAGTCACTTACGAGGGAGGAAACCCGATCACAAATAGACTCACATGGTATATATACAAAAAAACTAAAGGAAACAAAGTCTTAATATTTATCTAGATCTGAATCCTTACGACTAGCCCTAATAAGCGCTTTCCTATTATATGACTTATCGAACCCTGTGATCGACGCCTATTCTTAGATGTACACTAACTGGTTTTAACACTATAAAATTAGAAACAAAAGAACAGAAAGCAAATAATAATACTCAGAGAAAACTTGAACTAACCTTGTGGTCCGCTATGGACTTACATAACACCTGATTTAATCATATTCGGGGTTTCCTCCTTTACCAAAAGGGTTGGACACTGGTTTTCCAACTATCTGCTAGCTGCTTCAGGACTATGTTGAAGTCTGGGTTCACCTGATCTTTGTTACGTGCAAGGAAACTTTACCCCAATTTTTTTTTTCAAAGTTCGCCACTACTATGGTATATAAGACTCACCAACGCACAGGTAAGTATTTCAAATAATGCAAATTATGTGTGCACAGAATGGTTAAATCGAAATTTGCTCTACAGTTTTACCAATGTGATGATATGTGAAGATCACTGTCGCACAGTGTAAATATTCCAGTTAATACAAATTATGAGTGCACAGCATGAATAAACCAAAATTTTCCTTTCAGTTCACCACTAGGAAGATCTACATAAAAATCGCTGTCGCACAGGTAAGTATTCCAATTAATGAAATTTATGAATGCGCAACATTAATGCCAACATTTTCCTTCAGTTCACTATTAGGAAGATTTATGGGGCAAAGCACTGTCATACAGGTAAATATTTCAAATACTAAAACTTATGAATGCGCAGCATTAATACTAAAATTTTCTTGCAGTTCACTATTAGAAAGATCTATGTAGAAAATCACTGTCGCACAGGTAGGTAATCCAATCACTAACATTCATGGATAAAAAAAATCACTGTCGCACAGGTAAGTAATCCAATTAATAAAACTTAAGAATGTGTAGCATTAACACCAAAATTTTCTTTCAGCTCACAAACAAGATGATATACATGAAAATCACTGTCGCACAGGTAAATATTAGAATTAATAAAATTTACGACCAGAATGAATAAACTAAAATTTTTCTTTCAGTTCACTAATAGAAAGATCTACATGGAAAATCACGGTAGCACAGTTATATATTCCAATTAATAAAATTTTCGACCAGAATGAATAAACTAAAAATTTTTCTCTCATTTCACAAAATTTTCTTTCAAAGAAAATCTGAAATTTTCCACTGCGGATTAGACGCGAGCCGATGGACAATGCGCGGACGCCTGAAGCTCCCGCGGAAGATAAAAAAACACGAAAGGAGATAATCCCCAAGAAGGGAAAGCAAAGAAAAACTCTAAGGCTGATTTTAAATAAAGACGAATCACGACTCAATTTCTCTGCGTCCGTTCCATCGTTCTTCACTCAGCCACCGGCAAGCGAGCGCCTTTTTTCTTCCCAGAATTTTTTGTTCTTCTTTCAAGCCTGCTGCATCACATTGCATGATGGCATCACGCGTTTTGTTATAGCTAGGCGAATTGCCGTTTTCGTCGCTTTGATGTGGTTGACTAGCGGTAATTTTTAAACGAAAAATTGGTTTTTGTGCTCATTTTGCACATTTTATAATTTTTCGACTGAAAACTATTCTGCTGTTGTTGTTGTTTCTTTTAGATCTGGACTTGTATGCGGGTATGTATAAATATGTCTTTATCTTTTCAGGAATTTTTTTAATATGAAGAAGTAGCATAGGGCTACTTCTTGTAAATATATAGATTTTATCTTTTATTTTTCCAGGAATTTTTGTACTGTGGAGAAGTAGCATAGGGCTACTTCTTGAAAATATATAAATTTTATCTTTTCAGGAAATTTCTAATATGAAGAAGTAGCATAGCGCTACTTCTTGAAAATATATAAATTTTAACTTTTATTCTTCCAGGAATTTTGGTACGATGGAGAAGTAGCATAGGGCTACTTCTTGAAAATATATAAATTTCATCTTTTCAGGAATTTTCTAATATGAAGAAGTAGCATAGGGCTACTTCTTGAAAATATATAAATTTTCACTTTTCAGGAATTTTCTCATATGGAGAAGTAGCATAGGGCTACTTCTCGGAAATAGCTAAATTTTATTAAGTTATATACTCTGGGAAATCATGGGGTTTTCTCTGCAGACGTAGAGAAGCCAAACAAAAGTAGCGTAAGGGGTATACGCTACAGTTCCTGTAAAATTCCCTGAAGTATTTGTGTTGTCCGTTAGTAGATCGTACATTTAAATTGGAGCTTAGTGAAACTGAAATGGATGCACTGGTAAAGTTGGATCAAGGCCAGTGGTCGAGTCTCTTATCAAAAAACAACACTGTTCACTACGTTTTAACTTTCAATAAATTATCACACTTATTTTTTAAGATTGCCCACTAATTACATTAAGATCAGATTATGTATATTGGTTATTAGGTCAGAGATACACACACACTAGAAAACACTTATTTCCACAAACTCCAAATGTATGATAATCAAGTTTTGTAATGATTCTCGTACTTCAGAATCACCAAAAAATAAATCTTCTGCAGATTTCAACAGTGTGTTGAAACCTACACAAGACTTAAGTTCACACTAAACAGTGTGTCTAATCTGACTTTAATGCTGGAGAGTGCTTACGAAGTAATAGCCACTTGACTCTTGGTTATACTGTAATTTTATTATACAAATGCATGTACTTTTATACAAAAAATTATCACAGTAAAAATATTTTAACACAAAGATTACAAAATATAAAAAATAAACAAAGATTTTACGGAACTAAAATTTGTTTACGCAAACTGTAAACAAAAGCCAAAAGAAATTACGGAACTAGGTTTGTTTATAAAAATTGTAAACAGATGCAAAAGAAGCTATAAAAAGCAATTGCGAAAGAAATGGTAAAAAAACAAAATATGATTCTATCAAAAGTTAAGCAATTGCAAAAGAATGTATGTACATTATTCTATATTTTATAAGTATGTCACTGAGTCGCACAATTAATCGAGCGTTTTACTACCTGTAGTGGGAGCAAAACGTGCAGCGTGCGCAATTTGTTTATGAAGTAAGCTTCTGCTGCACTCAATTAACTGTAGCATATTGACCTTCGCTAATTTGGATGATGTTCGATCTGTTTGGGAGCTGAACATGTTGGCAGCCGGCACTTGCTAAAACAGCGTCGAAGCGTTTTTGAATCGATGACCCTGACATTGATTGTCGTCTTGATTTACTTGGCGGGTATTTGCAGGTGGTGAAGACTTTTTTCAGCGGAATGCCGTAATTGTATGCAAGTAGCGCTATAACAAGTACTACTATTACAACCGTGGCTGTTGCAGTTGAATACACCATGAAATTTCCTTGGACGTCCTTCATCTGCAGCAGGTCGGGATGTAGGCTGTAGTCCAGGAATTGCTCACTTGGACGAATCAAGAGCCCCGGCTGAATCATTCGAAGGGCCTTGCTGAAATTCAGTGATGCTGCTACTGGTGGCGTTTCCATGATGTGACTCGTTATGACATCAAACCTTTCATCTATGGTAGTTTTAAGCGTAACTTCTTTGGTCTCGATGAAGCAACTGTCGTTGGGTTCAACTTACCTTCTTCACAACTTTCCGAAACGCCGATCTTTTGATGACAAGAATTCGTCCATGACACTGCCAATATTAATATTCCGACTTCCTTCATTTTCGATGCTCAGTATCGCCAGGGAATTCAGCCGCATCTGTGACATGGTACTACGAAGGTAAGTCTTTATAAGCTTTAGCTTACTGAATGAACGTTCGGGTGTTGCTGTACTGACTGGTAATGTGAGATAGAGCTGTAGAGCTGTACACAGATCCGGGACACTACTTGTTATAGCAGAGCTATCTACAATTAAGAGTGTAGGTAGTTCTCTAATAGTTGAAATTTCTCGAATTCTTTCCAGCATAACGGATCGAAAACTTAAAACTTGTTGACGAAAAGTAGGCGATAAATCTTCTGAATAATACTCGCAGAGACGATTTGCTTTTTCGACAATTTCATTATCTGTAAAGCCACTGAGAACTTGAGGCTGAAACAGCGAATATCTTTCCGTCAAGCTATTCATACTTCCATAGCGCACTGTCAATTGTTGAATTATGATATCCAGACATCGGTTAAAAACAAATATTCGGAGTTTTTCTCCCGAATTCTGTATACCTTCATCTATAGCCAACTCATCAAAAAACTTCCTCGCATGGCGCTGGCGTGTTTTTTTGAAAGACGGATCTACTTTACAAGATGTGGAGAAATCGCATCTTTTAAAATTGTCTGGAAATCCTGCCTGAGCTCCATCATGTTTTTCTGAGTTTGCTGCAGCATTGAGGTGGCTGTCAATATATCTATGGCTGGATCTTGCAAATATTTATAAACAGTATTGATTGCGCGGGGTATTTTGCTCTGGAACACAAGGGTAATTATGAATTCAAATGAATTCATTTGTTTTTTTATTGCAATGGTCTCCGTCTTTTCTATAGATTTATTTGAAACTAGGACGATATTTTCTAGACAAATCATCACTTGTGCAAATCCGTTTTCCAAAGCAAACAAACTGTCAAAACGTGAAGACCACCTGGTCTGACAAAGTTTTTTTTAACATTCGTTTGGTTGTAGAGTTATACAAAGCACTATTCAATTTCTGCCACCATGGTAAACTTTCGCTAAAAAACAAATAAATGGTCTCACTTTTTCAGATCCAGCTGATTACTTTAGAGTATTTTCATAATTTCGCTTTCAAAACCTGTTCCACTTTGACCTCCTAGTTCGTAGAACCCAATAAAAGATTCTTTAATAGTTATTGATTTTCCCGCGTCTGTGCTAACATATCGAGTCACTATAATTAACTGATCGACTTTGCTTATGTCCTGAGTTGTATCCACCAAAATAGAAAAATATGCAAATTCCTTAATGTTTTGGATAATAGATCTTCTGACAGAATTCGAAAGAAGAGATGTGAACTCATTTTGTATCTTAGGACTCAAGTATTTCGTTTTGCTTTTGTTATTGTCAAAATGAGCTGTAAGTAGAGGATCGTAAACCGCAACTAGCTCAATAATACTTAAAAAATACCTTCGGTTATGGGAGAAAGGTTTTTCATCATGACCACGAAAAGGTATATTACATCTCGCTAGTGTTCGAATAACATTTAGAATCCGTGAAAGTATAGCCTTTATTTTTTTGTTTTCTTCATTAAAAAACCCTTTTAGAATTGATTTGTTTTTCTTCCAATTCTCGTAAGTTACACCTGATGTGAGATGAATGGATGATGTTTCATGTGTTATTACCTTTTTTGTTAATCCTTTCCAGTCATTAATTGACCCATTACACCAGGCATCGGTAAAACTTTTGTTGCTCCGATCGGCGAAAAGCCAACAAACATGACAATGGACCCCGTTTAATATTTTGGAATAGCACAGCCAAAATCTATGAATTGTTTGCCCAATTCTGGTTTTTATATGATAGTACTCCGCGCAAAAAGATCTCTTTGTTAAAGAATCCCTAGGAAAAGGGCCCTTTGGTTGATGAGGATCTAACTTTACAATTTTCAGTTTTAAATCATCATCTAAATCACGAGTGTAATGGCCATGGTCAGTGTCAATTATATGTACGTACTTCACTGACAGTTTGAAAAACACTAGCTGTGCTTTCCTGGGTTGCAATTTCGTGGGCAGAAATATTTTCCAATTTTTGTGCCACAACATCACCACTACATTCAACCGGTACGATTTCATTATAAGCGGTTTGCTGACTTGGACCTGGTATTGGCTCATCACTTACACTTTTAAAAAATAGATCAATTTTTGTTAATTTTTTAACAGCTTCGTCTCTCTCGTTCTTTTTTACGTTTTTGAGCACCGATAAAAAATTTCGGTTTAATTGAGCTCATTTCTATATATTTAATATATAAATGTAATTATACTACATAATAATTGAATTGATGAAATAATTTACTCCAATAAGCCAGCTCTTTCGATGGAAACACCAAATTTTTTTCGCGAAAAACTAGGTCGACTAAAATTTTTAAATAAAATGAAAGTTTGCTGAAACCAGCTAATTCGGTGGAAACACCAATTTTTTTTAACGAAAAACTCTCAAATAAAATTTTCCAATAAATTCAAATTTTGCTGAAACCAGCTAATTCAGGGGAAACACCCGATTTTTTTAACGAAAAATAAAATAAAAGTCAAATAAAGTTTTCAAATAAATTGAAAGTTTGCTGAAACCAGCTAATTCGGTGGAGACCACTGACTTATAACAATGGACTGAGCGATTTGCTATTTCATGTGGCACAAAAAATATTGTGTTTCTGTGTATCACCGTTAGAGCACCCTTTAAAACGATTACATAAAAAACATGTAAACCTCATTCAATCAGATGAAATTTTATACCCGTAAATCGAATTTAATTAAAAATATATATTTTCTTGCGCCCAAGTGATATTTTAATCATTTATAAGGAATTAAACTCATTCCGACTTTAATTTTCAAAACTTATTCTTAACTGAATCCTGCTTATGGGCAAAAGAGACGGAGCATGGTAAACACTATTTTTACCTTATTCCTTCTGAGGTGATTGCATCTGTAGCCAACATAAAAACATCAAATGGCATAACCAAACGTTCCAGAATGCAATATTTTGTGTTGGTAGCTCCAACTCTGCCATAGGGCGAAAGAGAGAACAATAAAACTTGTGCCATGCTTTCCTATAAGAAAATGACAATACGCTCAGTCCATTGCCAAATTTTTTTAACTCTCAAATAAAATTTTCAAATAAATTGAAATTTTGCTGAAACCAGTCGGTGGTATAAAATCAATTTTTTTCCACGAAAATAGGAAAATCGCTTTTTGTCTGCCAACACTTGCTTCTGTACATCGTCAAAGTCTACTTTGGAATAAAGAATAATTGACCAAAGCTAAAGCTAAGTTAATTTAACAACAAAACAAAGCTAATATAAAGCTAAGTTAATTTAACAACAAAACAAGTTAAGAATCAGGCGAGATTTCCCACTGTTTTATATTTAAAATGTACACGGCTAGAAAAGGAAAGACATAAGAAGCAAAAATAACAAAAAAAACAAACTCTCCTTAAAAATTTTTCTAATAAAGACAAAAAGCACCGACATGCAACGAAACAGGATGGCAAATGATTCATTTTCGTAAATAAATGAGAAAGGTTGGAGTTTTCAGATTTTACTCTCATAAAATGTTCCCACGCTTTTGTGCAAATAACTAAAAGAATGTACACAGAAGAGTGCTCCGATTGTTTTCCATTTAAATATACACGGCGAGAAAAGGAAAAAATATAAAAAAATAAAAAAATAAAAAATAAAACCATCTTTGAACATTTTACGAATAAGACAAACAATGTGAAAGCGAAGATTATATGCAACGAAACGGAATGGCAAATGCTTTATTTTCGTAAATAAGAGAGACTTGGCGGAGTTTTCCAATTTTATGCTCATAAAATGTTCCCGCGCTTTTGTGAAAACAGGTTTTTCTGAAATATTAAGACAATTGTCCCAATGTTTTTCGCAGGAATTCTAATGTTTGTTGGTGTAATTCCATGATATTTGAACAGCACGCTTTTCTGTTTACATTCGTTTTGCTATGAAGAGATTAAGTGGGAGAACTCATGCTGGATTCTCTTATATTTTCGGGAAAAATGAGAATTTCATTTGAGAGGAACTTTACATATCCTTTCAGCATCTTAGCCAAAGTGAAATTTATCTTTTTCCTAAAAATGGGAGGTAGTGTGAGCTGATGTACATTATTATGAATAGTTTGATTGGATTTTGAGGGATTTAATAAGATTCTGTCGTGCGGGTTATCGTACGTTCTCTCGATTTTTGTTTTTAACTCGTTGTCTCAGTTGCACTACAATAGTGCATAGCCAAGTTCTTTTTCCCCGTTAATGCAAAAGACGAAAGTATATGAAATTACTTTTTTCATTCTAAGAAACACGAAAAATTTCCTCTTTTGTTCGCCTTATCCTTATTTATACTTTGCTTTCGTGTTCACTCGATTTTTGTTTTCACCAATCAACACGTTGTCTCAGTTGCACTACAATAATACATAGCAAAGTTCTTTTCCCCCATGCAGAAGACGAAAGTAAGAATTAAGAAAGGAGTAACAATTTTGCATCTTCACTCAGTGTTGGGAGATTGTTGCGACCAAAATTCCCTCGAAAATGGGAATTACTGGAACTTTTCCGACAGACAGATTACTATGTAAATTCCCACAATTTTTCCCTATGTACCAAAAAGTATAAAAATGCTCCACTTAGCTTTTAAAAATTAATTTGTATTTATTGAGGAGAGGCCTCTATAAAAGTGAATTCGTAAATTCAATGTAAAATGATTAGTGCTACTACGGGCGCGTATCTTTATTCCGCTCAGAGCACCCAAGTCGCCAAATGCTCTTAACACCGATTTCTTCTAACTATATTTACTGTCAGAATACTATGAGCGCTCTGAACGTTTATATTTAATATTGCTCAGAGTGCTTAGAACTTTTACGAATATAGAGACAAAAAATGTGATAGCGCCGATTATTTACATGCAAAGAAAACAGGATGGCAAATGATTCATTTTAGTAAATAAATGAGAAAGGGTGGAGTTTTCAGATTTTACTCTCATAAAATGTTGCTGCGCTTTTGTGTTCACTCACTGACTTATAACAATGGACTGCGCGATTTGCTATTTCATGTGGCACAAAAAATATTGTGTTTCTGTATATCACCGTTAGAGCACCCTTTAAAACGATTACATAAAAAACTCGTAAAACTCAACCAATCAGATGAAATTTTACACCCGAAAATCGAATTTAGTTAAAAAAATATATTTTTTGTGCCCAAGTGATATTTTAATCTCTTATAAGGAATTAAACTCATTCCGACTTTAAATTTCAACAGTTATTCTTAACTGAATCCTCCTTATGGGCAAGAGAGACGGAGCATGGTAAACACTATCTTTACCTTATTCTCTCTGCGGTGATTGCATCTGTAGCCAACATAAAAACATCAAATGGCATAAGCAAACGTTCCAGAATGGAATATTTTGTGTTGGTAGCTCCAACTCTGCCATAGGGCGAAAGAGAGAACTATAAAACTTGTGCCATGCTTTCCTATAGAAAAATTATAATACGCTCAGTCCATTGTTATAAGTCAGTGTGTTCACTCGATTGTTGTTTTCAACAATCAACACGTTGTCTCAGTTGCACTACAATAATACATAGCCAAGTTCTTTTCGCCCATTTACGCAAAAGACGAAAGTAAGAATTAAGAAAGAAATAATTTTGCATAAACCTCAGTGTTGGGAGATCGTTGCGACCAGAATTCCATCGAGAAACCAGAAACCGAGTTTTAATTGAGTAAATCTAACTAACTGCTGATTAATCCAGCGTTGTTATTTTATGTGGTTTCAAGTTTGATCACTTCATATGAAAATATGAAAATAATACTTTTGTAGGCTTTCGTGGGCCCTTAGAAACTGTGGACCCCCGCGTGGCGAGATCTACGGGGCGTTAGTTACGCCAGTACGTAGTAACATACAACATCTATGACGCAGGATGGACTGTTATCAATATTATGAATAATTTTCGGAGCGCAACGGTAGACGTGGGATCCGGATATCTTGCATGCCTTTAGTTCTTCTTCTCTAAGTTGAAATAGGTTTCATGGTTGAAATTAACGGCGAAGGTAAAAGATTTGAAGTTGGCTACTGCGAAAGAGTCATTTGTTATTATCTGAGGTATTGATGTGATGTGCATCAAATCGTACAAGTCCTTTTCTATGATGGTTAACTAGCCATATAATTTCAGCGTTCCGTTTGTTGTGTTGACTTCTAGACGGTGCTGAGGTGTTCTGTCGATAAGAAGATCAGCGCCAAGCTTTATTAAGACATTTTTAATTAACTCTTCGATGTCTGGTGATGTTATAAAGTCTAGGATGTGCGCGTACTCATGTAGTGCGTTTATCCAGTTACTGTATTTGCTCTGGAGTTCAGTATAATAATTTTCAGCACTGATGTCGGTCGACAAATCTTCAATGCTGACTATATTGTGATCTGCAGTAGAGTACCAGGTGACCATCTCATTTATGGAGCCAATTGCCTTTTCCAATCGTGCATCGAAGTGTTTAAGAGTCTCTTCTATGACCATATTCGAACGGTTTATTCTTTAATTGAGAAAGAGAACCTGTTGGTTGGTTGATTGCAAGATGTTTTCTTGGTTGTGTCGAAGATGTTCTATCTCTGAATAGACTTCATCATTTACTCCAAATATACCTGTGAGTAGCCTTCCAAAAATGCCTCACCTGCTTCGGTGCTTTTTCTGGATAAAGTTGACGATTTGACTGGTGGACTTGAGCAAACCTTGTCGTTTTGTTGATAAATGCTGAAATAGCACTTCACAGTGAGTTATATCCGTGCGGATCTTGTTCTTTTCGCACATTTATTTTACAGGTTCCCAAGTGCTGTCAATTTTTTTCTGGTCTTAAATGGCCTCATCTGTAGGAAAGGTTATCTGTAGCCTCAGATTCCCTCTTTTAACTTGTGCATGTCCCAAGTTTTCTATGTAAAGACCTGGTTTAGGTTGGAAAATCGTGTAATCTGGAGCAACGGCTACTGTGATCCAGTACAGTATTACCAACGTGGTGTGCAGGAATTTTGTTGCCCAAGTGCAAGGTCAACTTTTCTCCTTTATATTTTAATTGATATTGTTCAGGGCTTCTTGAGTATTGCTATCCTTCAGTAGTTCTGGATTGTTTGCTCTTGTTGAGTTTATATGTTGCTCGTATTTTTACGGCCTTTTGGGAGGTCTAAATTGGGAATCTGAAATGGCGGTCACTGTTGTGCTTACCTTCAGTGACGGTGTTTGTGCCTCGGAGTCATGGATTTTTAACGGGAGTTGGCATAATTTATTCAGCGGTCTTTTCTTGATGCCGTTTCTGTATTGTACGGATACAATGCGGACGACGTTTCCTTCGCCAGGATGGAGCGCGACAATTCGGTCCAACGCCAATTATCGTCCTTGACCAATACTAGTTCGCCAATGGTGGGATTGGTCTTACATTTGCTTCTCTACTTTAGCGTTGTAAGATGTTCCGCAGACCATCTTTGCCAAATTTCTTGGTGGTATTTTGTAAGCTGTTTCCATTGGTCATGCTCCTTTGTATCCGTAATATCAGGTTCTGGTGGTGCTAGTAAGGGCGGCCTATTAAAAAGTGTCCTGGAGTTAATGCCTCAAGATCCTGGGGATCAGTTGATTGTTGGCCAATCGGTCTAGAATTCAGGCATGCCTCCACTCGATAAATGACGGTTGTGAGCTCCTCATAGGTTAGGAGCGTTTCACTTAGTACCCTTTTTATATGAGTCTTCACAGATTTTACTCCAGCCTCCCACAGCCCACCAAGGTGTGGGCTTCCTGGCGGAATGAAACTCAATTCCGTGCCATCATTGCGCTGGGATTTCAGCAACATATTTTGCTAACTGTGTGCTTGCTTCCTTCAGATCCTTGTCCAATTTGTAGTGGGCACCGACAAAATTGGTGCCATTGTCAGAGAATATCTGCTTGGCATTTCCCCGGCGGGACACAAATCGTCTATACGCTGCTAGGAAGGCATCCAAGGTGAGGTCACTTACCAGCTCGAGGTGAACTGCTTTGGAACCATGCAAATGAATAGCGAAATATAACCTTTTAGTGTTTTGGTGCCCCTTCCTTTTGCCATTTTTGTGACGAAGGGTCCTGCGTAAACTATGCCACAGTGGGAAAACGGTGGAGCTGGTGTGAATCGGAATGCTGGCAGATTCCCCATAAGTTGTTGGGGGGATGCTTGCCATTGCCTTAGACAGGTAATACATCTGTGAATTCTCGACTGTACAGTGCGTTTTGCATTAATAACCCAATACTGTGACCTCAGATAGTTTAATGTGAGCTGGGTTCCTCCACGCAATGTTTGTTGATGCGCGTGATCAATTATCAAATTTGTTGCATGATGTTTTTGGGGAAGTAGCATTTGATGTTAGGTGTCTTCAGATAGCGTTGAATATTTTATTCGACCTTTCGACTCGTAAAATCCCTTCCTTGTCTAAGAATGGATTGAGAGAAACTTACTCCAATTCATCAAGGTCTTGTTTCTTTCGAGGATGCTTAAGTCCTCAATGAATGCTTCTCTTTGGACGATCCTCGCTATACAAAGTTTTGCTTGTTGTAGCTCTTTGGAAGTCAGGCATCCTGTTTTTCGCAGCGGCATTGATCGGCGGCAATTGCCAATAAATCTTCTGCAGTATGCCATCACCCTCAATTTGCGAGTAATATTAGCACATTTAAATATTTCTGAATTGGATACCAGGCTAGTTACCCCTTGAAAATGCCTATTGCTCTCTTCGTTAGTTTGCTACTTTAATTTCTGTTGTGGCCATGCTTCCGGAGTTTGTGATAGCCAAAGTGGTCCTCTCCACCAAATGTCGTGAGTGGCTAACTTCTTTGGACTGATTCCCTTGTTGCTACATCTGCGGGATTATCGTGAGACGGAACGTGTCTCCAGATATTCTTGGGAAAATTGCCTTGTCTATCGGCTATTCTATTGGCAACGTATATATTCCATGTTGTTGGATTCTTGGCTATCCAAGCTAATGTAATTTCAGAATCACACCACCGAAGTATTTATTCCTGCTGTAAGCAGATTTGCAAATAGTGAGGCACCAGAGAGTTCTAACCGTGGGAGAGAGATCTTTCGCTTTAAGGGAACTACCTTAGTTTTAGCTGTGAGCATTGTGACGTGAGTTTTACCATGACAATCTGTAGTACGAGCATACACAAGAGCAGCACAACCCTTTCCAGAAGCATCACAAAATCCGTGAACAGGGATTTCATTGTTTAGACGGTAGTTTATCCATCGAGGAATCGTGATTTTCTCCAGTTCACCCAGCTCCTTTTCAAGCCCTTGCCAGGCCTTCGTTACATCTAAGGGTGCTTCTCTGGCCCAGTCTGTTTGTTCTTTGCACAGTGACTGCATTATCAGCTTTGCTGTTATGGTTACGGGAGCGAGCCAGCTCAGAGGATCAAAAATGGGAGCACTTTTTGATAGGAGTGTTCGTTTTGTTATGCTGTTGCTTGCTCCATGTGTTTTTAATTTAAAGCGGAATTCATCACGAATTGGATTCCAATGAATTCCTAAGGCTTTTATTTTATCGAGCTCTTTAAACTCCATGATCCCTTGCTCTATTAATTCCTCTGGTATATTTCTCAGAAGACCATCATCGTCAGCCGTCCATTTCCGCAGATTGAAGCCAGCAGCTCGTAGCAATGCAATTATCTGCTCCTGTATTGTAGAGCATCTGATTTGGTGTCAGCTCCTGTAAGCATATCATCCACGTAAAAGTCAGTAGAAAGTATTTCTCTTGCTATTGAATAGTTACTGCCTTCATCTTTAGCTAATTGCTTCAAGATTCTTACTGCAAGATACGTGGCATAGGTAACTGTATTTAATTTGAACTCCTGTTGAATGTTTCCGCCACAATATCCTTTGATAATTCCTGTCAGACTCTTTAATGTTGATCTGTCTGAACATCTTCTCGATGTCAGCAGTGTAAACATAGCGGTGCTTTCTCCATCTTAATATGCTCTGTGTAAGATCTTGTTGCATTTTAGGGCCGCAATGAAGCAAATAATTGAGGCTTAGTCCGGACCTTGATTTGCACTATGCATCAAAGACAACTCGCAGCTTAGTTATGGAGCTATCGGTTTTGAGTACGGCGTGATGCGGTTGATAATAGACGTCAAACTGTTTCCCTGCATACGGTTTGGCAGGACTCTTGTGCCTCTTTGCAAGATAATCTTTTAAGAAGGCTTTATATTCCACTTATAGTTCTGGTTCCCTTTCTAGTCGTTTTTCTATTTGCCGTAGTCGGGCTATTGCCATGCACTTGGAATCGCATAGCTCCCCCAGTTTTTGTTTGAAAGGCAGACTGACTTCGTAACGTCCTGCTGCATTTCTTCTGTAATTATGTTTAAAATGTTCATCACAGTGGTTGTCTTGTTCCAGAATTTTTCAAAACTCTCTTCTATTTCTGCAAGAGATAGGAAACTCGTTAACTTCTGGTATTCTGTGCCAGAGGCCTTGTCTTCTTAAACCCTTTAATTATAATATTGGCATAGACATCTGCGCCTAACAATATGTCTAGTGGGCCTGGTTGGTAGAATGTAGGATCAGCCAAATTCATGTTTTTGAATTTTTTCATATTTATGGCTGGAGCAGGTGCCTCGGGTAACAGAGAGTTCAATTTATGCAACACAAGGGCGTCCATAGAAAGATAAGAATTCGTTTGATCTTTAAGTTGTATACTTAATTTTACCTTGCTGCTCGCTCCAAAGATTGTGGCTCTGATGTGATCCTTACGGAACTTTAAAAATTGAACCGCCTGTTCTGTTATTAGCGATACCTGTGATCCAGGGTCGATTAATGCTCTGAAACTTTCCAACTGTCCGTATATATTCTTAATTCTGATGATTGCCGTAGGTAGCAACACGCTAGGCATTCTCACCTTATTGGCATGACAGCTGATAGCTTTTCCCTTTGGATGTGGTGGTTGTGCCTTGTCCACGCTGCATATGTGCTAATGGTCTGATTCTGGCGTACGTTTGATATGCCTGAGTTGGCAGGGCTATTTTGATTGCCCTTGTGCAGTAAACTATGGTGCCTTTTATTGCAAATGGCACAAAGCTTGTTGGATTTGCACTTCTCATTTTTGTTATGTGCGAGACAATTACCGCAGATGTCCAGCTGCTTGACGAGGGCTTGTCTATCATCCACGTTACTTTTTCTGAACTCTCCACACTGGTAGAACTTTTGCTCCTTGTTGCAAATCATACATGAGCTTCTTAATATGGTGTGAAATGCCTTTTTAAAGCATATTGAAGTGCCGGGCCTTGGGCGTTTTGAGTTTCTATGCATTCCAATACCTGATACCGCTTCTCTAGGAAGACTTTCTGCGTCTAGCTTCCTCATTGTGATACAAACAATAATTGGACTCCATTCGTCTGTTTTGTAGTTTAAAAGCTTCAGAGCTTCCAAGCACTCTCTAATGGTACCACAAAGCCTTATTATGTCTTCTTGGGACCTGCATTCTACATTCTTGGCATCCATGATAGTATTCGCATAAGTTGTGATGATTTTTCTGTTATTATTAAATCTGGTTTCTATCAAATGCAGAGCAGTTTCATAGTTTTGGCTACTCAATTGCAAATGACTGATAACCCTTCTAGCGTCTCCCTCTAAGTGATATAGGAGGTACTGCATCTTTTCAATGTTGCTTATGTGTAAGTTGTTATGTAGGAATATATCCTACTGAAACTTGTTGTGGTTTCTTTGCGAAGAAACCGTCTGACTTAATTTGCCGTACTGCTTTTATTCTTCCCGGCAGCGACTGTAGTAGTTCTAGTGCGATAGTAGTTGCGTGGAGTAGCTGGTCTTTGTAGGGAGTGGCTTGTTAAAGCACAACTCCTGGTTTTAGTATGGAGTAGCTTGTATAAGCACAACTCCTGGTGTTAGTATGGAGTAGCTTGTTTAAGCATAACTCCTTATTAAAACGAACTGTTTACTACACGACTCACTCGACTCAATTCGACTGCTCTTTATTCTTCAATTTCTTTGCTTATTTATACAAGAGTAATCTTATTAATACGGAAATAAATGAAATACTTCCGACCCAAAATTTTGTATATAATAGTACAAAGTGTTAGGTCATATGCATTTCATTTATTTCTGTTTATAAATAAATCGCGGCACTCGTCGCTTCCGTACATACATACATATAATTTTCTCTGACTAGAATCATACTGAACGTTCCGTCAGTCTCAGTACATTATCGCATTTGTTGTTACATACGTACATACATCAATCTTGACAAACGCTAACCGCTTGTTGCTTGTTCATCGTGACATTCATGATTTACATACATACCCACATACATATCACTTTCTACATATACAAATCGTGAACCATCATTTGGTCACCTGGGTTCTACCGCTGGCGCAAGGTTATCGTATTACAACGTGCGAATTCTTGCGCGCAGGGTATTGCGTCACTCGATCTACCTTAGTTATTTCCTCAACTTGTTAAGTAATTGGGGAAGGTCAGTAACGAGTGGAATTATAATTCAATGAAAATGAAGTAGGCATGTATGATCATTGAAAAATGATGAAAATATGTATGCTTGCGTTTGCTACCATTTCTTTGATAATTGTTGTAGGTATGTACATATGTTACAATGCTTACTTAAAATTGTGGGTGGAGGTATGTATGTAACAAATCTCCCCCTTTTTAAAAAAAATGTATTATTCTTGGAAGAGAATAAAGCATTGGAACATGGTTCGAGAAATAAGCTTTTAGTGATTTTATATGTATGTATATACATAATGTCGAGTGCCGGTATAAGTAATACTACAATAATTGAACTATCGATTTACAAATTTATATCTTGTATTTTTCTAAATTATTGGTATTACTGCCATGTTATGTTCATTTCTATTACATGTGTATACTATATATATATATATATTTTTTTATAATTCCTACATATATACATTTATAATTATGGCTGGTTGAATTTTTATATATGTGTGCATACATAATTTATTTTTACTTAAAAAAAATTTTGTATGTGTTTATACATTCTTTTTATAAAAATTTTTACATGTGATTATAAATATTTTTTCTTTTATATATGTTTATACATATGTTTTCATTCATTTACTTAAAAATTCTTTATATGTGTTTATACATATGTTTTTATTTACTAAAAAAAATTCTTTATATGGGTTTATACATATGTTTTCATTCAAAAAATTCTTTATATGTGTTTATACATATGTTTATCATTCATTTAAAAATTCTTTATATGTGTTTATACATATGTTTTCATTTACTTAAAAAAAAATTCTTTATATGTGTTTATACATATGTTTTTTCTTTATCTTAAAAAAAATTCTTTATATGTTAAAGCTTAAATTTATCTATAAATAGGTATGTTATTTTTATTTCTATTACCTACATGTTTTTATTTTTTACAATTTACATCATCAATCTTTATTACTTATTTCTACTATTTTCAAAACTGTTAAACTACCTGTAGATGACGGGTACGTGTATTTGGATTCTGTTCAACAAGAATTAATGATTTTGGAAGTAAATTATTCACTCTTTTTCTTAAAATTTTAGCCTTATTTTTTTTATCGTAAATGCATTGTAATCCCTTCCTTGAAGATTAGTCATTATTCGTGGAATGGTTTCAGTCTATTATTATGTACGGTTACTCTTCTTTAGCGATTAGTATGACTGTGTTACCAGGCGTAAAAGCTTGTACCACGAGATATGGTCCTAGCCATATCTGGAAAAACTTGTGTTTTTTAGCGGGATTTTTTAATAATACTTTATCTCCTGCTTGGAATGTTACCGGACGTGAGTGCCTATCATAGTACACTTTTGACTTTTCCTTGGCTTTCAGCAGATTTTTTGGGCGATAGCATATGCTTTTTGTATTTTGTACCTAAGAAGGTGGTAGTAACTCTCGTGGTTGTAAATGGGCTCTGGCTCTCTTTTAAGGTTAGAAGGAACATCTGCTGTGAATCCAAACAGACAGTCCATTGGCGTGAGCATAGTGTCCTCATGTGGGCTGTTATTGTATACAAACGCCGCGGTTCTCAGGAATCGATCCCAAGCCTTTGGATTTTCGGATACAATAGCTCTTAAGTACTCTACTAGGGATCTGTGTGTTCGTTCCAGTTCGCCGTTGGATTGCGGATGATAAGCGAAAGTCTGCATTTTTTTTCACTTTTAGGAGTTTACAGACACGTTTAAAAAGATCGCTTAAGAAATTGGAGCCCTGATCAGTTACTAACTTTTTAGGAATGCGGTAGCGAGTAATTATTTCATCAAAAAAATTCTTGCTACCGTTTCCGCTTCGCCATTTGGCAAGGCATAACAATCTACGAATTCCGTTAGATTGTCTTGGAAAGTCAAAATGTACTTATATCCCGAATGGGTTTCTTCAAGAGGACCTACGATATCCAAATAAACTTTTTCGAGGGGCATAAGGGCAGTATCTGTTATGACCATTGGCAGACGATACTCCGGGCTAGCCTTCATTTTTTGGCATTTAGGGTACTTTCGAATATATTTCCTGATGGAACTGAGCATATGTCTATACTTATATTTTTTCTTTATTTTTTTATAAGTTTTCATTACTCCTTGGTGACCACCAAACGCGGAGTCATGATAGTCTTTTAAAATTGTCTCGGTTTCCTCAGGGTCTGAGATAGTTTCCGGTAATGTATGCTGGGAATTTATTAGATTTTGCTTCCAGGGTAATTCGCCGTGTTCAGATGCACTGCTTTCGGATTTGCTGCTATTAGTTGAGTCAATTTTGATTAATTCATTTTGGAGGTTCCGTGGATATTTTTGTACTTTATGGGGAGTTTCTGGGTTTTGATTTTCTTCTTCAATATTATTTTGTGCCTCCCTTATTTGAACTCTCGTAACAGCATGGCAGTATTTAGGCTTTGAGGGTGGGGGAGAACTAGAATAATTTTCGTCTATGTCGAAATCGGCTCGGTGATGTACCTGAGCTTCCACAATGAACGAATTGGGGTTTGCCTGGCTTAGCTCGGCAGGTATTCGACTAAGCGCGTCTGCATTAGTGTTATATTTTCCAGGCTTATATTAAATTTTATAGTCAAACTCTGAGAGTTTATGGTGAATCCTGACAAATCTCGACGTCGGGTCTTTCACATTGAATACGCCTTTCAGTTGCTTGTGGTCGGTGTAGACCGTGAACTTTCTGCCCTGTAAATAACACCTGAATTTCCTGGCGGCCCACACAATAGCGAGCAACTCTTTTTCTATTGTGGAGTATCTTTGTTCCGCCTTATTTAAACTTCTACTTGCATACGCTATAGGCCTGTCTTTACCTATTGTCCCTTGTGATAAAACAGCTCCCAAAGCCTCATTGCTAGCATCTGTAGTTAGATTAAAAGGTTGAGTGAAATCTGAATACTTGAGTAGAGGCGGATTTATAAGGGAATTTTTAATCTCATTTAAGGAGTCTTTGCACTTTTGCGTCCAATTAAATTTGACGTCTTTCCGTAATAGATTTGTTATTGGCCTGACTATCTTTGAGAAATTAGGGATGAACTTGCGATAGTAGTTTGCCAATCGCAGAAATGATTGGGTTTGTCTCACAGTTCGTGGTTGAGGAAAATTTTGCACACAGCTTGTCTTACTAGGATCTGGGCGGGCTCCTTCATTTGAGCATTTGTGTCCGAGTTATATTACTTCTCGGCGAAGGAACTGACACTTTTCGGGTTGTAATTTAAGATTATGGGCTCGAAGTCTGTTGAATACTTTAGCCAGTTTCTCGTTATGATCTTGTAAATTTTTCCATATATTACAATATCATCGAGATAGACAAAGCATTCTAATCTTTGGAGACCCGTTAGAATGTAATTCATCAGGCGTTGAAAAGTCGCAGGTGCGCCTTTCAACCCAAATGACATTCTCTTAAATTCATAATGCCCGTAAGCGGTACTAAACGCAGTTTTTGGTCTATCCCTTGGGTCAACCAGTACTTGGTGGTATCCGCTTGCAAGGTCAAGTGTAGTAAGATACCGCGAATGCCCAAGCTGATCCAGTATATCCTCTATCCTGGGTAATGGAAAGGCATCCCCTACCGATTTCTCATTAACTTTACGGAAATCTACCACTACTCGCCAACGTTTATTTCCATCAGGCCCGGCTTTCTTCGGGACTACCAGCAACGGAGAATTCCACGGGCTTTTACTTATTTGGATTATGTCATTCTCTAACATATCCGTGATTTGCTCATTTATTACAGCCCGGTGCGTTTCTGGAAGTCTATACATCTTTTGGTTTATGGGTGGCTGATTGTGCAAAATGGGAATGGTATGCTTTATGGTATTACTGCATGTTAGTTTATCTCCCTTTAAATAAAAAAGATCATTATACTTGTAGCATAACTCAAGAATTGAGTTTTCTTCTTCGTGGTTTAAATTTTCATCCAACAGTAATTCTTTACGTAAAGCCACAAGTCTGTCTGGGTTATAGCTTTTAATATGGTTTACGTTTATTGAATATGGATTGGAGTTGAAATATATCTTATCACTTTTGAAGTTGTATTCTGTTTTGTTATGTGCACGAGGGGAAGGTGGATCACCTTCTTTCTGTTACTTTGGGTATTTCTATCGTCCAGAGGTATATTGACAGGTTTAAAATTATAATGACTACTTGGAACTAGAGTAAGCTTTAATTTTCTTAGGAATATGGGTTCTGTGTTTATTGTTAGAACAGATAATGGTATAAAGCTTTTGTGAGGACTAACTAAGCAATTTGCGACAAATACTCCTTTTATCTCTTGAGACATACAGATCATTTCTTGGTTCAATTTTAATGGTATGCTCAGTACAATTTGAGATCGAGGAGGTATTCTATTGGATCGCTGAAGTTCTACTTCGTATTGCCTACCTTTATCTTCATTTAAGGTGCTTGAAATGACTCCCATTTGGGATAAGGAGTTTTTATTATCGGGTGCCCGTGAAACGGTAGTAGATTTAAATTGTTCCTCTATTTGATGCATCGGTAGTTCATCTCCATCTTCTTTGGATGTTTCGAGAGAGTACCGTGAATTCGATAGGGTTGGTTTCCGTGCGAGGAAACCGGAGCGATTTGTTAGGCCCTTCTATATTGCAATTTTTTGCAAGAAAGTCATTACCTAACAGCCCATTATGAGAGATTTGGGCGTTATCTTCTACAACCTGTAGATTGCACGGGATACTGCGGCTTAGTTAAAAGTTGCCTTGGCAGTTACCCAGTGTTTTTCCTTCTCCAAATGGAGTTTTTAAAGTTACCTTTTGACTTCGTTTTATCCATTTTGGTGTATCTAGTGCTTCCTGTTTCATTAAGCTTACTTCAGCTCCAGTGTCTACTACCAGCCGAACGGCTGTATTTCCGCTTATATCTAATGGTAAATCTACCACTGATACGTTTTCCCTGATCTGCGGGTTTTTCAGCTGGGAGGACCCTAAAGTATTTTGCGATATTTTATTTAATTTCAAGCCGGGGCTTTTTCGGTCGACAGTGTGCCGTTTCCCGATTTTGTAGCTTCCCATCGTTGCTACTGTTGACAAGTGGGCACTGTATGACCTCTTCTTCCACAAAACTTACACATCTCTTGACCGTTAAATCTGTGTTCGTGATTTGGATTGCCCCACTGAGTGTTGTTGTTACTATTTAGGTGATTCCGTGGTGCTTTGACATTTTGTTTACAATATTGGGCATCCTGACCCTTTGTTTTACAGTTAATGCAGAAGGGAGTATTTTTACGTTTTAAACAATCGTCATACGTATGTCCCTTGTATTTGCAATAACTGCAGGTGATCCTAGCTAAAATTAATTTTTGCTCTCCGTAAGGTTTCTTGTGTGGATATTGAGAAGAAAAATTCTGGAGTGGAGGTGGACTTCTTAGGTATTCTCTTGCCATACTGGCTTGAGTAGAGCACCAATTATTTGTTTGATTTTTATCAGTATTAAAGGATACTGAAGATACCTTTAATGACTCCAGATTTGGAGGTATACCACACTCAGTTTTTATATTAGGTTTTCCTGTATCAGTTGTGTAGGGATATATAGAGGAGTTTAGATTTTCCTGTATGGGATAACCATAAGCATCAGCAAAATTTGAGGTATTTGGTCTAAAGAAATGATGCATTTATTGGTTATGTAATGAAAAAGAGACCCTGTTGCAACCTTTCCATATCTAATGCTTTTTGAATGAGAGTCTCTAACGAGCTTTCATTTATTGTCAATAGATAGGCGCTTAGATGGGGGTTATTTGCACCACTCTTTACGGAAGCCATTGCAAAGTCCTCTATCTGTTGCTTTACCACATTAAAATTTTCAGCACCGTATTTGCTTTGTGCTGCCTCGTTACAATGTACTAAAAGTCTTTTTAGTCTAGTAGTAAAGGAATTAAACGATTCTTGGGGATATTGTCGGCAAGTTATTAGTTTGTTAGTTAACTCATGATATGTCTCACGAGGTAAGTAAGTCCGATATAGCAACTGCTTAACTTCTTCAAATCTCGTGAGTGTACTGGATGCTATTAATTGATATGCATTTCCTCTCAATCTTGTTGGGAAAATTTGCATGAAGGCTGCCTTTTCCTCCTCTGCTAGACATTGTTGTACTTGCTTACAACAGCCTATAAAAGTTTGCAATTCTGTGAGGGTTTGAGAATTAATTTCTCCAGAGAACAAAGGCATCATTTGTGCAGTAAGTTTAACTACTTTCTCATAATTTACAGGCATTTTGTTTGTATTGTGTGAATGCCCAACCTGGGAAGTATTTTCGGTATTTATATCTAGATTTGAAGTGGCTAACGATTTTTCGGGTATTATAACGTCTAGAGTGTGAGTTCTTATGAGGAAGTTAACCAAACTGTGTCTTCCAAAACGTTTACTTGACCGATGTTCACGATACCAATTTATTCTTCTTTGGGGTGAAGTTTGCTCTGCTCTTGGGCTATTCGGAGGGCTTACGTTGTCGAATGAAAGTGAGTTTATTGTTGCTTCAAAATCTGAGCAAGCAGGGTTTTGATCAGATTTGTGCATGGAAGCAGAATTTTCTTGAAAAAGAGGTAGTTTAACTTACTTTATGTACATATATATATACTGGAATATTTAAAAAGAAAAAGAAAAGAAAAGATTGAAGATGTTTTTACACTGATGTTATTTAATGCGTATTGTATAGTAGTTTATCGATCCAATAGTGAAGTTCTGCCAATCGCTGAATTTGGATTGAAACTTACTTTGTGTTTAATGTCTGCAGTTTCAGAAATATTTTGATGTCTGTCTAAGCCGATAAATTTCCTTAGAAGTATATTCCCTTATTTTTGTTGTAGTTGTTGACTGGTTGTATTAAAACAAACAAATTAAGTCAGAAGTGCCCCAACGTCATACTTCTGACGTTTGTTTCAGTTTCATTCCTATGTGAGTTCGAGGATCAAGGTTTTTCAAGTATTGAATTAACTTCCTTGATCCTACCGGCTGCGCCAATTTGTTATGTAGGAATATATCCTACTGAAACTTGTTGTGGTTTCTTTGCGAAGAAACCGTCTGACTTAATTTGCCGTACTGCTTTTATTCTTCCCGGCAGCGACTGTAGTAGCTCTAGTGCGATAGTAGTTGCGTGGAGCAGCTATTAAAGCATAACTCCTGGTCTTTGTAGGGAGTAGCTTGTTAAAGCACAACTCCTGATTTTACTATGGAGTAGCTTGTATAAGCACAAAGTAGCTTGTTTAAGCATAACTGTTAAAACGAACTGTTTACTACACGACTCACTCGACTCAATTCGACTGCTTTTAATTCTTCAATTTCTTTGCTTATTTATACAAGAGTAATCTTGTTAATACGGAAATAAATGAAATACTTCCGACCCAACATTTTGTATATAATAGTACAAAGTGTTGGGTCATATGCATTTCATTTATTTCTGTTTATAAATAAATCGCGGCACTCGTCGCTTCCGTACATACATACATATATTTTTCTCTGACTACCCAGCAAACAAATTGAATCGAAAATAACTCGAAAGTAACTTGCCATGGGCAAGCATAACCCTCGAAAACGATATTGCCAAATGCTCGTTTGTAATTTAGGCGGCGGACTAAACGGACATACGAAAGTAAGCTAAAAAAGGCAATTTATAAGTAATTCGCATATTCCTTACCAAAAGCAAGTATATATATTTTATATGCTTGCCAAATGCGAGGGTTGAGTAAATTAATTTTAATTTACCAATTTAAAATTATTTTTAATATGTCTGGATTGACATTTTTAATTCATAAGGGCAATCTTTTCCACAATATCTTATTATTATTTTTCTTCTTTTAATTACGATTGTGTTTTTGGACATAAAATAAACAAACAGAAAAAAAACTTGCATAAAGCTTATGTTTTCTTCGTTCTTTCCATTTTTTGAATTGATTTTCACGAGGCTTGCTAAAGGCGAGAAATAGGCAATAGTCGAAAGAGAGGGAATCATATATACACTTTATTGCCATAATACTGTCACTGTTTTATAACTATTGCTCATTCCTTACTTTTGGCAAAACCTCGCCAAATTGTTTGCTGGGTAGAATCGTACTGAACGTTCCGTCAGTACATTATCGCATTTGCTGTTACAAACGTACATACATAAATCTTGACAAACGCTAACAGCTTGTTGACATTCATGATTTACATACATACCCACATACATATCACTTTCTACATATACAAATCGTGAACTGTCATTTGGTCACCTGGGTTCTACCGCTGGCGCAAGGTTATCGTATTACAACGTGCGAATTCTTGCGCGCCGGGTATTGCGTCACTCAATCTACCTTGGTTATTTCCTCAACTTGTTAAGTAATTGGGGAGGGTCAGTAACGAGTGGAATTATAATTCAATGAAAATGATGTAGGCATGTATGTTCATTGAAAAATGATGAAAATATGTATGCTTGCGTTTGCTGGCATTTCTTTGATAATTGTTGTAGGTATGTACATATGTTACAATGCTTACTTAAAATTGTGGGTGGAAGTATGTATGTAACAAGTTGTTGTGGATGACGTTCTTAAAAATGTCTATGAATGACTTCCAGTCTTTGTAATCTCCACTGAACTTATGAATTTGTATTGGTGGAAGTTTTGGATAGTTGTTTACTCTGATTTAATCTAGGTTCTGTTTCTGAAGATTCCAGGATGTTGATGCGCTAGGCAGCGTGTGGAATTGAGGATTATATCCAAGATTCTGTGGTGTTGCTGTGAGCGTATTGATACTTTCTGAGTTACTTACTGCTTGTACTGCAGCCGTTGTTGTTACTGCTGGAGGAGATGGCACATTTGTAGTAACTGGTGACGTTGGTGTGGTCATTGTTGATTTTAAAGCACTTGTTGTGGTGATTGGTAGCTGGTACCTCTTGGGAATCTGGTAGTTGGCTATCAGCTCAAGAGTTGCTTATACAGCTCGTGTGTCCTTTCGTACAAGCTATCGGTGAAATACGGGTGTTCTGGTTTTGCACACTCTGTTAGCTGTAGATGACGGTCGTGAAAATCTACCCAGATTGTTTCCAACTCCTTGAGCTTGTTTTGTAGGTATTGCTCTGCTTTTCTTTCAGCTCCGTCTTTGTTGAAATTTGCTAAAAGACGCATTAATTCCTCTGCCAATTCTTTTTGGTTTAGGATTATTTCTTCAGGTTTTGAAGGCATCGCAAATTAAAGTGCAGGCAAACAATTATTGGCGGCAGATGCTTTGAAAGTCGGCTTTCGTCAGGGATGCTATGCTGGAGTAGCAAAAGAAGAGCTTTGACAGTGTGTTAAAAACCTTCACGCTAATTGATGTAGCTTTTAGTGCTATTAGCTTTAGGTAGGAAAAAATTGTTGGCTTCCGTAGATATATCTCAACTAGATTTAACAGTGTGTCAAATCAGTAGTAAGGGTACCACCTCCCTATACTTTTACATTACGTCCGATAGAGACAACTGCCACGAGGATGCCACTCGCGGGTTTTCTGCAAGACGGTTCCCACCGCCGATAAGAAGTTCTTGAGGAGAGAGTAGGGTAGACACGTCCCTGTCGCAAGCATTGGGAGGTAAAAATAAAAAAGCTGAGTTGACACCGAGCAGTCTTGATACCGGCTGTTGGTTGAAAGGAGAGATCTGGTGCTGTCTGTGGCAAGGACGGGAGATGGGTACTGTTTTGGAAAGGTCCAGTTGCTAGGATGGCTGAGCCTAGTGGGTGCAAGCAGGTGTACTATAGGCGGCTTACGTACAAGCATAGTAAAGCATTATAAAATTGCACTACCAGCCAAGCAGATAACTAAAGCACAAAATCTTGCACCCATATGTAGCAAGCATGCATGGTTTAAACCTGTATCGCTGTCTTCATATCCTTACCGGTTATCGCGCCTCTTTTTTTATATTCCGTTCATTTTTTCTTCCACACCAAACAAGCATTGATCAGTTAGTCACACTTCTTCAACGTCATTTTTCCATACGAGTTTTAAAACTTGAACTTGACCGCGATGCGGTCACAAGTTGTTGTTTCTTTATGCATAGAATTTTAAACCTACCTGAATTGAAACTGCGAGACATGTGGGTGACTTTATTTCCGGAATATTTTTTGATGTAAAGGGAAAAAAGATTAAGGAAAGATCGCAAAGAGCAAGTTCTGATGCTGCTTATGCAAGGGTTCTTGATTCTTGTGGCGTTCAATACTGCCGGCGTATGATAAAGAGCTGCAAAACAAGAATAGATCGGCGGCAGTCAGTGAACTTGATGTTGTGAACGACACGAATGTGGGTGAAGGTGAATAAAAGAAACGGGTAGCTTGAGTAAAATAAAAAACCAATTCGGCTGAGATGACTTTATTGAAGGTCAGTAAAGATAGACTGTATAGCGGATAGACAATTTCTTTTACAAAAGACGTACATATTTAATTTTTTATTCGCTCTTTTTAAAACTTATTTTCAAAAATCCTCCTTTGGTATCATCTTTTCCGTCAAAGATTAGATAACATCCCACGTGCTGTTGGTTAAGATCCTCAATCTGTCGCTGGGTTTTAATTTTTTCGGCAAAACGGGTGGGGGGGGGGGGGGTAAGAACACATATGTGTTGTCCACAAAGTGTACTGTCACGCGAAGTCCGTATGGCTTCTTATCAGCTTGAAAGACTTCACCTGGTACTCCTTCCCCAGCTCCAACTCTGTGATTGGCGCAAGAATGTCGTAGCTATTTTCCGACACACTTTGCAACAGTTCAAAAGTGTTCTGTAAAAATAGAGTTATAGTAATGCCTGCTTTACAATAATCAGAAATATGTTCGGTACCTACCATTGTATACCAAAAAGTTTTCCTGGTTCGTGAGTTAAACTGTAGTTGATGTTGAAAACTGTTTTGAGGACGACTAGAGAGAACACGGCCCTATATACTGTTTGGGTTCTCCGTCTTTTTCAAGTAGGGATGGTTAACAGTAAATTTATTATTATGGCCGATGTAGTTAAAAGTAAATTTATTATTATGGCCGATTTGAAAGGTTATCTATGTGTAATATTATTATTTCAACCTAGAATAAGTGCTGTTCTTTAATCATAAGGCAGATCCTGTATTGCTGCAACTTTACAAGATAATTTAGATGCAATTCACCCGCAGAGCGTGTTTAAAAAAAAGACAAGTTATGCTAAGTGCATTGTGGCGTTATTGTTCTAGTAATATTGTCACATAGGCTGAGATCTGTTCTTAATTTATGAAGGAGGTACAACTTTGTTGCAATTTGAACGAAACGTTTAGATTTGAAAATTATGTTAAGGGCATTGTAGAATTATTTTTCTAGTAATATTTTCGCGTAGGTTGAGACCTGTCTTCCATTTGTGTAGAAGATGCAGCTTTGCTGCAATTTAAAAGAGAAGTTTGGATTTTTGCCTGGCAAGAATAGCGAATAAAGTTTATGAGTTCTTAGTAGAAATATTTACATCTTACCTGGATTTTTTCTTTTTGGGTCGAGCAAAAATGGCATAAAAGCCTACAGCGTAGTCGCAAGGAATCAGTCTTTGTTTGTTTCTGAAAAGTTCGAGTGTGGCTTCAAGGGCATTAAACTAATTTAAAAGTAAGTATAAAACTTGCCCGATCCGTTAACACTATAGGCTTAAAATTATCTCTTGTTTTTTTTTTCTTAAAAGATACATTAATGATACTACCCGATGGCAAGCAGCTCACCCCCGCTGAAAACATCCTTCAACTAGAGGCAGAGGTACCAAGTCTGTGTGGATTTAATAGAGTGGTAATTGTATAAAAGATATATTTTCGCTAGATTTAAGTATCTGTAAATTAGACAATTAAAAAATGAAGTCGCACGAGCTAATTTCATATTTAAAAAGTGCGCTAAATTTAAACTCGGAAATTTTCTTATCCGCCTTAGACACCTGTATAAAGGTGGTGAAAAAAGAAAATGTGCTATTTTCGTATCGTGAAAAATGTTGTTTATTAAGGCTGCTGACAGAGTTTTCAATTCTGTATAATGAACCTCTTTTAAATGGGGTCTTAAGGAGCGCCTTTGATTATTTAGATGTAAGTGAAGCTAATAATTCCGCGGGCTGTGACGTTAACAACGGGGCGTCTGGGAGTAAACAAAATAACTCTGTCGTCTGCGAAAATGAGACTAGTGCTTTACCAAAATCAAGTTGTGAGCAAGGTCAGGTATCTCAATACGGTTGTGGCTATAAATTACTGTCAAGACAGCAAACATTTTTTAAACAGTTTAAAACGGCAGGCGTAAAAATTTCCTTTCAGCTACAGGATTTTTCTGCTGTAAGTGAAAATCCCTTGGAAGTTTTAGAAAAAGCATTTGGCCATGTGTTTAAAGAACTGGCGGTAAATTCTGCAAAAGGCAGTAAGATTAGTTTCTCGCTAATGCTTCCAAATTCACCTCATGTTAAACCCATTTGGAGTAGTCTCAGACCTATCGACCAATTAACCGGGGCATATATTATCGGATTGATTGCTAATGTTAACCAATCCAATGCTATTTTTCTTTCTGATGATGTCTTGCAAATCAATGCAAATATCGTCAATTATCCTTTCGCGGGGGGGGGGGGGGGGGGGGATAGATCCTAGGTATGTGGTAGAAAGTCCGGTTTTATCCCGGAAAACAAGTGTGATAGATGTTGGTAAAGATAATGACGTAAGCTGTCTCCCTCGAAGCAATTGCTACGGTATTGAAATGACGTCAGAAATTTTAATAATCGAAGCAGTTTTTCTGTAATTGCCTCATTGGATAAACTAGCACTATCACTGTGTAAAAATTCAAAGGTTGTTATCACTGATAAAGGGTGTAGCATAAAAAACATTTACAAATTTCAAAATTTTTTGAAAAATTACCAAATCATTGTTTTCGATAATTTGAGAGATTCGGATTCGATTTTTTTTAGGCTACCTGTTGAAAGCGATTTAGTAAAAAAATATTTCTTTATTATTCAGAGACGTTAAAGCATTTCTATGTAATTAAGTCGCTAACAGGCCTTTTTAATAAAAAATATGCCTGTTCTTTTTGCGATAGGTTAACAAACATGAAAATGCATAAATGTGACCAGAAGTGTCGATATTGTGACTCTTATCAGTCGTGTGTTTTTGTTGAAAAAGTCAAACCATGCGAAAACTGCAATCACATGTTTAGAGGCGATACTTGTTTCACGAACCATACCCTAAATAAAATTCAGAATAAAAGCATATGCGAGACTTTTAAAATATGCAAATTGTGTGGTAAGTTTCTGGTTCTTAACAAGAGAGAGTTCAAAGAACATTCTTGCAATGAATATTTTTGCAAGATTTGTTCTAAAATTGTTCCCCAAGAGCATCTTTGCTATATTAGGAGGTATAGAGGAAGTGTCGATAAAAAATTTTTAATAATATTTTTTGATTGCGAGAGCACTCAGAACACCTTATGTGATAATAGCACCACATCTTATTTGCACATTGTGAACTTAATAATTGCACAGCAAATATGTCATAACTGTTACACAAAACCAGATATTAGAGAAAAATGTGATGTTTGTGGTGATAGGCAGCATGTGCTTAAATACGATAGTGAGGCAAGCGTTGTAAAAAATTTTCTAGATTACTGCCTGAACGCCCGATCTTTTGTGTCTAAGGTGCACTGTATTGCGCATAACCTACAGGGATATGACGGGCACTTTATTATTTCTGAGCTGTTAGATAGAAATTTAAAAATAGAGCCTATAATGAATGGCTCTAAAATTATGAAAATGACGTGCGAGAATTTAATATTTATTGACTCTTTAAACTTTCTGGCACTCCCCCTTTCTAAATTTCCCGACGTTTTTGACATTAAAGGTTATGAAAAGGGTTATTACCCTTATTACTTTAACACTGCTGAAAATATTGACTACATAGGGAGCTACCCTTCCCCTGACTTATATGGATACACCACCATGAAGTTAAAGGAAAAAGAAAAGTTTTCAAACTGGTATAACACCGTATCTAAGGGCACTTTTAACAATAGAAAAGAGATGTTAAAATATTGCGAAAACGATGTTAATATTTTACGTTTGGGATGCACTCGATTTATGCAAGAGTTTTTGGATATAACACAATTAAATCCTTTTACAGAAGCTATAACTATTGCATCAATCTGCATGCTCGCTTTCCGGAAAAATTACATTAAAAATAATATTTTGGGTATAATGCCTAAAAATGGATATTGCAAGTCTCAAAATCATTCCCTTATTGCCATAAAATGGCTAATTTGGGAAAGTCTGAAAACCAATCTGGGGATTGTATCTGTATATAATAAAGGAGAAGTGAAGCTGGGAAGAGGTGGATTACAAGTAGATGGGTTTAATTCAGAGACAAATACGGTTTATGAATTCTTTGGTTGTTTCTACCACGGATGTAAAGACTGCTTTAAAATCCAAGAAGTGGCTAATAACACCACTCAGAAAATCGAGACTATGAGTCAAAGATTTGAGAGCACTCTTAAAAGAATTGATACAATTAAACGGTTGGATTACAACTTGAATTATATATAGGAATGTGAATTCAGAAAATTCTTAAAAGCCAATCCTGATGTAGACCAAAAATTAAATGACCGCGTTGCAAACACCCCTCTACCGCTTAATCCACGTAATGCTGTTTTTGGTGGTCGTACAGAAGTTTTTAAACTATACCATAAAGTAAAAGAAAATGAGGTAATAAGGTATTTAGATTTCACAAGCTTGTACCCATATATTAATAAATACCCACCTTAAACAGGTAGTAAACATGATATTTCTAACTATAGGCCTATTGCGAAATTATCATGCATGCCCAAATTATTTGAATCAATCATTTACTCTCAGCTATCATTTTCCTGTAAGAATTTGCTTTCTTCAAACCAACATGGGTTTATTTCGGGCAGGTCTACAACCACCAACTTATTAGAAATCATCTCGGATACTAATGGCGGGTTTGCAAAAGGCTTCCAAACAGATTGTATCTATACTGACTTTAGTAAAGCTTTCGTCAAGTTATCTCACTCCGTGATATTGCTTAAATTACTTATATAAAAACTTATTAGAAATCATCTCGGATACTAATGGCGGGTTTGCAAAAGGCTTCCAAACAGATTGTATCTATACTGACTTTAGTAAAGCTTTCGTCAAGTTATCTCACTCCGTGATATTGTTTAAAATGGAAAAGTATGGGTTTCCCCTAACATTCCAAAAATGGACGGAGTCATATTTAGATAACAGAACATACCAAATCAATTTCCGCCATTCCTTCCCTAGAGTCTTGAAAACTTCGTCCGGCGTACCTCAAGGGAGTCACCTGGGCCCGTTGCTCTTTATTCTATCTATTGACGACATTGTATCTGTTGTGAAGCACTGCAAAGTCTTGATTTATGCTGACGATATTAAACTTTTCGCTCAGATTAAATCTTTTAACGATTGTGAACTTGTACAGGGTGACCTCCACAAATTTTACGACTGGTGCAAAAGCAATAATTTGCTACTCAATATCCACAAATGTGAGGTTATGACTTTCCACAGGAATCTGAAACCAATCACTTATGATTATGAATTCTCGAATTCCTCGATTCGCCGTGTTAGTTCTGTTTGTGACTTGGGTGTCAAATGTGACCAAAGATTGAATTTCGTCTCCCATATAAACTTCATGGTATCAAAGAGTAGTTCTATGTTGGGCTTTATAAAACGTTGGTCTCGAGAGTTCTCGAATCCCACCATTACATTGCATTTGTACACTTGCTTTGTGAGACCCCTTCTTGAATACGCGAGCCAGGTCTGGTCTCCATTTTACGGTATACACATCGACCGCATCGAGTCTGTTCAGCGGAACTTCTTACGATTTGCTCTCAGGCACCTACCCTGGAATAATTCATTAATTCTTCCACCCTATAAGGATCGCTTGAAGCTTTTAAATATGCACTCGCTAGAGAAACGTCGTATGGTTGCCGATATAACGTTTGTGCATCAACTCTTAAACGGGAATATTAATTCTCCATTTTTACTTAATAAAATCTCTTTCCGTGATAGTAGGCACAATTTAAGAAGGCTACCTTTGTTGCATGTTAACTCCTCAAGGTCTAACTTTAGCAAGTATGAACCTGTTAATCGCATGTGTATTACTGTTAATAATATGGCTGAGCATTTTGTTCTCGACGTTTCTAAGCATGTTTTAAAAAAACGTCTGTATAATATTTAATCTATTTTGTTTAATGTTTTGTGCATGTAATTTCATCTGGTGTTGGTTTATGTTTAGTGTAACATACTAATACTAACACCGACTAAGTGATGAATCGCATGTATTGTTGAGACATTTATTTATTAAACGTGTCCATGCAGCGAGCTTGTGTTAAGCTAGATCTGATAGTCAATATTTTTTTTTTTATATGCTATCGGGCACCCTACTATATTTCGAAATTGTGATATGCCTGCAGTATCAGAAATACTGTTAATGCACGGCTTTATTATGTGCTCTGTTATCCCACCTTCTAACTTATTTTTACCTGTGCTACCTTTTAAAACTAATCTAAAATTATATTTTGCTCTTTGTAGAAAATGTACAGATGAAAATAAAATTTCTGCATGTTGTCACAATGAAAAAGAAAGGGAAATTACAGGCGTGTGGGTTATACCCGAAGTAGCTTTAGCTGTAAAAAAAGGGTATCAAATAAAAAGGATTTTTGAAGTCTGGAAATTAGGGCATGGTACGATTAATCGATTAATGGATTAATCGAAAAACTCATGAATGCTTCAATTAATCGAACAAATTTCTAGCTTAATCGATTAATCGTTTTTTTTGTCGTTTTCCGTTGTTTCTTTTTGTTTTATTTTCTGCGAATTTCGTTTTTTTTTTTTTCGTTTTCCGTTGTTTCTTTTTGTTTTATTTTCTGCGAATTTCATTTAAAAAAACCGTTGAAAATATTCTGGGAATAGAAATTTATCACAGTAGCCTTTGGCTTTGGAATATGCATAATTTTTTTTTTTTTTTGCAATTTACATTACTTTTCTAATTTACAGCAGTTCAGTATTACGTTGGTTTTCTTTTTGTAAACATTAGAAAAGTGATTAAAATAAAAGTGTATCATTAGATTAATTTACATAAATATACCATATTAAAGAAATCAAAATTAAAAAATTTATTTTTATATAAATATTTGTGCTCCATAAATATCACTAAACTTAACACAATTTTCAATTATCTCGCATCAAACAGGTATATTTGATAATATATTACATAAAAATTTTACATATCATAAAAATTAAATTTAGATTTATCTATGGCTGAGAAGGAAAAAGAAAATGATTGGATTAAATCTAAAGAAAAGGGAAGTGAAATTTGGACTCATCTATTAATTAACAGGAAAGACAATAATATTTTAAAGTGCAAACACTGTGACACCACATTTCGGTTGCATACAACAACGACGTCATACAGGTATCATATGGAACACAAACATAATTTGTGTAAAGTGGTTGCTTCAACATCAAATCAAAATAAGGAAACATCTAAAATTACTTCGTTTTTTACCAAACAATCTGCACCATCCCCAGCATACGTACTTGCTAAACTAACTGCATTAGATCGCATACCGTTTTCTACACTGGCAAATAGTGAAGAAATCAAGAATGGATGGAAAGCCCAAGGTTTATGTATACCTTTAACAGAAAAAGGAATCAAAGCATTGGTAGTTGAATATGCAGAAACACTTCAACAAGCTCTCAAAAACACTTAAATTGATGATCGAAGCTTCGGAACGATTTTCTTTATCTTTAGATGAGTGGACATCAAAACGCAATCGTCGATATATGTGTCTAATATTCACACTAAGGATAAGGATGTTTTTGGGCTTAGCATGATAAGAATAAAGGACTCAATGCCAGCATCCAAGGCAGTTGAAATCGTAGAAAAAAAATTAAGTCAATTCGATATTCTTCTAAAAAAGCATATAGTGGCAGTTGTGACAGATGGCGCTTCTGTAATGAAGAAGATGGGTCGTTTGATGGGTATTTACCATCAAGTTTGCCACAGTCACGGAATGCATTTGGGAGTTGTTGACGTTCTCAACAAAAAAAAATCAACTACGTTTGAAGAAATAGATGAGGAAAGCCAATTGGTAAATGAAAGCACTGCGGATGGGGAAGGGGAAGAATATGATTCCGATTCAAATGAAAGTGAAACAGAAAGTGAACTTCAATTTTGGATGGAAGAAAATCCTCCAGAACACATAAACTACGCCATAGCTCAAAATTTTTCAACGGTTATTCAAAAAGTAAGAAAAATAGCTCGAATGTTTCGCAAGTCTCCTGTTAAAAATGATGTGCTACAAAAAGCCTGCAAAACTAAAATTGGTAAAGAGTTAAATTTGATGAAAACGATACAATAGAAGTTGTATCTGAAAAACGAGCAAAATATTCAAAAGCAGATGAGTTACAGGAATTCTTAACTAGAAAAAATCCTATAATCAATTCGACAACTCCATTCACTTATAGTTTACCAGATATAAAAAGGGAAATGATGGTTTACGAACACAGTAAAATAAGGACTGATTTACTTCAAAAAATTTATAATGGATTGTTGAGCGTGCCGCCATCATCAGTAGAGGCGGAAAGAAGTTTTAGCGCTGCAGGGTTATTCGTTACGAAGCTCCGGACATCCCTGAACGATGATACGTTGGATAAACTGTGCTTCCTACGTGCACATTTATTAAAAGAAAAAAAAACCAAACTAAATATTTTATAATGTATATTTTATTGTTTTCTATATTGAATTTAATTTGAATTGAAATACACTTTTATTTTTTTTAAATGCAGTAGTTAATATTTACTTAAAATACCTCAAAAAATAAAATAAATAAATTATCGATTAATCGATTAATCGACTCAAAAACTGAACAATTAATCGTTAATCGTTTCTCTCTAAAATCGATTAATCAACCATGCCCTACTGGAAATATGACTATACTGTATATGATCCGGTTACAAGGACCATTGGTCTATTTACAGATTATGTCAACACCTTCTTAAAAATTAAACAAGAGGCAAGCGGATGGGGGAGTAGATGTGTAACTGAAGATGAGAAAGATAATTTTCTTAAATTATATAAGATAACAGAAAACATTATTTTGGACAAGGATCATATTCGTAAAAATTCTGGTAGACGTAACACAGCAAAAATTTGTCTAAATTCTTTTTGGGGTAAATTTGCTCAAAGAGAAGAGAGGAGTTATACTAAAGTTTTCAATAACTTTAAAGAGATTTGTGACTTTATACAAACTCCAGGAATTGAAATTTGCTCCTTACATCCAAGTAATAAAAACACAATGTGGGTGACGTGGAAGTATATTCAAGAAAACCTTAACAGTCTGCCGCACGTAAATATCCCTATTGCAGCGTATACAACTGCTTTTGCTAGACTTAAACTTTACGAGGTGTTAGAAAAAGTAGGGGACAATATTTTATATTGTGATACCGATAGCTTGATTTTTGTGGATAGTAAAGAAGATGCTTTACCATTTGACATTTCCAGCTTTCTGGGTGACCTAACGGATGCGATTGAATGTTTTGGAGCTAATGCCTTTATTTCAGAATTTGTAAGCACCGGGCCGAAAACATACATCCTGAAAATTGAAACTGAAAAAGGTCCTGAGTACATTTTATTATATAAAAGAACGATTTTTTTGATCTGTTGAATTCTGTTTTTTTTTTAATTTTCATACTTGGATAGTCCTGAGGACTTCATTTTCGAATTTTTTTGAGGAACTTTTTGAATCTTAAATCAAAAATTTCTCTGATTTTTTTTGAGACCAACGTGTCTCTGAACCAAATTACGACAAACCTCTGTACAAGCTGCAGAAACTGAATTAATTTGACTATCGGCTATACGTTCAATTTTGTTAAACTCTTACAAGATTGTAAGATTTTTTTTATAATGGCGACCGTGAGAACACCACCTACCGTGACCGACAGTGGTACAAGGTTGCCTGAACAGTGCTCCATCTGTCAGGATAGAGGCTGGTCAGTCGAAAGGAAGCGGTCTTGACCATATGTGGACACGTGCTTTCGAACTTGGATAGGCGAACAAGCCAACTGTCCAAACTGTCAGCACTGCCTCACGCAACATAACTTTACCGAATATACGGGAGCCATCCCTAAGAGACCTAAGACGAAATCTGTCAAACCTGTCAATCATGAGCTAAGGCAGCCCGTGCCCATGTTTGGCTTACCACCACTAACGGTCCCACCAGTTAGTCGAGGTTCCCTACCACCTGGAATGCCAGATTCGCGTTCCATGACTTTTCACATCCCAGTTCACGACGCAATAGTCCATTACTCAGGGTCAAAACTTAGTAGCGACAGAAGCTTTGATGGCAGGTATGCGCATGCAACTACAGGATTTAGTTCGCGAAGGCCTCGAGCAGAGTCTAAACAAATTGCGGACGGAACTGTCGAATAACGTCAGACAGCAGATATCAGCTGCAATGCCACCAGTTGTGGGTGAACCGATACCACCTCAAGATTTTCACGACTTACGTAGACAGTCGTTTTACAGACCAGAGCCTGCATTCAGTCAACATGGAGAAAATCCTAGCCAGTTTCCGCAAGCTCCATCCAATCGCGTCCCATCGAGTTTAGGACCACGACGTTCGGGTAGTCCGATCAGAAGGTGGAATATCTCACACAATGGTGATAGCTCTCGACTTACAGTCGACGAATTTGTTTTCAGAGTAGAAGCACTCACGTATTCGGCTTTAGATGAAGATTTTGATCTGTTAGTTCGGCATATGACAACTTTGCTTTCCGGTCCAGCAATGGACTGGTATTGGTCTCTCCTGAGTCAGAACTCCACGCCTTCGTGGAAGTATATAAAAGCAGCTCTGTTAGCTGAATGGGGAGTACCGAAGGATGACCTCAAGTTCAACGTCCAGCTGATGATGCGGAAACAGAGAGCAGGGGAGTCATTTTCTACGTACTACCAACACCTGGTACATCTACGGGACCTCTTACTTGTCAGTAACAACAGGCTTTGACCCCAGCTTAGGCGACGTGTCAGGCATTTCAACCAGACATGTAGTAGTGTGCTGGAATTGTGATCAACAAGGTTACTTTTACCAGGACTGTCTGCAAGAGAGACAACAGGTGTTTGTTCTGTTAGGGATGCGGATGCAAGAATGTCTTTAAACCAAACTGCAGACCCTTGCGCATAGAAAACGAGAGGCGGGTCCGGAATCCCAACACCTTTTCTCGACCAGTTTCAACGTCCCAGACAGCAACTACCATGACCACTCCAGTTCAAGATTTGTTGAACAAGGAGGCCGGTCCGCTCCATCAGCAGGCCCCGATAACGAAACATTGACTTGTCCGCTGATATCTGCTTGATTGTACGAATACTTCACTGATAGAGACGGAGAATCTAATAGACCTCTCCGCAGATCTTCAAGTTCCTGTTTCCACCCCTGAGGAGCCCTTGACACTACTAGACACTTCTCTGGAAGAGTCTTTGATTTTTGACGTCCCGATATTACCGAGAGCACTTTCGCTGGCAATGTTACTTAGCAGGAGATTCGGCTTCCTGCCGTTTCTGTGTTAAAACGACCGCCAAGCTCTGCTATGACGAATGAGCGTGAGCCTGTTTTACATCCGGTGACGCCTTATTATACGCGTCTGAAGAATTACAATGCAGTAAGAGACCGCATCTTTTCTTCCGTGGCGGAGATAGCTGAAATTATATATCCTGACCTGGATCTTGGAACAAGGAAGAAACGATCGACCGTTCCTTGGCGGGAGTACTATCGACGAATGAGACAGGAAAGAAAGGAACTGGCACACATTTCCGTGTCGATGCCAGACGACATACGACTGTATGCCGAAGTAAGAATACTCGGGCGAACTGAGACCGGATTCCTTGATGGTGGGGCCACTGTCAGTATTCTAGGCCAGGGAGCTCTAGAGAAGCTTGCAGAGGCAGAGGTTGAATGGAAGAGGTATCGGACACAGGTACAAGTAGCTAATGGTGCCCTGACGACTGTGCATGTTCATGTTTACTTGGACGTCACTTTCCGTGGTAAGACCCAAAACGTGCGTTTTAACGTGGTTCCTGGGCTTTCACAGGCACTATCTCTAGGCATAGACTTCTGGCGTCTATTTGAGTTGGCTCCAGATGTCCTGGGTATAGTTGCAGAAGTGACACCAAGTCTAATAGCTACCCCTGAGACCGACGGCCATGTTCTTTCTGTTCTAGAGAAACAACGTATAGAAGCTACTAAACAGCTTAATCCTACTTTCGAATCTATGTGCTTAGGAAAAACATCTCTTGTCAGTCACAAGATTGAAACGAATGAAGCGACTCCGATAAAACAGAGGTTTTATCCGATTTCACGGGCAGTACAAAATTTGATGGATGCTGAATTGCGATGGATGCTATCGTTGGGTGTGATAGAGGAGAGCCAGAGTCCTTGGAGCTCTCCAGTTGTACTAGTGCGGAGCCCTGGGAAGGTTCGGATTTGTTTTGACGCCAGGAAGGTCAACTCCGTTACTACGAAGGACGCCTATCCGCTGCCGCAGATAGATTCGCTTCTGAGCCGACTTCCTCCGGCAAACTACATCACAAGCCTGGACTTCAGAGATGCTTTCTGGCAGTTCCCACTAGACACTGAGTCGAGAGAGAAGACCGCGTTTACAGTACCTAGTCATCCCCTCTATCAGTACACCGTGATGCCATTCGGCCTTTTCAATGCTCCACAAACTATGTGCCGCCTCATGGATAAAGTCATTCCTTTCGATCTTCGTGAGAATGTCCTCGTCCACTTGGACGATTTATTGATCCTGTCATCAGACTTTGACTCTCATCTCATACTGCTACCCGGTGTATCGGATTGTTTGAGGAAAGCTGGCCTCACTATCAACGTTGAGAAGGGTAGGTTTTGTATCAAAGAGACTAAACAAACACTTGGGTTTTATTGTCGGGGAGAGAGGAATCAGAACTGACCCAGATAAGATTTCAGCCATATTCGACTATCCGTCACCAAAAAGTGTTCGGCAAGCCCGACGCCTACTAGCTTTGGCGGGATGGTAGAGACGGTTCATCCCGAACTATGCTGATCTAACTGCCTCCATAACTGACACTTTGAAGAATCCTAGTCAGTTCCAATGGACACCTGAAGCCCAGACGTCTCTGGAAATGCTAAAACGAAAACTTACTTCTGCTCCGTCGTTGGTGAGTCCAGATTTCACCAGGGCGTTCATTATACAGTGCAATGCGAGCCAGAATGGTATTGGTGGAGTGCTGCCACGAGAAGCCAATAGCCTACTGTTACGTTACCCTTTCCCTAGACGTAACTCTTGGCCGTTCAGGCCGATTTCGCAACTAAGTGAAGAAGGGTTTGGGTTTTTTCTAATTCAGTTTGGGCGCCACATGGTTTTCGATTTCTTTAATAATTTCTTTTCTTGAGAGGGAAACCATGAAACTCTCAATTAAATATATGAATGCATATATTTCGTTAGTTTTTTCTCCTTTTTTTTACAAAACACTTTTCTACGAAAAAAACAAGGTATAACTGAATGTACGTGTACGTAGCTACTTCCAGAAGGGCAAGAAAAAAACTAAAGGAGTTAAAAAAAACGACTATTAGGAGATGAAGCCGAGCCAAATTAACAAGGTACGAATCTATTTTTGTATCTAGGTTACGATTAAAAAAAGAAAAAAAAAAGGACGTCACCAGAGTTTAATACTGTCCCACGACGAATCCCACCTTCCAGCTCCAATTCCGAAATTTTTAAAAAAAAATAACCAAAACAGGACCATAAAGCCCTGATAAATTTTACCTTTTTTTCACGATTGCTATCTGATCTTTTTGCCACTGTCAACTCGTCGACCGCCTGATGACCAAGAAAAAAAAACCCAGGCTCGAGACCGTTATTTTTTTTTTGCTCACACCACTGTGTTTTTTTCTTTCCCCGCTTTTTTTTGTCCTCCAGCTGGACAAAGATTCGACATTCTCTTAATATTGTTGCAGGGTGTAAAAAAAATGTTTTTAGTAGTAAGTCTCATTCGTCTCTAAACGGCGACAACATTTGCATTTCTTTTTGGCTTGTTTATTATTAATGGGTGAATAGGAACTAGTAGCTGAGAATTTATTTCCAAAGAATTACTGAAATGAAACGTAGGAATGAAGCATAATTTGGCTCTGCTTATCCAAAAATGGCTAGAAAGAAATAAGATTACATGATCGATATTAAGTAAGCTAAAGATCAAGTTTTCCTATGATAGATAAAAAAAAAGGTACGAATATTGACCAAAACAATTCCAAAGTCGGTCTCTTTCTTATAGTACTACAAAGGCAATTAAATACTAGTCTTACTTGATCATAATTACTGATCTTCTAACAACATATATTTAGGCTTAACTTAGCACCCTTAACGGTGATAGAAGGTCGGAGCCACAAAAGAAGGGTTCAGCGTCCAACCTTTTCCAAACTTCAATTCTCCGCTTAAAAATTCTTCAGCGAAATGTAATATTTCCTCCCCAACTTCGAGAAGATTTCCTTCAAATCTTCTCAAGGCCTTCGGATCGAGGGTATTTCCTGCCACCTGACGTGCTTGATTATAGGGAATCAAGGTTGTAGCCTCCAAGACACACTTCCGGATGAAGGCCAAAGACCTGGCGCCCTTCCGGTTTCAAAGGCGATGTCAGGGGTCAAGGTCGAGCCCACGTGTAAAAGTTTTCTCTCATGCCGCCCTAGCATTCTGGGTAAAACGCTCAACCTCACGATTAGGAGCTCGCTTTAGTGGGCAAATATTATTCGGGAGCTCTGGACTTAGTAGGGTAATTGAATAAAAAGAATACCATATATAAAAAATCATTATTGATTTATTATAAATTGAAAAATATTAACATTTAAGTCTTAGTGTATCATTCAATGGTTGGGCTTCCTTAAATCGGTTTCCCTATAACTGTAATAATGCTTTCTTTATTTTACAATAATGTATATCTTAGACTATAATACAATTAAAACAAACTATTTCATTAAATGGTATTTTAGCTATAATACAATTTTTTATTTACAATACATATCTTAGACTAGCCTTAGATTATATGTTTTCTGCATCTGCTCCCTGCTGTTCTGTTGTCCCACTCATAATATACCGCTTGTTATCATATGGACTCAATGCAATCTTCTTTCGGTTGATCGTGTAGACATTGTGGTTATGCGATCGTATGGAGCTCTGATTAGTAGTTAATACTCGCTTGTTATTCAAACATTCGACATATTCTTCGAAATTGATATGCCTCTGGACTACATTAGCCTTTACTCCTTTTGCTTTCTTCACAGTTTTACTATCGTTTATATGGAGACTGTACATTTTCGAGCGCAAGCCAACAAATTCGCTGATTATTTTCCCATTCAGCTCATCCTTCATTAGACCAGGAATCTTTTTATTCATGAGCGGTAAATTGAATTGATTATCTTCTGGGTAATCACTTGTATCAAATTTGTTTATATTTTCGGCCACAAAGTCATACTGATCCATCCGTTGCATTATCTCTTGCCTAAGCCGAGCTTACAATGCGCTCATAACATTTTGACTCAACTTTCCTGATAGTTTTTATATAATTTTAAAAAGTTATAGCATTCTCGAATTTGTTTCTTATGCTCATCGAGAAAAATGTTATTATATTCTCTTATAAGCTCCTCAATATTCATCTCAACAGTCTCACATTTAAGAAGACACTAACCACTAACCAAATTCTCATGAAATTCGTTTTGGGTAAAGCTATAGCCCATATCCATACAGTATTAGGTCACCCTATTCTAGGTTCCTGGACATATTGATATCTAGAGTAATGAAGCAGCTAATGAGCTATGTGAAAAAGGTTCTCAAATGGATAACTCTGCACTACTATCATTTATTTGAGGATCCCATTCGAAATTTTAAAAAGAGTGATTACCAGGGAAACCTGTGAAAGATCAAGGCTCCTGTGGTTCAATAGAGATACCCAGATTTTTTATAAAATTTCTTCTGCCTGTTAGATTTTGTATGGAACATACTCTTACCAGATTCTTATACAATTTTCTTCTGCTTATTAGATTTTTTTATAGAATATACTGTTAACAAATTCTTATAAACTTTCATTTTGTTGCCATCTAGAACTTCGCATTCTTTCATCAAAGCTTTAAATTTAACCCCCTCTCAACCTGATAAGAAAATACTCCAATATCGCAGCAGTTTCACGTGATCTATTTTCAGATATATGTATATTCACCCAGCCCAGCTAAACACATGATGACCCCTGACAGCCAGAGTATATAAAGCAATCAACTGATAACAACAAGCTCCAAGCTGGCAAGTAAACGACAGCATATTTTCGCTAAAGCTCTCAGCCACCAAGTATATAGACCAGCCCAACACAAGCATGATAATTCCAGGCAGCCATAGCATATAAATCAAACAACTGATAACACACAGCTCCAAGCTGGCATGTAAGCGATCATGTCTACCTCAAGCATGTATGTTAGAGCGAGGCAGATGTTGCGTGTTAGAGCGAGATGGTTGAAAGGTATGGTATTCACTAAAACTTCCTACTAGGTTATGCGCACCCGCCGCACATAAAAGAACATACTTCCCAAGCCATGAAACAGAAATCTGTTTGTGTGCATTGAGAGTGCGCTTTCTAAAATATTCTATATTGATACTTATAGAAAACTGCCAAACATTGAATTTATATATTGTATAGAGCCTAACTTCCAGTAATTTACAGCTTAGTTCCTTACCTTCCCAAAGGCTACACTATACCTTGCTTAACAAAATAATAAAATAGTTTTGGTTAAAATGTAACCTTACCATATTACGCCCACTAGCTCCCAGCTGAATGTGTGTCTATTTGCAGCCGGAGCCCGAATCTGTAGGCACCTGCATTCGATATCATCAGCCCAAGGTACAGCGCGATATACAATGATTACTCAACAGAGAGTTCTTGATTGAGGAATCGTAGTCATTTGTTTAAGATAAATCTTTTTAAATAATATTGTTAGGAAAGGTATAAACAATTTATTTTGGTTCGGAAGATAAGAAAGTACGCTTAGGATTATCAAAACACCACATTTCTGTATAAATAGCAGTCAGATCAGTAAAGCGACCCCACCCCGCCGCTAATAGTCCCGTTGAACAGCAAGCCTGATAATTCCAGGCAACCATACTATACTTATAGTATATAAAGCAGACAACCAAGCTCCAAGCTGGCATGTATATGATCAAGTCCACCACAAATATGTGTGCTAGAGAGAGAAAGATGTTTTGAGAGAGCGAGATGGTTTCAAAGTACGGTATTCACTAAAGCATGCTTACAAAAGTAGCCTAGACTTGAATTATTAGTAATATGAATTACATCAGAAAAGGTATGATCGCTAATATAAAAAAAAACCGTAGCCCGTAGAGGATTTCTGATAAGACTTTTCAGTACACGCACAGCCCTACACCGAAAATTTTCTGATATGACTTTAATTTCCATTCTTACCATCCCAAGCAGCCGTGATCTCTTTTTATATATCATAATCACTCCTGTTTATAAAAGATACATACAGACCACAACTTGCGTTATAGTTATTGCTGATTTTTTATCAGCAAAAGAAATTTTCAATTATAACTTCCACTATTCATCTAAGACAACATAGTTGTTTTTTTCAGCTAAAGAAATTGGGAATCTTCCATAAATCGTTTAATTTGTTTACTTTACTTGGCTCTGTGACGTAGACCACTAGACGGAATCCCCCAGTGGCCCAGAAACCAGTCCAGAACCACTAAAATAGTTGGAGTTTTCCGGACGCTTTATGTATGGAAAAAGTGAGCCAGAACTCTCCTAGCTACACTACTCTTCCCCAACTTGTGTAGTTTTAGCGCTTCCCCTAGAAGAGAATTATTATGCGAAGTTAGGCTTTCATTTATATAGACTGGGCTTGCTGAGGAGAAACCAACTAATCGGAGAGTTTTATTCCTTTTCTCCTTCGGAAGTCAAATATAAACAGCTTCTGCTCAGCGATGCAGGAAAAGCGAACAATTATTGGAGTATAAGTGCCAGGAGACTTAGGTTTGATGCGGAAAGCTTCTGTATATGAAGACAAAGGGTGCTCGATCACAGCGGCGATATTCTTGATGACACTGAAGGCTCTCTCATTATGCAGGCGAGGTATTTCGCTAACAATTGCATCGCTCAGACGCTGAGTCTGCAGAATGTTATTTATCTGGGACTTTAGCGTGTTGTTATCTTGTTGGAGTCTAGACTGCGACTCATCGTAGGCTGCAACTTTGTTGTTGATTGCACTGATTGCAGTTTCAATTTTAGATGTAATGCGGGATTCGGTTTGTTGCATGAGGCTGTTGATCTTTCCTAAGAGACGATATTCCATGGATTCCAATCATTTCTCCATGACAGAGTCAGGAGATCCAAGGTCATCAGCTAATAATATGGTTAGGCTTCTCGTTAAAACTTGGTTGGTATCATCTGAGTTAGACGTAGATGGGGTTTTTTTCTTTTTTATTGTTCCTGCCTGTCATACTGAGAAACCAAAAACTTAAGAGCGTTTCACAGAACAAAAAAAAATCCAAAAACACTCTTCAAGTAACAAAATAGCAGGAGCGACTCACAAATACAAAAGCAAGTCACCGTTTTACGATCACTCGTTAAGCGACACAATATTTCAATTGAATTTAGGAAATTACTGAAAATAATTCTTCTGTTTAAAACCGCCTAAATAAATCGACACGATTGTGAAAGAAAACTCTTCCCGGGCGATCCACAACCAGTAAAACTGCGAGGATATATTACTTAGAATAAAAACTGAAGAAAACCGGGAGCCGATGAAAATACACGTCTACTCTCTAGCGAACATAGAACTACTACTAATATGGTGGAAGACACTAGCTAATTTTGACGCTAAAATTGTTGTATGGGACCCAGACGTAGTCGCTAACTTTGCGTCGCTTGAGTTATTGCTGGAGCTCATGGATCCCGATGGTTGAGTTCTCCCTCGATCACGATTCTGAGTCGACTGTGACTTACAGTTCGAGCACCTGGAATGCATAACTCCTTGAGCTTCACATCCAAAACACTTACGTGGTTGCCTGCAAAATCTGAGAGTATGACCGTCACGCTGGCAATTCATACACCTATATTGAGGACGATGGAGGTTTGAAGAGCTCGCTGATGCAGCGGATATTATATCTGTGGAAACATAAGCCAAGTCTGGCTCTAAAAGTTGCCCAGGACGCCCGGGAGGGGGTGTGAATGATTCTACCGAAGCGCGAACCAATTCGAGACGACGGCCTAGATCAACTAATTGCTGCGGTGTCTCGACCTCGCTTAGTCCTAGCTGGGTTTGGTAAAATAAACTAATATTTTTTTTAGTATGCTCATCTGTTGTGGCTCAGTTAAGGATATTGAAAGACGAGAGAACATAGTTTACATAACTGCTACGTATGTGCCCATTGTCTCCCCTTGACACTGAGTCCTACGCTTAATTTCATCCATGAGTTTTTCATCATAATCAGGCGCCAGGAACTGTTTCCTCAATTCCTTTACTAAATCAGCCCATGAGTGCATTCTGCTCTTATTTGCTCGGTACCAAATAAGAGCTCTACCTGAGGACAATTCTAGCGCTGATTTGAATAGTTGGGCCTTGCAGATATTTCTAGACTCACTTAATTCTTGTACCCTTTCTAAAAGCGAGTTCAATGAATGCCCGGACTCGCCAGAAAACATTAGGTTCCATTTATAAATAGGAATTACTGATTTGTTAGAAAATATAGCAGCTTCAGAAAATGATTGATTTGGATCGCCATCTTCTGAGCTTGAATCGTCTGTTAAACTATCCTCACTCTTTGCATATAATGTTCCGAGAGCGACAACCAAACCTGCCCTAATACGTGCCTTTTCCATTATATCTTCTCATCCATGGTTAACATTCGCGCGAGTCTTCGAGATCCCATTCTAGCTTGGTTTGAATTTTTTTGTATACGGAACTCTCACTATTTGCTTTGAAAACATCTATTAATTTCATAACTGCTTCCAATTTTCGATCTAAGGCATCTTTATCTACTTTATATTCGAACGGATACGGTAGTACCATTAAATCTTTTCCCGCTTTTTCAGATTTCAGTGCTGCACGATAAGAAACACGCATCACTTCTACGGTGCCCAGTGACATGCCGCGAATGTCAAGCTCATAAGCTAGTTCCTCTTGGTTAAGTCTATTTATTTCCATATTATATGGCATTGTTAGCTATCAGTAATAGAGGTTAATTTGAGAGGGCTGTCTCTACAAAAAAACATAATTGTATAATATATTTGCCGTAGAACGCAAGATAAAACTAGATCAACACAATATTTCTTTTTAATCCCTTAACAATAAGAGACTGATGCGCGAAAATCATCTTAGGTAACCTTAACCATGTGGGGCTGACTACTCTGAAATGTGTTTTATATGGGCTGCCAAACCCCCAGGTTCGACCAAAATATTTTCGAAAAAAAAAATAAGTAAAGAAAAACTGCAAAATATGTGACGTCGCCTCTTCGCAACAACTATTTACGGAACCAACGAATGTAATTAAAAACAAATATATGATCCTGCGTAGATCTGTGCGCACTCAATAATCGGGAAATCCTATATTTTATACGTTGCCTTAAAAAATGGAAAATATAATCACCAAACAGCAATATTCCTGTCAAAAATTCAATTTATCTCCACTTCAAGTCAGATAAAATGAATGAAAGCCGAACTTAAATCTAGCACTCAATATAATAAAGCAACTTAGAAGCAAAAATTCTTAATTACTAACTAGCATAGTTTATATTTTCACATAACTTCTGAACTGTATGAGGAATCTTGAAATTTGTTAAGCGATAAGAACATTGACAACAAACTAAGCTTTAAACTAGGTAAATCGGCTTTTGCCCTGAATTCCACTTTTCCCTCGAATCAATCACAACAATACGTTTTGAAAGCAAATCACAGATCGATACTCTGAAATTCACCAAATTTCCACCTTAATCAGGTATGCAGGATCCTTTATTCCAATTGTAGAATAGAACGTCGATAGAACAAAGCACCTTTTTTCCTTTGAAGTACCACAATAATTAAAGTAGGGATGGCCGATACCGATACGATAATCGATATTTATTCATTTATACAATACGGGAAATTCGTATCGCTGTTTATTTACTTTAAATATCGGTGTATCGATATTCTTCCAACTATTGGCCATCCCCAAATTAAAATGTCACAATAATTTTCTAATTCCACACACAAAAAGGGCCAGTTGAAGAACTGACAGCCACTAGTAGAGGGGGCAGTGCTTTTGCTGAGTACCTATAATTTACTGTGATCACGAGTAGGATTTTCTAGAATATTGTAATCAGTCAGCCTCGATAACAAATGAACCAATTAACTGATTTCTCTTCTCGTTAGAATTGTTTTCATCTGCCGCATCCGAGTGCATTAATATTTTGACTGGATCGATCTGCTTTGTAGGAGAAAAAAAAATTCTCTCTTCCCACCAAAAATTAAGAGATAAAGAAATGTTATTGATGATGTTCTATGTATGTAGGTTTCATATTGTGATAAATAATAATAATAAATATAAATATAATAAATAAATAATATTTTTTTTTCGCACTGGTAATAAATAAAAAAAATAAATGGAAATATTTATGCAAAGTTTGGAGTAATTACAATGCTTTTCCAAAAAAAATTAATAATAGAGAGCTCAGTGGTGGTCAGCTGGAAAACGTTAGAAACTTTGTAAATTTGGCTAGGCTTCACCTTTACGATCCCCTTCAAAACTTTTCGCAGGTATTTAGATATTATGTATATATATGTATTATGTACCTTATAAGATGAATTGAGCTATTTTCCGAATTCTTCATTTGGGCCCACGTTGGGCGCCAAAAATGTTACGTTACCCTTTCCCTAGTCGTAACTCTTGGCCGTTCAGGCCGATTTCGCAGCTCAGTGAAGAAGGGTTTGGGGTTTTTTCTAATTCAGTTTGGGCGCCACATGGTTTTCGATTTCTTTAATAATTTCTTTTCTTGAGAGGGAAACCATGAAACTCTCAATTAAATGTATGAATGCATATATTTTGTTAGTTTTTTCTCTTTTTTTTTTACAAAACACTTTTCTATGAAAAAAACAAGGTTTAACTGAATGTACATGTACGTAGCTACTTCCAGAAAGGAAGAAAAAAAAATTAAATGAGATAAAAAAACGACTATTAGGAGATGAAGCCAAGCCAAATTAACCAGGTACGAATCTATTTTTATATCTAGGTTACGATGAAAAAAAGAAAAAAAAAGGACGTCACCAGAGTTTAATACTGTCCCACGACGAATCCCACCTTCCAGCTCCAATACCGAAATTTTTAAAAAAAAAATAACCTAAACTGGACCATAAAGCCCTGGTAAATTTTATCTTTTTTTCACGATTGCTATCTGATCTTTTTGCCACTGTCAACTCGTCGACCGGCTGATGACCAAGAAAAATAATCCAGGCTCGAGACCGTTATTTTTTTTTGCTCACACCACTGTGTTTTTTTCTTTCCCCGCTTTTTATTTGTCCTCCAGCTGGACAAAGATCCGACATTCTGTTAATAATGTTTCCCAATTCGGGTGCTGCTCCGATCCTGCCAGGGAGGTTAAGTTGCAGGGTGTAAAAAAAGTGTTTTTGGTAGTAAGTCTCATTCGCCTCTAAACGGTGACAATATTTGCATTTCTGTTTGGCTTGTTCATTATTAATGGGTGAATAGGATCTAGTAGGTAAGAATTTATTTCCAAAGAATGACTGAAACGAAACGTAGGAATGAAGCACAATTTGGCTCTGCTTATCCAAAAATGGCTAGAAAGAAATAAGATTACATGATTACTTAATGTAAGCTAAAGATCAAGTTTTCCTATGATAGATAAAAAAAAAGGTACGAATATTGACCAAAAAATTCCAAAATCGGTCTCTTTCTTATAGTACTATAAAAGCAATTAAATACTATTCTTACTTAAACATAATTACTGATCTTCTAACAACATATATTTAGCCTTAACTTAGCACCCTTAACGGTGATAGAAGGTCGGAGCCACACAAGAAGGGTTCAGCGTCCAACCTTTTCCAAACTTCAATTCTCCGCTTAAAAATACTTCAGCGAAATGTATTTGTTCGAAAAAGTTGAACTCAGCACAACGAAATTATACAGTCACAGAGCAGGAATATCTCGCTGCAATTTTAAGTGTACAGAAGTTCCGGCCCTTCATAGAACTTATGCCGTATAAGATAGTGACTGATCATGCGAGCTTGAAATGGCTGATGTCTCAAAAGGACCGCAGCGGTAGACTTGCTCGGTGGAATTTGAAGCTTCAAGGTTTCTACTTCACCATTGAACACCGAGAAGGAAGCCTGATGTCGTTCCTGATGCTTGCCAACACCTGAAGATCGTGGCCCGGAAGTTGGCCTTAGTTCGCCATATTTCAACTCGTTGGAATATGAGGAGCTGAGGTATACGGTTAAAGCAGCTTCTGGCAAACTACCAGATCTTTGCGTCAGGGATGGCTTCGTCTATATTCGGACTGTTCCGAGAACAGGCGATCTGATTCAGGAAGAAGAAGCTTAGAAGGTTTGGATTCCACGAGGGCTTGTCTCTGAGGTTATTTCAAGAGCGCATGATCCGCCACTAGCTTCTCACGGAGGTATAGGCAAAATACTGGAACATCTAAGAAGACACCTGTACTGGCCACGAATAACAGTTGATGTCAGAAACTACGTAGGCGCCTGTGACGTGTGTAAAGAGACCAAAGCCCCAATACTATTCTTAGACCACCTATGGGAGTCCAGTCTGTGACAGACAGACCAATGCAAAAGCTCTACATCGACTTTCGGGGTCCATATCCTCGGTCAGTGAAAGGAAATGTCTGCATATTCATAGTTCTTGACCACTTTTCCAACTTCCCGATTCTCAAATAGATGAAAAAGGCGTCTACTCTCAACGTGTGTCAGTTCATCGAGATTGAAATATATCACGTGTTCGGAGTTCCGGAAAATATGTCTCTGAAAATGGAGTCCAGTTCTGCTCGGCTCAGTTCACCAGATTACTGGATAAGTATGGGGTGAAGCACTTGCGACCGGTAGTTTACTCGCCGCAAGCAAACGCCTCAGAGCGGGTGAACAGATCTCTATTGTCAGGGAATAGGGCATACATCCGGAAGGTACACACAAAGTGGGATGAGAAGCTGAGCCAGATAGCTAGTTCCCTCAGGAGCTCTTTCCAAAAAGCAACTGGTTTCTCTCCTTACCGAACACTCTTCGGTCAACAAGTGATTGACCATGCAAGCTCCTATTCCATCTTGAGGAGCCTTCGAACTCTTAATGAGCCTCTGAGAATAGATGCTGAAGATAAATTGAGATTGATCCGTGCGTGAGTGCAGGAGAACTTACACCACGCGTTCGAACAGAGTTCAAAAGCTTATAATCTCAGAGCGAATCCTGTTAATTTCAAAGTGGGTCAAGAAGTGCTCAGACGGAATTTTGCCCAAAAAATTTCCAACTGCAGACTAGTGCTAAACTAGGACGTAAGTTTGTGAAGTGTCGGGTCAAGTCAAAGAAAGGAAACTCCCTATACGAGCTTGAAGATCTGCAGGGAAAAACAGTAGGAGTCTATCACACCAAAGACATCAGGCCGTGATACTCATATCTTCGGACACGTCATCCGGCTATTGTCACTTTCAATCCTGGTGGCCATAAGAAGGCATTCAGCCCGCTTAACTGGTAAACTATAGGATGTAGCGAAGCCCTCCTATTACCCCGTCAATGCTGGGTGATATACCTGTTGGAATTCCACCTCCTCAACCTACCTCTACCCCTTATGGGTACATAAACTTTTTCTAATCCCTTCTAGATTGGACTCATTAGGAGGATCCTTCTGTGTCTGTCCGTCCTGAACATTTCGCTAATCGGCAACAGTTGACCATGGTAGAACCAAATCTAGATCCTGGTAGCCATAAGAAGGCATCCAGCCAGCTTCACTGGTAAACTATAGGATATCGCGAAGCCCTCCTATTGCCCCGTCAATGGTGGGTGATATACCTGTTGCAATTCAACCCTGTCTATGGTCTTTATCAATTTAAGGAAGGAAATCGGCAACGTCACTACCTCGACGAGCCTTGAGGGCACACACTTGAACAAGCGACGGTCGGAGATCAGAGTGAGATATCAGTGTTGAGAGATCTTTACGATCAGTTGGTTAGGTTACTGACCGCGGGGTCTCTCAGCATCTCGGTGAAGGAAGGCAGAGAGGGACTGACTGACCGGATTCTTTGGGTTACCAACCTGTCAGTGCACCTCTGGTTCCGACACGGAGAATGACGTCGAGGTCTGATCAAAGACAAGCAGGACTTCAGAGATGTGTCTTCGATTCGTCATCCGTCGAGTACATCTGACTGTCTTCGACAATCCGTAGTAGCCGCCTGGCTGGAGTACTGAGAACTACTTTCCTGAGTCATGGGTCGAGCCACACATTGGACGCCCGCAGCGATGAGGCATATGTTTAAGACCGCCTAGCTGAGTCGACCATTTTTCAACGTTGTCTGAACCACAGGTGGTCTAGACTACCCTGCGCTGTTATGGCCGTAGCATACGGCATGTAGCAGTATGCTACACTGAGACTAGAGACAACATGTACACCCAGCCTAATGGTTTCTATATGGATGAAGAGCGAGGCGCGCTAAAGTCGAGTCGAAGAAAAAAGGCGAGTTGACATTTTTGTCGTCAAGAATCAGAAAAATTGAAATCACAAATTATCGGAAGAAAAAATTAAAATCGAATTTAGAAAAACAGCGAAACATAAATAGTGTGTGGTAACGTGAAGGCTAGGACAACAGAAAAGTGAGTTTTTGAAGTACGAAAAACAAACCTGTGGGAAGCAGATGAAATTGTTGGCAGAGAAACCAGCAAGGAGCAATGGTGAACAAAGAGTCAGCCAAACGCAACAAATATTAGCCTGCAATAACAACAAGGAAAACAAGGAAGCATACGAGAAAATTCTGGACCGCTAGTGGTAAAATAGGAGATCATAGACTCCGGCGGACAAAAAAAATCTAAGGTAGACATTTTGGATTACTAAGTGTAGCGACCCGTATTTCAGCCAAGCAAAGTGCAAGGATAAATACTGGCGACGGAAAGCTAAATTTAGGCACAATTGTGTACCATTTTTCCTCTCAGACAGTAATTAGATTGGAATGCATTGTGCCAGATGAGCTTAATATGAAGAATTGGCTTAGGCTATGAAAACACATGGAAGTAGATGTTGCAAGAATGATCGTTAAACAAAATTCCGTGTCAATATTACGAAGTCCAGTTGCAGTATATTTTCCTTAAACAGTATATGATTAAATATGTATATGATATACCTTATTAATTATACACCTCGGATCGTCCAATTTTTTTTAAAAAATAGAATGAAATGTTTTATTTTCAAATGTTTAATGACTTCGTATAGGAAATTGTCTAAAATCTACCATTAATTCGCGATTTTTTATTAATTCCAATTGGGCCAATATTAAGTTATCCTATAACATGCTTTGTAGTAATATCAATTAAGAACGCAAGAAGAACGAAAGAACCTAAATTAAATTGAATTATTTTTCGGTGTATCATAGGTTAAGGATAAGTATTGATGTATTAAATAGAAATCAACCAAAATAATATTTCTTTTTGAGACTTTAGTCTCAGGCAGCACTAGTTATGCGACGATATGGTCAAGCAAAAGAAAAATAATTTTCTTTTTGGAAGGAACAGGGCAAAAGAATATTGACTGAAGTAGATTAAAAATGTCATTTGAACAATTAAAAATAGCGTAGTTGGACAAAGTCCACGATAATTGTAATTAATTATAATGGAATAGCCCACTTTTTTTTAGAGAGTTTGGTTAGCGTGATTAGTAAGAAAACGTGATAACGAACTGGCGTAGTAGTATTGAATGAAAACCAGTGTAAATTGGTAAGGTCTTAAAATTCAGAAATTCTTTTTTGAAGACAGTAGGGGAAGAAAAAAAAATATTTATAAAACTGACTACTAATGTCGTTTTCGTCTGAACATCCAGGTTCGCTCTGGTAGCAACCCCGTTCAATCGAACGGTTTCAGAGTGCCCCTGAAAAGTTCGCTTGTGTATGTAAACTAACGTCAAAGTAGCTATGAACTTTTTGCGAAAACTGTTTGCTGATAAATTTGAGGATAATACACTAATAGTAGAGTGGTTTTAATAGTAATTGTTAACTTTAAAATTAATTAAATACTATCAAATCAGAGCTAGACTTTGTTTGTGTGAGTGAACTCATAGTGTCCCCGAGTAAATTTTCAGAGTGAAACTGAATGCTTTTTGGGTTGCCACCAGGGGCAACCCATGACGTCATTTTTGCTTCAAACGAACGCTTTGACAGCACTTAGGTTGCCTCCAGAGCGAAACTGATGTTCAAAACGAAAACGACATAAGTTGGACTAAAGAGGAGAAGGTTTGAGAGTTGGTGATATTTTAAATAATTTATAATGTTTTCAGCCACGTCAGCCTCCAGGGAGCTCGGACAACGTGTAAGTCAAGTCAGATTTTCTCTCTCTTTATTATATATTTTTCTATAGCGTTATGTATAATTAGTCTGGCATAAGGCTATCACGGGTTCACGTTATGAATCGAGAATTTTATTTTGTTTTGACTGTCAACGTCATTTTATTTGAAGTCTATATTCTGAAGAGAAAGCATTAAGTGGGAAACACAATTGCACCGTTTCGATCCGCTACGTACAAATGTCAAATTTGCTTATATGAGACGTACGTGTAATTGGACACATTCGCCGAAATGGATTGAAACGGATCGAATCGAAACGGAGAAGTTGAGCAAATTTCAACTTTTACGGGTGACATAACCTAGAAAATTTACCTGTACAATGTTTGTGTACAACTCAAGATGGATGAAGAAGTTTTCATTCAAGAAATTAAAAAATATGAAGAGCTTTATGACAAAGGCAACAAATTTTACATGGAAGTAAAAAGAAAAGACAAAATCAATGAGAAATTTAAAACTGATGGTAAGTTTGAACGGTACAATTGTGTTCATGCACGTAACGTATCGAATTGAATCGGAACGGCGGAAATTGTGATTGGCACTTTACTTTTAGTATGTATTATGCGTTGACGAGTAATAATTCATGACTTTTTTTTTCGAACGAAGTCAATTTTCAGTTAACTTGTTCATCCTGAAAATAAATATTATTTTGGTTATAATAAAAGAAAAAAAAAAAAAAGCTTAATTTGTAAACTAGCGCTATCAACTAAGAAGTCCATTGTTGTAAATTAGATGATAATTATACATGTTCCTTATAACGTAATGCGGTACTGAGAATCTTTCAATTTTTCCTTCACTCACCTGGAGACCTCTTGTTGACATGGTCGTCTAGGTGCTCTACTCTGGGTCTGTGAGATGACTTATTGGCATTTTGCTAACTAGTTGACCAGACTCATGGCTTTGCCCGGCTGGAAGGTTAGTTAGACATGGCATCGGACGAAGAGGAAGCAAGAGTTGTTGGAGGATGGAAGTGGTGCTGGAGAACTTCAGCAATCAGGCGTTGGCATACTGCTAACTGTCTGGCTGAAGAATCTCTAGTACCATTTTCAGTCTTTGGCATTTCTAACCCGACTTTTCCAAGAACTCTGTCAGGATTTCACACACTACTTACCTGGTACTGCTCATTTTGATCATTTTGAGGGAGAGCGGGACTGGGAGACTTTGGCTCGAGAGCAGCTTTTGGAGAGTGAAGGAGAGACTTTCGTAAAAAAAAATTTTGATTTTTTTTTTTTAACGTCCGGATGGAAAATTTTTGTCTTTTTTTCAATTACACGCTAGCGTTCATTTTCCTGTGCGATTTTGCTAGTGCAAGCATTGATCCTAATTTTAAGCGTTTTTTGTATGGTACGACGAAGTATTTTGAATTCTCCGCTGAATTGAATTTCGCTTATGTCAAAAGGGTGCGACCTTACTTATTTGATTATATAAAAGAAAGATTTTTTTTTTTTTGCCGAATTCTGAATTTTTATAATTTTCATTCTTGGTGGATAGTCCTGAAGGCTTCCTTTTCGAATTTTTTGGGGAGCTGTTTGAATTTTAAATCAAAACTTTCTATGACTTTTTTCGAGACCTACGTGTCTCTTAACCAAATTACGACAAACCTCTGTACAAGCTGCAGAAACTGATTTGATTTGACTATCGGCTATACGTTCAATTTTTTTAAACTCTTGGAAGATTGTAAGATTTTTTTTTATAATGGCGACCGTGAGAGCACCACCTACCGTGACCGACAGTGGTACCAGGTTGCCTGAACAGTGCTCCATCTGTCAGGATAGAGACTGGTCAGTCGAAAGGACGCCTGTCGTGACCATATGGGGACACGTGTTCCACCAGGCATGTTTGCGAACTTGGATAGGCGAACAAGCCAACTGTCCAAACTGTCGGCGCCGCCTCACACAACATGACTTAAATGAATATACGGGAGCCATCCCCAATAGACCTAAGACGAAATCTGTTAAATATGTCAATCATGAGCTTAGGCAGCCCGTGCCCATGTTTCACTTACCACCTCTAACGATCTCACCAGTTAGTCGAGGATCCCTATCACCTGGAATGCCAATATGGACAATATGGACAAGATCCTAGCCAGTTTCCGCCAGCTCCATCCAATCGTGTCCCATAGAGTTTAGGACCGCGACGTTCGGGTATTCCGATCAGAAGGTGGACTGTCTCATACAGTGGTAATAGCTCTCGACTTACCGTCGACGAATTTGTTTTCAGAGTGGAAGCACTCACGTATTCGGCTTTAGACGGGGATTTTGATCTCTTAGTTCGCATAAGACAACTTTGCTTTCTGGTCCAGCAATGGACTGGTATCGGTCTCTCCTGAGTCAGAACTAAACACCTTCGTGGCAGTATATAAAAACAGCTCTGTTAGCTGAATGGGGAGTACCGAAGAATGACCTCAGCGTCAAGGTCCAGCTGATGATGCGGAAACAGAGAGCAGGGGAGTCATTTGCTACGTACTACCAACACCTGGTACATCAAAAATTCCGGAAAAATGTGTCCTCACAGTCCACATTTCTCTGCAACCCAAGTACAGGAAATCTAATACACACACAGCCGCACTCTGGCTGCGACACGAAAACTTCGTACAAGAAGAAAGAGACACGGACGATCGCACATATCACGCAGTACGATTGCTAGCAACGATGCCGGTTTTGAACGAGAAGGCCCGCTCGGTGGCTTATCGTCTGCGGGTGGCATCGATATTCGGGGGACTTGTTGGTTGACGGTGGCGGGAAGTAGTGAGTTGGTGATGAGTTTTTGAGCGAGTCGAGTTGGGATTTAAAATAAAAAACGAGTTTTGGCGATTAAGATTTTTTCTGTATTTCTTTTCGGTTTTGGTTTTTTCTTTGGTTGCGTTTGGAGGAGAAAGCACGAGCGGCGGATTAGCTTCGGCACAAAATATAGTTTTCTTACCTAAGCCATTCCCTGTGCAAACAAGTGCAGTTTTCTTACCTGTAATAAAGGGAAAAGATACATTTAGTGATTTAATTGAGTGAATTTACAATTTGAATAAATTTGTGCGAACATATTGCTTTGGCATTTGTTCAGGCCCGGATCCGTCCATATTTGTAGCTGTTTTGAACGTCTGGAACAAAATAAGACCACACAAAGAATCTTGTTTAAAAAATATAAAATTTATGGTACTTATCTGAACAGTTATAGCTGTCAATTTTGTTAACGCAGTAGTAGCAGTTTACATGTCGTAAATCTTCTTCAAGATAACATCAATATTGAATAACAATATCCGATCTAGCGAACACATAAAATGTTGATTGTTGATTCTAAAAGATGCAATGATAGATTAGTTATTTAATGTCTAGAAAATGTAAACAGATTCCCTCTTACCACAGGACAAAACAATTTAACATAAGAACTATAGTCAACTAGCACAATAAATAACATACAAAACATGCAAGAACACTTAAGAACATTTCAATATTCCAAACGAGCTCTTCGGACAAAAATAATAATGATAATTTACACACTTACAACACGCTATCTAGTCAACTTATTTACTTTCTTGTGACAGCTGACACCTCCGATCTGATCATCGAAATATATCTTCGAGAATCGAGGATAGAATGGGAAAAGGGTCAAGAGCTACCAACCTTGAAGGTTGAAAGAAACTTTTGGTATATATATATATGAAAAAGAGAGAACATAAAAAAGGGGTAAAGAAATACGTTATTGCAATGCAGTTATCATAAGATAACCAATCGCATTTAAAGAAAATTAATTTACCGATAAATTTGATAAAAGTTCTAGAACTTTTAAATTTCCCCTACAATACGGGAAATATGTATTAGAATGTTGAAAACAAGGGAGATCAGTTGTGGAATTGGATCGTGTCGGACGTTACAAAACAAGAATCGAAATCTTTAAATTTATTAGAAATCGTGGTACTTACTTAAAATTAAAAACCCTTTTTTGTCTGGGCGAATGGTTTGTGGGAATGAAGGTGTTCTTAAGTGACAGAAATTCATGATTCTGTGCGTTGTGTTAAATTGATTTGAACCTAATTTTTTCCTATTTTGTGAAAATATCAACTTTGAACTCTAAATTTATCATAACAAAATCATTAAACTAATTTGTAAAAATAGAATTCACAATAAACTTAAGAATTTCTAAAGTGGTGCTTTTTCTTCGATCATTAACCTGTTCTGTAAAAGAAAGAGTTTGGTGTAGTGGAAAATACTGGGCGTTTCGATTAAGAATCCCGGGTTCGAGACGAAGTTCGGGCGAAATATCTTTTGTTGTTGCGATAAATTTTAAGACGCCAAGAATTTGAATTAGAAGACAAATCTAAGAAGACAGCTTTCTTTCCTTGTCAGATCGGAACCATTCCTGAAATTATTCATTGGTCCTGTCGAGCCAGATAGTTAGAAAACAAAGAAAGCTGTTCTAGAACACTCTAAGTTTTTGTGAAAAACTTTATCGTGTATTGAAAGACAATAGATTTTCTGTGTTGTGCAAAATTTGAACCTTTTTTAAAGACTTTAAGGTGCTGCGCGTGGAAAAATCCCAAAAGCCAAAGGTGGAAACATCGAAGTTCTCAGTTGCATCGGTAAGTCCATTTCTTATAATATTGGTGTTTGTATCTAATATATATAAGAAATCAAGAAAACTTCGAGATGAAGAATTTAGTTATCCTTCAGCTAGCCCAAAAGACTATTATGGAACAATTTTATACCAATTATACCAAAGACGGAGAGCCCAGAAGAACTGCGCCATATTATTTAAAGAGACTAAAGGATTTTCAAGATCTGTGGAATGAAGCGACGATTACTCATCGTGACATATTAATGAAACAAATTTTGAACCCAAAAATCACTGATGAGATAGTCATAAACTACTTCGAAAAGGAGATTTATTCAATCATGGAAACACACTTCAAGGACAATTATGCTAGAATAGAGGAAAGATTTCATAAGGAATATCCTGATTATAAACCTCAAAAACCGGTTCCCCATGTCGGCAACGGGAATGACTCCACATCTATCTACATGAAAGGTGAAGACTCCATCAGACTTCCAAAAATATCTTTAGAAAGATTCTCCGGTGATTATCGAAAATGGCCAACATTCAACGATTTATTTCGCACTCTAGTACATGAGAACGAATCCTTATCAGATGTTCAAAAGCTGCAGTACTTAAAGCTACACCTGAGTGGAGAAGCTGAAAATTTGTTGAGACACTTCTCAGTCACAGGAAAAAATTATAATACGGCTTGGGATCTACTGAAAGATAGATATGATAATAAAAGAGTGCTTGTCAATGCACACCTCAAGACTCTTCTTTCACAGACTGGATTGTCATCCGAAACAGCCAATGGTATCAAAGTCTTATTAGATACAACAACAGAATCTTTGCAAGCCTTGAACAATTTAGATATATCGACCGAAGGTTGGGACGTTTTAATAGTGTATCTTACAGTAGAAAAGCTACCATCTGAGACGCACGCGCTTTGGGAACAAAGCTTATCAAACAAAGCCGACCTACCTACATGGAAAGAATTGCAAGAATTTTTGAAAGGTAGATTTAGGACTTTAGAGGCTATCACAGTTAAGAAATATCCTGCAGTAAGCAAAGATTATCGTAATCATACTTTTAGATGCAAAGGAACCACACAAACGTTTTTAGCATCGTCGAGTTCTATGTGCTATCTCTGTGGTAATCAGCATCACATTCGACAATGCTCAAAATTTGCATCCATGAATTTTACGAAAAAATTGGAAACAGTTAAAACAAAAGGTTTGTGTATTAATTGCCTCGGCTTTGGTCACATGCTAGCTCAATGCCCTAGCAAACAGAAATGCATACATTGTAAGCAACGCCATCACACACTATTACATCGTAATTCAAATGAACAACAACAGGCTAGCACATCGAATCGAAACCTCGTGCCTGAGTCAAGCTTTCAATCACATAGGAAACCTACTATGTCTCCTTCTCCCACAAATTCTAGTACAGAGCAAATACTTGGTGCGCAATCGTCATTAATAGTATCATCTCCAGAGTTCATACCACAACAAAGTGATCGCAACTCACCCCAGGTAAGCTCCTTTTTCATAAACGAGCACTGATTAATCAAGGCTCTCAGGCATCCTTTGTTACTGAAGCCGCAATTCAGGCTTTGAATTTGCCTAAAGAAGCCATTCGCGCTAATGTCTCTGGGATAGGTGAAAGCAGTGCAGGTCAAGTGAATGCTCAAGTCCATCTATTCATCAAAGCTCTCAATAGTGATGCAATCAAGTTGGAAGTGAAAGGTTTAGTGTTGAAGAAGTTAACTCATCTCTACTGCCTCCTCGAAAACTTCGTATTCAAGATTGGGAACACATACGTGGACTTCAACTTGCTGACCCACTATTCTACAAACCTGGAAAAATAGATCTTCTCTTAGGAGCTGATACATACGCGAAAATCATAGAAAATGGTGTTATTAAAGGAAAGCCAGGATCGCCCGTAGCCCAGCAAACAATTCTTGGTTGGATTCTTACTGGGGAAATCAACAATTATAGTTTTTCGAGCACTGTTCGCAACTTTCACATCTTAGCTGACTTGGAGAGTCAATTGAAGAGGTTTTGGGAGCTGGAAGAGGTGAGCAACGACAAAGTTTTGAGTGATGAGGAAAAGCGATGCGAAGATATGTTTGAAGCCCAGCACAAAAGATTAGAGGACGGCAGATATGAAGTGTCTCTACCCCTTAACGACCCCGAAGGTGCCAAATCGCTCGGAGAATCTAGGTTCATAGCAGTTGCAAGCCTACATCAGATGGAAAAGCGATTCAAAACAAACCCTTTGTTGCAAGCTGAGTACTCAAAGTGTATTAAGGAATATGCAACCCTCGAGCATATGAAACCGATAGAGCTAAAAGAAGAAAGCATTAATGATACCATTACAAATTCATACGTATCTTGTTACCTTCCTCACCATTCAGTGAGTAAAGCAGATAGCTCAACTACCAAATTGAGAGTAGTATTCGATGCGTCCAGAAAAACATCCTCTAGAATCTCGCTGAATGATATTATGCTGAAAGGTCCAACCATCCAGGATGAATTAGCATGTTTGTTGTTACGATGGAGAAAATATCGAATTGCGTTTACGGCGGACATTGAAAAAATGTACCGCCAAGTACGAATCAATCCAAAACAAGCTGATCTTCAGAGAATCGTTTGGAGAGAGTCACCCGACACTGCTATTCGTGACTATCAACTTCTGACGGTCACCTTTGGCACGAAAAGTGCTCCTTATCTTGCCACTCGAGTACTTAAGCAATTGGCATTGGATGAAAAAGACAAATACCCCATTGGTTCTCAAGCAACTTTATCGGAGTTTTATGTAGATGATTTACTGTCCGGCGGTGACAACTTAGCATGCGCAAGCGAGAAACAGACACAATTAATCAACCTTCTGAAATCAGGCGGATTCCATCTACGCAAGTGGGCATCAAATAGCTCTCGTTTACTCGAAAATATACCAGAAGAACATATAGAAGTTAAAGTGGCTCTTAACGTTGACGGAGGAGAACAAGTCAAGGCACTTGGCTTGTATTGGGATCCTTCAACTGATTCTCTTTGCTATTCTATTAAATTTGATAATATCCAAGAAGTATGTACCAAACGCACCATCTTATCAGATGTAGCTAAATTATTCGACCCCTTGGGATGGGCCTCACCGAGCATCATTAGCGCTAAGATACTTATCCAAAAATTGTGGTTAGCGAAATTGGATTGGGACGAAGCTGTACCTTCAAATACAGAAAAACAATGGTTAGAATTTCGAAATAACATCATTGAACTCAGAACGATGAACTTACCTCGTTGGATACAATATTCGGAAACGAATCACGGCATCGAAATCCACGGCTTCTGCGATGCGTCTCTGGTGGCATTCGCTGCTGTCATCTACATTATTGTTATCGATTCAGAAGGCAACAGAAAAGTTTCCATTTTGTCTGCAAAGTCGAAAGTTGCTCCAATTAGAACAGTATCTTTGCCCAGACTTGAATTATGCGGTGCTGTACTCTTAGCAAAACTTCTGCGGTATGTGTTGAAATCCTTGACAATTGCTGATGTATCCCTATATGCATGGACTGATTCTGAAATTGTGTTAGCTTGGTTGAGAGGGCATCCTTCGAAGTGGAAGACATTCATAGCGAACAGAGTCTCACACATACATGAGTTAATAGGAGAAGCTGTGTGGCATCACGTTCCTACAAAAGAAAACCCAGCAGACTATGCTACGCGGCGCATCATGCCGACTGAATTGAAGTCATGTTCTCTATGGTGGAATGGCCCAATCTGGTTGGAGAAACACAAAAACTGCTGGCCTAAGAAGAATGATATACCTGAAACAAACATGGAAATCCGAAAATTAGCAGTCAACTGCATGCAGACCACAATCGACAGGATGGAAGATCGATACTCATCACTTAACAAACTTCTAAATATAACGGCGTACTGTCATAGATTCAAGTCGAAACAGAAAGGACATCTCAAGACTAATGAAATAGGAACAGCGCTGTTCATATGGTTGAAGAATGTCCAGTTTGAACACTTTTCCGAAGAAATCCAACAATTAAGAAACGGAAAACCATTGGAATCAAGCAATCGATTGCTAAAACTAAGCCCATATCTTCATTCAGATAGACTGTTACGAGTTGGCGGAAGATTGCAGTATGCGGACTTGCCATATAATGAAAAACACCCTATAATCTTACCCGACAAAGGCCATCTAACGCATCTCATTATAGACAAAGTCCACAAAGATACGCTGCACGGTGGCCCACAACTTATGATGAGAGTGATTGCACAAAAATATTGGCTGTTGAATGCGAGAAATACTATAAGACAACATATACATAAATGTGTTCAATGCACGAAACAGCGCGCGGAAATCCAGACTCAATTAATGGGAAGCCTTCCGAGACCTAGAGTAACCAAATCTAGACCTTTCAGTCATGTAGGTGTTGATTATTGCGGACCATTCAACATTCGAAGGCATAGAGGTAGAGGATCGAATGAGGGATCTTTGTGTGCATGGCTGTGAAAGCAATTCATATTGAAGTCGTAACTGATCGCAGTGCGGAAGGATTCATTGCCGCTTTTCGACGATTTGCATCACGAAGAGGTTTACCGAGCGACGTTTATTGTGATTGTGGATCCAATTTTGGAGGCGGATATACCATCCTAACAAGGCAAAATAAACAAATGCTCGATCAGCTCAATGAAGAAATAGCAAGTCTCATTGAAAATCAGGGCGTTCGATTTCATTTCATTCCTCCCGCATCACCACACTTCGGGGGTCTATGGGAATCCGGCGTACGATCAACCAAATATCACATGAAAAGGATCCTCGGAAATAGTATCCTCACTTATGAGGAATTAGCGACAGTGCTTACACAAATTGAGGCATGTCTGAATTCACGACCACTGTGTCCCTCCAGCAATGACCCGGATGATCTCAATTCACTAACGCCTGCACATGTTTTGATTGGAGACATTTTGTTAACACCACCAGAACCATCTGAACTCGACATAAATATGCATAGGCTAGACCGATGGCAGCATATACAACGACTGCATCAACATTTTTGGAAAAGATGGCACACGGAATATTTATGTCTCCTACAACAACGACCAAAGTGGAAACGAAATAAAAAAAATTTGAAAAACGGGGATCTAGTCATCATAAAAGAAGAAAATCTTCCACCGTCAAGGTGGCTTCTGGGTAGAATTATCGATACCCATCCGGGATCAGACGGTTTAGTGCGCGTCGCGACAATTAAAACAAAAGATTCGATTCTAAAACGCCCTGCCGCGAAACTTTGTTTACTGCAGATAGAAAATAGCGAATTTTAAATCAAAAACATTATAACCTCAAACCAACACATTAACCGCACAAAACAACAACAGCACTAATAATCACAAAACTTGCCTTCACAATTTGATGTCCAAACCTATTTTATCCCTCTTCAATGAGAATCCCAAAATACCAAAACTCCCTTCCTTGACATCCGGATAGCGAGTCGGGGCGCTATAACCCCATCTTCTCCCTCTTCTTCTCTTGCAGGTGTTACAGCGAAAAAGGAACAATTCTTCATAACTAAGCTATCCATACTAGAAAACACAATCTCAGAAGATGTTGGAACACAAGGGTTCCAACCCGGGGAGTATGTTCAGGCTCGGATCCGCCCATATTTGTAGCTGTTTTGAACGTCTGGAACAAAATAAGACCACACAAAGAATCTTGTTTAAAAAATATAAAATTTATGGTACTTATCTGAACAGTTGTAGCTGTCAATTTTGTTAACGCAGTAGTAGCAGTTTACATGTCGTAAATCTTCTTCAAGATAACATCAATATTGAATAACAATATCCGATCTAGCGAACACATAAAATGTTGATTGTTGATTCTAAAAGATGCAATGATAGATTAGTTATTTAATGTCTAGAAAATGTAAACAGATTCCCTCTTACCACAGGACAAAACAATTTAACATAAGAACTGTAGTCAACTAGCACAATAAATAACATACAAAACATGCAAGAACACTTAAGAACATTTCAATATTCCAAACGAGCTCTTCGGACAAAAATAATAATGATAATTTACACACTTACAACACGCTATCTAGTCAACTTATTTACTTTCTTGTGACAGCTGACACCTCCGATCCGATCATCGAAATATATCTTCGAGAATCGAGGATAGAATGGGAAAAGGGTCAAGAGCTACCAACCTTGAAGGTTGAAAGAAACTCTTGGTAATAACCATATGAAAAAGAGAGAAAGAACATAAAAAAAGGGGTAAAGAAATATGTTATTGTAATGCAGTTATCATAAGATAACCAATCGCATTAAAAGAAAATTAATTTACCGATAAATTTGATAAAAGTTCTAGAATTTTTACATTTCCCCTACAATACGGGAAATATGTATTAGAATGTTGAAAACAAGGGAAATCAGTTGTGGAATTTGATCGTGTCGGACGTTACAAAACAAGAATCGAAATCTTTAAATTTATTAGAAATCGTGGTACTTAATTAAAATTAAAAACCCTTTTTTGTTTGGGCGAATGGTTTGTGGGAATGAAGGTGTTCTTATGTGACAGACATTCATGATTCTGTGCGTTGTGTTAAATTGATTTGAACCCAATTTTTTCCTATTTTGTGAAAATATCAACTTTGAACTCTAAATTTATCATAACAAAATCATTAAACTAATTTGTAAAAATAGAATTCACAATAAACTTAAGAATTTCTAAAGTGGTGCTTTTTCTTCGATCATTAACCTGTTCTGTAAAAGAAAGAGTTTGGTGTAGTGGAAAATACTGGGAGTTTCGATTAAGAATCCCGGGATCGAGACGAACTTCGGGCGAAATATTTTTCGTTGTTGCGATAAATTTTAAGCCGCCAAGAATTTGAATTAGAAGACAAATCTAAGAAGACAGCTTTCTTTCCTTGTCAGATCGGAACCATTCCTGTGAATTTCCAAATTTCTAGAAGTAATTCCCCGTGCGAACAAGTGCAGTTTTCTTACCTAAGTAATTCCCCGTGCGAATAAGTGCAATTTTCTTACCTGTAATAAAGGAAAAAGATACATTTAGTGGTTTAATTGATTGAATTTACGATTTGCATAAATTGTGCGTACATATTGCTTTGACATTTACCTGTGAATCTCCAAATTTCCAGAAACAATTCCCTGTGCAAACAAGTGCCATTTTCTTACCTGCAATAAAGGGAAAACGAGTACAATCAGTGATTTAATTTATTGAGCTTATGATTTGAATAAATTGTGCGGACATATTGCTTTGGCATTTACCTGTGATTTCCAAATTTCCAGAAGCAATTCCTCGTGCGAACAAGTGCAGTTTTCTTACCTGCAATAAAGGAAAAAAGATACATTTAGTGATTTAAGTGATTGAATTTACGATTGGAATAAATTGTGCGAACATATTGCTTTGGCATTTACCTGTGCATTTCCAAATTTCCAGAAGCAATTCCCTGTGCGAACAAGTGCAGTTTTCTTTCCTGAATTTAGAAAAAAAAAAAGAGAATTCAGTTAGCGATTATTGAAGTGATTTAATATACCTTAAGGATTCCGTAACTATTTAAGACGTTTATGTGAAATTACCTGTGCCAGTAGGACGTTTTTTTTTATATATCCAGCGTCGGGTTTCCACCTGAAATTAGAAAAATTGAAGAAAATTCAGTTATTGATGAATTCTTCTAATTAACAACAAATAGTAGTATTAGCAGTGGTTTAACCACACATTTTCTTACCGTGTGCATAACGGTTGATAAAAGGATTTTTCCACGAAGTGTTTGCCTGAAATTGAAGAAAATTCGGTTATTGATTAGCTTTTCTAGGTAACAATAGATTTCGTAATATTAGCAGTGTTTTAACCACACATTCTTTTACCGTGTGCATAGCGGCTGATAAAGATGATTTTTCCACGAAGTGCCTATCTGAAATGAAAAGTGAAGAAAATTGAGTTATTGATGAATTCTTCTAAATAACAATAAATTTAGTAATGTTAGCAGTGTTACAAGCACACATTTCCTTACCGTGTGTATACTGAATCTTTCCGGAAAGGATTTTCCACGAAGTGCCTATTTGAAATGAAAATTGAAGAAAAATTCAGTTATTGATCAGTTCTTCTAAATAACAATAAATTTAGTAATATTAGCAGTGTTTTAAGCACACATTTTCTTACCGTTGTGCTGTGATTAAGTCGATTACGTGACAGCATTCATCTTTCTTTGTTTTTTTTTTTCAAAGAAAAAAAAAGTAATAAGCCCAGCAGTGTCAGGAAAAGTGGATGTATATACATAGATATAAATTTTTTCTAGTATTACTATACACAACAGTTAAGGTTCGCATGTCCGAAAGCACCCAAAGAGGTGAAAAGGACAACAAAAAAGAGGTTAAATACCCACCCACACAAAAAAAAGGAAACCCTAAACATCTATAAGCCGAGGGTACAAGTTCCGGTTCGACGCGGCAACTATAAAAAGGGGTGCATCCCACCAACATCATTCCAGTTCTCCGAGGCAAATCAATCGCCGTATAGGGTAGTATAACTCTACTGAAGTAAGTTCATATCTATTTGTCATTTTCTTTTTCCCTCATTTACTTGTAATGATCATCACTACCCATGTATAAATACTCGATATTGCCTGTATTGGTTTACTTTTAGCCGAGCCTTTTGGAGGCCGCCAAGTTTTAACGTCAGCTTAGTAAGGTCTTTGCTTTACCCTAAGAAAGGTCTTGTAAGCTGTGATGATTAATTGTTCCTGGGATGTGAACCAAGAAGGAGGAATGTTGGTCTAGAGTACGTTTACCTCTAAATAAATACTTATCGTTATTCTGTTAATAATAACTTCTTTTTTTTCTTGCCTTTTTTTTTAACCCTTTCCGTTTTTTTTCTTTTCTTGGTAACATGAACGCTCAAGTGAGTAAATATATGATACCCCCCACCACGCGGGGTGACGGCATGATGGGTTGATAGGGGAGCAGTGCCCCGTAACACATACGACACACCATGGGGCTAAGTTTTTGTACTGCGACGTCTTAGCCAGGGTGGTTGGGGGCGATAGGCCCATCTACGTCCAGTCAGGACTCCAATATCACCGGGAGTCCACACTCTCTCTCTCAATCTCTGCGTTTACTTGTCTCCGGGTTTGAATCACTTGTTCGGCGTTGCTGACGTCTTCTGTTTTTTCTTTCTGTTTTTTTTTTGCAGCATTTAATTAAATAAATCTTTCTCTTTCTAGGCTAGTAGAAGGAAGCCTTTACGGATTTTTTTTCTGTCTGTATGTCGGTCTGTAGTCACACATACAAGTTATTTTCTTCACTGTCCGTCCGTCTGTCTGGTCAGTTATTTTGTCGAGTATGCACAGCTTAACAAGCATCAAGGGATGTGGGTGGAAAGAGCCACGCCAAGCCGGCTGATCGCTAGTGGCATATTAGTTGGGCGGCCACCCACGCTAATCCTACGATGATTTTGTAGCAAAGAGGTGTCGGATGCGGTATCTGTCTGTATCCAAGTGAAAGTGGATGCAGGTAGTTCTGTCGACTGACAAGCTCTTCGTTACAGTTGGAGCCCTTACCGGAGCCAAAGAGGGAACGGGATTGACGACTTCCAGTCCTTAAACTCTTACTTGTCAGTAACAACAGGCTGTGACACCAGCTTAGGCGACGTGTCAGACATTTCAACCAGACATGCAGTAGTGTGCTGGCTGGAATTGTGATTAACAAGGCCACTTTTACCAGGACTGTCTTCAAGAGAGACAACAGGTGTTCTGTTATAGATGCGGACGCAAGAATGTCTTTAAACCAAACTGCAGACCCTGCGTACAGAAAACGAGAGACGGGACGGGAATCCCAACACCTTTTCTCGACCAGTTTCAACGTACCGGACAGCAACTGCCATGACCACTCCAGTTCAAGCTATGAACAAGGGGGGGGTCCCCTCCATCAGCAGGCCCAGACAACACATTGACTTGTCCGTTGATATCACTCAGTGACTCTGATGATACCAGCACTCTGCTTGATTGTACGAATACTTCACTGACAGGGACGGAGAATCTAATAGACTTCACCGCAGATCCTCAAGCGCCTGTTTCCACCCCTGAGGAGCCCTCGACACTACTTGTTCAGAACTGAACATATTTTTAATTTAATAGCAAAATCATTTCGTTATACAAAAAAAAAATATATTTTTTGTAACAAAATAATTTCATCAGATAAAAAACACCTACGCATACAAGTCACCTCGGCACATATTTTCCAGCAGGCAGCAAATGCAAGCTTTGCATTTTTTATAAGTTATTAACCTCAGGTCAATAATAATGTACAAAATTGCCGCGTTAACATTAATTTAGTATCTAGCATGAATAAATTTCCAATAATTGTAAATAAATGTTATGTTAGCAATAATTTAGTATTTAAGTCATACGAGGACACGAATAAAGTTACAGTTTTTTTAGCCTTCATACGCTGAGTGTTTTATTTCTTTAGACCCAAATAAGTTTGAGTTTATTACAGTCCACTACATGGTCCTTCGAGCGATAATTTAAGAACCAACAATAATTCAAGAAATCTTGAATTATTTTCTTAATTATAATCTAAAAAGTTCTTCCAGCAACTTCGTGTTTAATTCAAGAATCATTGAATTATTTTTGGAAGAAAGCAACAGCGATACAACTTCGTGTTTAATTCAAGAATCATTGAATTATTTTTGGAAGAAAGCAACAGCGATATAACTACGTGATTAATTCAAGAGTCTTTGAATTATAATTACAAAAGCAATAAACCAGTACTTGCTTCGCAAGAAACAATTCAAGAGCCATTGAATTGTCGCTACGAATTAGCAACAGCTGGTGATAATAATTCAAGAATCTTTCAAATATTTCCTCACTTTGCATCATCAACCCATCTTCAAAGATTCAGATAGCCGCAAAAAGATTCAAATTAAGTTTGAATTCTTTTTAGATCAAAATCAAAATGCCAACAGATCCATTGCATGAGGATTCATTAAAGGCCCAGAAGCATCTATTGAAGGCCCAGAAGCAAATAGCTGGTGATATTGAAAGATTCGAGACCAACCTCACCAAAGACCCACTGGAACGGAGAACCCCAGAAAAGTTGGTAGACAAACGACTCCAACTAGAAGAATACTGGGAAAGCTGTAATGAGCTGCATAGAGATATAGTGACCTGCATTAGTGAAGATCACGCGTATTTCAAGGAAGACGTTTTTAATAAAACAAAGGCGATATACATTGAGCTATCAAGCTCATTGAAGAATACGAAGCGATAAATAAAGCTACAGAGCCAAAAACTCCAGCACCATCCACTACAAAGCAGACTATCAACCCAATAACAGACGTGCCGACACTTTCTTTCACCACTCCCGAGTTGGACACACAAACAACAATATCCGCTGCCAGTCCAGCCAATCCCAGTGGCGCTATACAGCAGCCAGTTCCACCAATGGCTTACTTACCTCAGAACAACACAAATAACTTTCCGAAACTTCCGCCAATAAAAATACCTAAGTTTAGCGGAAACTATAAGGAATGGAAGACGTTCAGCAACATCTTCACCCAAGTGATAGATCACAAACCCTATCTGAGCAACGTTGAAAAGATGCAGTACCTTCTTTTCCATCTTGAAGGTGAAGCAAGGAAGGTTATCAGTCATCTCCAACTGAGCAATGAGAACTACAACATTGCCATTCAATTGATAAAGGCTAGATTTAACAATAATAGAAAGATAGTTACTACGTACATCAATACTATCATAGACGCAAAGAAAGCCGAGCACAGATCTCAAGAGGATATAATAATGCTTTATGATACATTAAGGGAATGCCTTGCTGCATTAAAAAATTTAAACTGCAATACAGATGAATGGGATGCTATGATTGTTTGTATTGCTACGAGAAAGCTCGACGCAGAAAGTCTAGCAAACCCCAAAGAAATGCCATCAACGACGGAGTTATTCAATTTCTTGGAAAAACGTTACCAGATTTTAGACTGCATAAAAAGTTCAAGGCAGACCAGACCTGATGGAAATCAAAGCAACTTTAAGAAGAGAACATTTCACACAACATTGAAGCGTTCATGTATCTTCTGCAACAAAGAACATGCAATATATCAGTGTATGGATTTTAAGGCAATGAGCGTAAGGGAACGAAACTCATTCATTAATAAGAAAAATCTGTGCAACAATTGCATGGCCCACAAGGCAACTGAAAAATGCAGAACTAACAAATCGTGTTATTACTGCAACAAAAAGCACCACACCTTGCTTCATAGAGATCATGAAGGTGATGAACAATCCAAGAAAAGTATGAGTAGACCTGTAACCACATATAATAAGAAGGATAACTCATATTCAAACCAGCCAATTGAAGAAGATGTAACGATTCTACACAATAAAACCAAATTTCCAAAGGTTTTACCTCCCACTGCCAAGGTGTATTTAAAAAATATCTTCAATGAATCAATACAATACCCTTTAGAGCACACAAGTATCACTCATTATTGAAGAAGCGGTGCAAATCTTAAAACTAACCAAGGAACGTATTAAAACAACCATAATGGGAGTAGGCGATACTAAGTCCGCCAAATCCTCCAGCAAGGTAACTATCCAAATTGAGCTAAAACAAGCAGAACGCTCAAGCCTCACTGCAGAAGCACTTGTATTGCAAAGGTTAAATTCGTTACTACCAGACCAATAGACTTACTGCTAGGCGCAGACGTTTACGCAAATGTAATACTGGACGGACTGATATCAGGGCAACCTACGGCACAAAACACAAAGTTAGGTTGGATTCTCTTTGGTCGTGCTCCAGATACCTTCATCAAAACCAACAAGGTATCAAGTTTTCTGTCCACAACTGAAATAGATGAAAAGCTCGAAAAACTGTGGGAAATAGAAGAAGACATCTCCTCTAGTCAGGTGACCGATCAATACGGACAACATTTCCAAGAAACACATAGAAGAGACAGAGATGGCAGATACATTGTCCGCTTACCATTTAAGGACAATGTTAACAAATTGGGCGATTCAAAAAACAAAGCTTTCGCTCGTTTATTACAACTAGAGAAGAAATTAAAGAAATCACCGAATGACTTCGACGAATATAATAACTTTCTAATGCATTACCTGAAACTTGGTCATATGAGCCCAGCTGATGCCTTCACAGGACATATATCCAGAGTATTTTACCTGCCCCATCACGCAGTATTTAAAAAAGACAGCGGTACGACAAAATTACGAGTACTGTTCGACGGGTCCTGTAAGACTAACACAGGAATAAGTCTGAACGATTTATTACACAAAGGTCAAAAACTACAACAAGACTTACATCAAATACTAATAAGATGGAGAAAACATCGCTATGTCTTTTCAGCGGATATAGAAAAGATGTTTAGACAAATCAAGATAGCTAAATAAGATCGAAACTTCCAGCGAATACTCTGGAGACATTCTGCGACAGAACCAGTGCAAGAATTTGTGTTGAACACAGTTACATATGGAACAGCTCCTGCAGCTTACCTAGCGGTAAAAGCTTTGAAACAGCTTGCAGAAGATGAAGGCGATGACTATCCGGTAGCAAAGAATGTGGTGAAAAATGACTTCTACATGGATGACATGCTTTCTGGTGCAGATACCAGAAGTGACGCACGCCTGCTCCAAAATGATATAATCTCCCTCTTTAGCAAAGGTGGATTCAATCTAAGAAAATGGACCTCAAATAATCACGAACTGCTACAAGACATGCAAGAAGACATGGTTGAAAGGGGAATCCTAGAAATTGGAAAGGATGATACTATAAAAACCCTTGGAATACACTGGAATCCGATTCAAGACGAATTTCAGTTCAAAATAAAATTCGATAAGGAAGATTCAAAACTAACCAAGCGAATATTGCTGTCAAGAATTGCCACAATCTACGATCCATTAGGGTGGCTAGCCCCAGTAATAGTAACAGCCAAGCTCATCATGCAAGCCATGTGGCAAACAGGCACAGACTGGGATCAAGCCCCAACGCCAGAAATAACAAAGGCATGGAAAAGGCTAAAAGGGGAGATGCAGGAACTGCAATCGATCAAAATTCCACGTTGGATTAACCACAGAACAGGCCAAGTAATGCAGCTTCATGGTTTTTGCGATGCCTCTGAAAAGGCATACGCAGGCGTCATTTACACAAGAACAGTAGACGCATTTGGTAAAATACACACAACTCTTTTAGCGGCCAAAACTAAGGTAGCACCCCTGAAGCAAAAAATCACGCTACCAAGGTTGGAACTATGTGGTGCTTTGTTGTTGGTACAATTACTCAAGTCAACTGTTGACAACTTGGAAGTAAGCACACCTCAGATATTCGCCTGGTGCGACTCTGAAATAGCTCTAGCATGGATAGCAAAAAATCCAAATAATTGGCACACCTTTGTGGCAAACAGAGTAAGCCAAATACAGAGCATGTTTAACACAAGTATATGGAGATACATATCTTCCCAAGAAAATCCTGCGGACGTTGCATCAAGAGGTATCACCCCAAACAAATTGGCTACGCATAACCTCTGGTGGAAGGGTCCACTATGGCTAAGACAACAACCTCAAGCATGGCCTTCAAACAAACTGAAACCGTTGACATATGAAGAAGCAAAAAAGGAAGTAACGGTTTTGCAAGCAACGATTTCTTCCCAAGATGTTCTCACCTGCTCAACATACACCCGACAGGTAAGAATAATAGCCAATTGTCTGAGATTCATCAACAACTGTAGATCATTAACTACACAAAGGAAATTTGACTACCTAACATCCCAAGAGTTAGAGGAATCAAAGAAATGCATAACAAAAATTACACAACTCGAACAATTTTATGAAGAAATAACCACCCTAAGAAAGTGTCGACAGCTGCAGAAAACCAGCAAGCTGCTTTCGCTACACCCATTACTGGACAATGAAGCTATTTTGCGGGTTGGAGGAAGACTGAGAAATTCTGATGTTTCAATTGATACGAAGCATCAAATATTACTACCTCAAAAACACCACGTCACCAACCTTATCATTGATTATGCTCACCAACAAACCTTACATGGAGGTACGCAGCTTACCCTGAACTATATACGGATGAAATTTTGGATAATTGATGGTAAACGGGTTGTACAAGGAAGAATTCACAAGTGTGTAACTTGCACAAGGCATCGTCAACAAAGCATACAACCTGTAATGGGTAACCTACCAGCAGTGCGAATAACCCCATCTCCACCATTTTCACACAGTGGGGTTGATTATGCTGGGCCATTTATCACTAAAATGTCTAAGGGAGAGGCACCAAAACCATAAAGGGTTACATAGCTCTTTTCATTTGTATGGCAACAAAGGCAGTACACTTGAAACTGGTAAGTGACCTTACCACAGATGGCTTCCTGGCAGCTTACAGGAGATTCATTGCCCGCCGGGGAAACTGTAAACAGATATTTAGTGATAACGGCACCAACTTTGTCGGAGCTCGGAACAAAATGGAGAAGGACTTGGAGCTTATCATACGCAATTCCACCAAACAAGTAGCAGAAACTTTGGCCAATGACGGAACTGAATGGAAGTTTATTCCCGCTGCCAGCCCACATTTTGGAGGTCTTTGGGAAGCTGGTGTAAAATCGGTTAAAGGACACCTAAAGCGTATTTTGGGAGAGACGCTCCTAACTTATGAAGAGTTCACCACAGTCTTATACCAGGTCGAAGCTTGCTTGAACTCAAGGCCAATAGGACAACAATCTAGCGACCCCAGAGACCTAGAGCCATTGACCCCAGGCCACTTCTTGATAGGACGCCTTCTCATAGCACCGCCTGAACCGGATATTCAATGTAAACACTTACACCAAATATGGAAATTGGTTACAAGATTATATCAGGATATATGGAAAAGGTGGTCACAAGAATACTTGACCCTCTAGCAACAGCGGACAAATTGGAAAACAGAACACAAGGGTCCATCCATAGGAGAACTAGTCCTAGTAAAAGAAGACAATTTACCACCACAAAAATGGTCATTGGGTCGAATTCTAGAACTACACCCTGGAGAGGATGGAACAGTTCGAGTAGTTTCAGTGAAATACAGAAATGACATCAGAAAACGCCCAGTTACCAAAATCTGTCAGTTACCTATAAACGAACGCAGGGATGAGGATTCCTCTCATGTTGCCACAAATATGACGACCCTGAATTCAAAGAAAAAAAGCTCCTCAAGAAAGCGACTTAAAGTAGTTCAGTCAGAACAAGAGCTATGGTCTAGACCTGATCATTTTCACCAAATTGGTCCAGCTAAGGAACATAATCCAACCTTAACTCCACCGAAAAGGAGAAGGAGAGTAGCACCGTGCACATCGGCAACAAAATTCCTACATTCTGCCTTGTTATTATTTTATTGGTTAGCGGTGGTCTTCGCTCAAGACTACGAAATACTTCAACCGAAACAGGACTATATATTGAAGACCTAGGGAATGTTCAAATTAACCGAGGAAATCTCCGGCTTCAAGTAATACTACCACTAGAAGAAATAATAAGAGATCAAAAACATATTGACACTACCTGGGCCCAAATAAAGAGTATGTGCGAGCAAACCAAAAAACTAGCTCCTATTACACACTGCATGGAGCTTTTTCAACATTTATCCACTAGAAGGCAAACTCTTTTGAAAACAACCAATGAAATCCTACAAAGAAAACAATCAAAAAACAGAGGGAAAAGAGGTCTTCTTGGTTATTTACTAAACAGTATTTTTGGGGTGAATGACGAAGTCTATAATGACATCGAAATATTACAGCGCAATCAGGAAACCTTCCTGCACTCTACAAATCAACAAATGCTCTTATTGAAAGCAAGAATCAATCAATCAAACTTTGTAGTTCTTGAAAAACTGAAGAGGTTTGACACCAGGCTATCAGAAGTAATCTCTTCAGTCAATGAAATGAACACATGGATTTTAAAGGCAGACCATAACAGGCTCAGCCTAGAAGTGATCACCACCTACATAAGTGCTGAAGACTATTATGATGAGATCCAGGAGAAATACGATCATTGGATCAATGCCTTACATAATCAAGGGCACTTGCTGAACTTTATTACCCTTCACGACATAAATTCGGCAATACGGGATATATCCCAAGATATTGGATCAAACTTCATAATATTAGCCACTCCCCAGGATCGCTTGGACATAAAGACTGCCAACAACACCATAATATTGTACGGCTACCTAAGCATTATCGAGAGGGCTTTATACGACTTAATACACGTGACACCTACTCCTCACATCATAGATAACAATGCATTTGCCTTAGCTGACGTTGATACAACTACATTCGCGGTCAACTTTGATCAACAGACATATTTCACATTGGAGGAACAAGAACTAAAGGCTTGTTCAAGCACACAAGACAACGTTTATCTTTGCACTCCAACAATAGTGCACAACATTGAAGAAAGTCCCTCCTGTGTGCTAGATGAAATTTACGATCGTCATCCAAAGGCAATGTGTGACCTCCGTCCTATAACTTTAAACGGAACTATATGGAAGGCTCTAATCATGAAGAACACCTGGCTGTACATGACCAACAAGGCCAGGATTGCTGCAATAATCTGTAAGGGCTCAGGGCGAGAGTTATTGTTAAACCTGACGGCCATCATCCATATCAACAACGACTGCTACATAAAAACCAAGGAAGTGACACTCAAACCAACTCTGGACAAAACCAGGAACATCATCACCAGCCACATGAAGGAATTTCTTCCCAAATCAATCAACTTGGAGTTTGACAAACCACCTTCAATGCTTCAAAGCGGAACTCTAATACAACCCTACGAACAGATACTCAGCTACAGTGTGAACCCAGAGGTATCATCAGACATCTTCAAGAAGACTATAATATTACATTCAACTGGCGCTACATGTACGATGATTCTGATAATCCTGGCGATACTCTGTTATAAGTACTCAACGTGTATCAAGAGAACTGTTCTGCGTTCTTGCCTCAAAGCTCAAGGAAGTACCAATGACCATGTGAAACAACCATCCCCAAACAGTTCAATTCAGCAACGTTTTGCCAGAGTCTTAGCATCTGGCGGCCCCCAGCATGTTCAGAACTGAACATCTTTTTAATTTAATAGCAAAATCATTTCGTTATACAAAAAATATATATATATTTTGTAACAAAATAATTTCATCAGATAAAAAAACCTACGCATACAAGTCACCTCGGCATATATTTTCCAGCAGGCAGCAAATGCAAGCTTTGCATTTTTTATAAGTTATTAACCTCGGGTCAATAATAATGTACAAAATTGCCGCGTTAACATTAATTTAGTATCTAGCATGAATAAATTTCCAATAATTGTAAATAAATGTTATGTTAGCAATAATTTAGTATTTAAGTCATACGAGGACACGAATAAAGTTATAGTTTTTTTAGCCTTCATACGCTGAGTGTTTTATTTCTTTAGACCCAAATAAGTTTGAGTTTATTACAGTCCACTACATGGTCCTTCGAGCGGTAATTTAAGAACCAACAATAATTCAAGAAATCTTGAATTATTTTCTTAATTATAATCTAAAAAGTTCTTCCAGCAACTTCGTGTTTAATTCAAGAATCATTGAATTATTTTTGGAAGAAAGCAACAGCGATACAACTTCGTGTTTAATTCAAGAATCATTGAATTATTTTTGAAAGAACGCAACAGCGATATAACTACGTGATTAATTCAAGAGTCTTTGAATTATAATTGCAAAAGCAATAAACCAGTACTTGCTTCGCAAGAAACAATTCAAGAGCCATTGAATTGTCACTACGAATTAGCAACAGCTGGTGATAATAATTCAAGAATCTTTCAAATATTTCCTCACTTTGCATCATCAACCCATCTTCAAAGATTCAGATAGCCGCAAAAAGATTCAAATTAAGTTTGAATTCTTTTTAGATCAAAATCAAAATGCCAACAGATCCATTGCATGAGGATTCATTAAAGGCCCAGAAGCATCTATTGAAGGCCCAGAAGCAAATAGCTGGTGATATTGAAAGATTCGAGACCAACCTCACCAAAGACCCACTGGAACGGAGAACCCCAGAAAAGTTGGTAGACAAACGACTCCAACTAGAAGAATACTGGGAAAGCTGTAATGAGCTGCACAGAGATATAGTGACCTGCATTAGTGAAGATCACGTGTATTTCAAGGAAGACGTTTTTAATAAAACAAAGGCGATATACATTGATGCTATCAAGCTCATTGAAGAATACGAAGCGATAAATAAGGCTACAGAGCCAAAAACTCCAGCACCATCCACTACAAAGCAGACTATCAACCCAATAACAGACGTGCTTGCCAACACTTTCTGTCACCACTTCCGAGTTGGACACACAAACAACAATATCCGCTGCCAGTCCAGCCAATCCCAGTGGCGCTATACAGCAGCCAGTTCCACCAATGGCTTACTTACCTCAGAACAACACAAATAACTTTCCGAAACTTCCGCCAATAAAAATACCTAAGTTTAGCGGAAGCTATAAGGAATGGAAGACGTTCAGCGACATCTTCACCCAAGTGATAGATCACAACCCCTATCTGAGCAACGTTGAAAAGATGCAGTACCTTCTTTTCCATCTTGAAGGTGAAGCAAGGAAGGTTATCAGTCATCTCCAACTGAGCAATGAGAACTACAACATTGCCATTCAATTGATAAAGGCTAGATTTAACAATAATAGAAAGATAGTTACTACGTACATCAATACTATCATAGACGCAAAGAAAGCCGAGCACAGATCTCAAGAGGATATAATAATGCTTTATGATACATTAAGGGAATGCCTTGCTGCATTAAAAAATTTAAACTGCAATACAGATGAATGGGATGCTATGATTGTTTGTATTGCTACGAGAAAGCTCGACGCAGAAAGTCTAACAAACCCCAAAGAAATACCATCAACGACGGAGTTATTCAATTTCTTGGAAAAACGTTACCAGATTTTAGACTGCATAAAAAGTTCAAGGCAGACCAGACCTGATGGAAATCAAAGCAACTTTAAGAAGAGAACATTTCACACAACATTGAAGCGTTCATGTATCTTCTGCAACAAAGAACATGCAATATATCAGTGTATGGATTTTAAGGCAATGAGCGTAAGGGAACGAAACTGATTCATTAATAAGAAAAATCTGTGCAACAATTGCATGGCCCACAAGGCAACTGAAAAATGCAGAGCTAACAAATCGTGTTATTACTGCAACAAAAAGCACCACACCTTGCTTCATAGAGATCATGAAGGTGATGAACAATCCAAGAAAAGTATGAGTAGACCTGTAACCACATATAATAAGAAGGATAACTCATATTCAAACCAGCCAATTGAAGAAGATGTAACGATTCTACACAATAAAACCAAATTTCCAAAGGTTTTACCTCCCACTGCCAAGGTGTATTTAAAAAATATCTTCAATGAATCAATACCCTTTAGAGCATTGATAGACCCCGGCTCACAAGTATCACTCATTATTGAAGAAGCGGTGCAAATCTTAAAACTAACCAAGGAACGTATTAAAACAACCATAATGGGAGTAGGCGATACTAAGTCCGCCAAATCCTCCAGCAAGGTAACTATCCAAATTGAGCTAAAACAAGCAGAACGCTCAAGCCTCACTGCAGAAGCACTTGTATTGCAAAGGTTAAATTCGTTACTACCAGACCAATAGACTTACTGCTAGGCGCAGACGTTTACGCAAATGTAATACTGGACGGACTGATATCAGGGCAACCTACGGCACAAAACACAAAGTTAGGTTGGATTCTCTTTGGTCGTGCTCCAGATACCTTCATCAAAACCAACAAGGTATCAAGTTTTCTGTCCACAACTGAAATAGATGAAAAGCTCGAAAAACTGTGGGAAATAGAAGAAGACATCTCCTCTAGTCAGGTGACCGATCAATACGGACAACATTTCCAAGAAACACATAGCAGAGACAGAGATGGCAGATACATTGTCCGCTTACCATTTAAGGATAATGTTAACAAATTGGGCGATTCAAAAAACAAAGCTTTCGCTCGTTTATTACAACTAGAGAAGAAATTAAAGAAATCACCGAATGACTTCGACGAATATAATAACTTTCTAACGCATTACCTGAAACTTGGTCATATGAGCCCAGCTGATGCCTTCACAGGACATATATCCAGAGTATTCTACCTGCCCCATCACGCAGTATTTAAAAAAGACAGCAGTACGACAAAATTACGAGTACTGTTCGACGGGTCCTGTAAGACTAACACAGGAATAAGTCTGAACGATTTATTACACAAAGGTCAAAAACTACAACAAGACTTACATCAAATACTAATAAGATGGAGAAAACATCGCTATGTCTTTACAGCGGATATAGAAAAGATGTTTAGACAAATCAAGATAGCTAAAGAAGATCGAAACTTCCAGCGAATACTCTGGAGACATTCTGCGACAGAACCAGTGCAAGAATTTGTGTTGAACACAGTTACATATGGAACAGCTCCTGCAGCTTACCTAGCGGTAAAAGCTTTGAAACAGCTTGCAGAAGATGAAGGCGATGACTATCCGGTAGCAAAGAATGTGGTAAATAATGACTTCTACATGGATGACATGCTTTCTGGTTCAGATACCAGAAGTGACGCACGCCTGCTCCAAAATGATATAATCTCCCTCTTAAGCAAAGGTGGATTCAATCTAAGAAAATGGACCTCAAATAATCACGAACTGCTACAAGACATGCAAGAAGACATGGTTGAAAGGGGAATCCTAGAAATTGGAAAGGATGATACTATAAAAACCCTTGGAATACACTGGAATCCGAATCAAGACGAATTGCAGTTCAAAATAAAATTCGATAAGGAAGATTCAAAACTAACCAAGCGAATATTGCTGTCAAGAATTGCCACAATCTACGATCCATTAGGGTGGCTAGCCCCAGTAAAAGTAACAGCCAAGCTCATCATGCAAGCCATATGGCAAACAGGCACAGACTGGGATCAAGCCCCACCGCCAGAAATAACAAAGGCATGGAAAAGGCTAGAAGGGGAGATGCAGGAACTGCAATCGATCAAAATTCCACGTTGGATTAACCACAGAACAGGCCAAGTAATGCAGCTTCATGGTTTTTGCGATGCCTCTGAAAAGGCATACGCAGGCGTCATTTACACAAGAACAGTAGACGCATTTGGTAAAATACACACAACTCTTCTAGCGGCCAAAACTAAGGTAGCACCCCTGAAGCAAAAAATCACGCTACCAAGGTTGGAACTATGTGGTGCTTTGTTGTTGGTACAATTACTCAAGTCAACTGTTGACAACTTGGAAGTAAGCACACCTCAGATATTCGCCTGGTGCGACTCTTAAATAGCTCTAGTATGGATAGCAAAAATCCAAATAATTGGCACACCTTTGTGGCAAACAGAGTAAGCCAAATACAGAGCATGTTTAACACAAGTATATGGAGATACATATCTTCCCAAGAAAATCCTGCGGACGTTGCATCAAGAGGTATCACCCCAAACAAATTGGCTACGCATAACCTCTGGTGGAAGGGTCCACTATGGCTAAGACAACAACCTCAAGCATGGCCTTCAAACAAACTGAAACCGTTGACATATGAAGAAGCAAAAAAGGAAGTAACGGTTTTGCAAGCAACGATTTCTTCCCAAGATGTTCTCACCTGCTCAACATACACCCGACAGGTAAGAATAATAGCCAATTGTCTGAGATTCATCAACAACTGTAGATCATTAACTACACAAAGGAAATTTGACTACCTAACATCCCAAGAGTTAGAGGAATCAAAGAAATGCATAACAAAAATTACACAACTCGAACAATTTTATGAAGAAATAACCACCCTAAGAAAGTGTCGACAGCTGAAGAAAACCAGCAAGCTGCTTTCGCTACACCCATTACTGGACAATGAAGCTATTTTGCGGGTTGGAGGAAGACTGAGAAATTCTGATGTTTCAATTGATACGAAGCATCAAATATTACTACCTCAAAAACACCACGTCACCAACCTTATCATTGATTATGCTCACCAACAAACCTTACATGGAGGTACGCAGCTTACCCTGAACTACATACGGATGAAATTTTGGATAATTGATGGTAAACGGGTTGTACAAGGAAGAATTCACAAGTGTGTAACTTGCACAAGGCATCGTCAACAAAGCATACAACCTGTAATGGGTAACCTACCAGCAGTGCGAATAACCCCATCTCCACCATTTTCACACAGTGGGGTTGATTATGCTGGGCCATTTATCACTAAAATGTCTAAGGGAGAGGCACCAAAACCATAAAGGGTTACATAGCTCTTTTCATTTGTATGGCAACAAAGGCAGTACACTTGAAACTGGTAAGTGACCTTACCACAGATGGCTTCCTGGCAGCTTACAGGAGATTCATTGCCCGCCGGGGAAACTGTAAACAGATATTTAGTGATAACGGCACCAACTTTGTCGGAGCTCGGAACAAAATGGAGAAGGACTTGGAGCTTATCATACGCAATTCCACCAAACAAGTAGCAGAAACTTTGGCCAATGACGGAACTGAATGGAAGTTTATTCTCACTGCCAGCCCACATTTTGGAGGTCTTTTGGAAGCTGGTGTAAAATCGGTTAAAGGACACCTACAGCGTATTTTGGGAGAAACGCTCCTAACTTATGAAGAGTTCACCACAGTCTTATACCAGGTCGAAGCTTGCTTGAACTCAAGGCCAATAGGACAACAATCTAGCGACCCCAGAGACCTAGAGCCATTGACCCCAGGCCACTTCTTGATAGGACGCCTTCTCATAGCACCGCCTGAACCGGATATTCAATGTAAACACTTACACCAAAGATGGAAATTGGTTACAAGGTTATATCAGGATATATGGAAAAGGTGGTCACAAGAATACTTGACCCTCTAGCAACAGCGGACAAATTGGAAAACAGAACACAAGGGTCCATCCATAGGAGAACTAGTCCTAGTAAAAGAAGACAATTTACCACCACAAAAATGGTCATTGGGTCGAATTCTAGAACTACACCCTGGAGAGGATGGAACAGTTCGAGTAGTTTCAGTGAAATACAGAAATGACATCAGAAAACGCCCAGTTACCAAAATCTGTCAGTTACCTATAAACGAACGCAGGGATGAGGATTCCTCTCATGTTGCCACAAATATGACGACCCTGAATTCAAAGAAAAAAAGTTCCTCAAGAAAGCGACTTAAAGTAGTTCAGTCAGAACAAGAGCTATGGTCTAGACCTGATCATTTTCACCAAATTGGTCCAGCTAAGGAACATAATCCAACCTTAACTCCACCGAAAAGGAGATGGAGAGTAGCACCGTGCACATGGGCAACAAAATTCCTACATTCTGCCTTGTTATTATTTTATTGGTTAGCGGTGGTCTTCGCTCAAGACTACGAAATACTTCAACCGAAACAGGACTATATATTGAAGACCTAGGGAATGTTCAAATTAACCGAGGAAATCTCCGGCTTCAAGTAATACTACCACTAGAAGAAATAATAAGAGATCAAAAACATATTGACACTACCTGGGCCCAAATAAAGAGTATGTGCGAGCAAACCAAAAAACTCGCTCTTATTACACACTGCATGGAGCTTTTTCAACATTTATCCACTAGAAGGCAAACTCTTTTGAAAACAACCAATGAAATCCTACAAAGAAAACAATCAAAAAACAGAGGGAAAAGAGGTCTTCTTGGTAATTTACTAAACAGTATTTTTGGGGTGAATGACGAAGTCTATAATGACATCGAAATATTACAGCGCAATCAGGAAACCTTCCTGCACTCTACAAATCAACAAATGCTCTTATTGAAAGCAAGAATCAATCAATCAAACTTTGTAGTTCTTAAAAAACTGAAGAGGTTTGACACCAGGCTATCAGAAGTAATCTCTTCAGTCAATGAAATGAACACATGGATTTTAAAGGCAGACCATAACAGGCTCAGCCTAGAAGTGATCACCACCTACATAAGTGCTGAAGACTATTATGATGAGATCCAGGAGAAATACGATCATTGGATCAATGCCTTACATAATCAAGGGCACTTGCTGAACTTTATTACCCTTCACGACATAAATTCGGCAATACGGGATATATCCCAAGATATTGGATCAAACTTCATAATATTAGCCACTCCCCAGGATCGCTTGGACATAAAGACTGCCAACAACACCATAATATTGTACGGCTACCTAAGCATTATCGAGAGGGCTTTATACGACTTAATACACGTGACACCTACTCCTCACATCATAGATAACAATGCATTTGCCTTAGCTGACGTTGATACAACTACATTCGCGGTCAACTTTGATCAACAGACATATTTCACATTGGAGGAACAAGAACTAAAGGCTTGTTAAAGCACACAAGACAACGTTTATCTTTGCACTCCAACAATAGTGCACAACATTGAAGAAAGTCCCTCCTGTGTGCTAGATGAAATTTACGATAGTCATCCAAAGGCAATGTGTGACCTCCGTCCTATAACTTTAAACGGAACTATATGGAAGGCTCTAATCATGAAGAACACCTGGCTGTACATGACCAACAAGGCCAGGATTGCTGCAATAATCTGTAAGGGCTCAAGGCGAGAGTTATTGTTAAACCTGACGGCCATCATCCATATCAACAACGACTGCTACATAAAAACCAAGGAAGTGACACTCAAACCAACTCTGGACAAAACCAGGAACATCATCACCAGCCACATGAAGGAATTTCTTCCCAAATCAATCAACTTGGAGTTTGACAAACCACCTTCAATGCTTCAAAGCGGAACTCTAATGCAACCCTACGAACAGATACTCAGCTACAGTGTGAACCCAGAGGTATCATCAGACATCTTCAAGAAGACTATAATATTACATTCAACTGGCGCTACATGTACGATGATTCTGATAATCCTGGCGATACTCTGTTATAAGTACTCAACGTGTATCAAGAGAACTGTTCTGCGTTCTTGCCTCAAAGCTCAAGGAAGTACCAATGACCATGTGAAACAACCATCCCCAAACAGTTCAATTCAGCAACGTTTTGACAGAGTCTTAGCATCTGGCGGCCCCCAGCATGTTCAGAACTGAACATCTTTTTAATTTAATAGCAAAATCATTTCGTTATACAAAAAATATATATATATTTTGTAACAAAATAATTTCATCAGATAAAAAAAACCTACGCATACAAGTCACCTCGGCACATATTTTCCAGCAGGCAGCAAATGCAAGCTTTGCATTTTTTATAAGTTATTAATCTCGGGTCAATAATAATGTACAAAATTGCCGCGTTAACATTAATTTAGTATCTAGCATGAATAAATTTCCAATACTTGTAAATAAATGTTATGTTAGCAATAATTTAGTATTTAAGTCATACGAGGACACGAATAAAGTTACAGTTTTTTTAGCCTTCATACGCTGAGTGTTTTATTTCTTTAGACCCAAATAAGTCTGAGTTTATTACAGTCCACTACACTACTAGACACTTCTCTGGAAGAGTCTTTGAAATTTGACGTCCCGATAATACCGACAGCACTTTTCGCTGGCTATGTTACTTAGCAGGAGATTCGGCCTCCTGCCGTTTCTGTGTTAAAACGGCCACCAAGCTATGCTATGACGAGTAGGCGTGAGCCTGTTTTACATCCGCTGACACCTTATCATACGCGTCTGCAGAATTACAATGCAGTAGGTGACCGATCTTTTCTTCAGTGGCGGAGCTAGCTGAAATTATATATCCTGACCTGGGCCTTGGAACAAGGAAGAAACGATCGACCGTTCGTTGGCGGGAATACTGTCTGCAAATGCGACAGGAAAGAAAGAAACTGGCACACATTTCCGTGTCGCTGCCAGACGACATACGACCGTATGCCGAAGTAAGACTACTCGGGCGAACTGAGACAGGGAGCTCTAGAGAGGCTTGCAGAAGCAGAGGTCGAATGGAAGAGGTATCGGACACAGGTACATGTAGCTACAGGTGGCATGACGACTGTGCATGTTCATGTGATCTTGGACGTCACTTTCCGTGGTAAGACCCAAAACGTGCATCTTTACGTGGTTCCTGGGCTCACACAGGCACTATATCTAGGAATAGACTTCTGGCGTCTATTTGAGTTAGCTCCAGATGGCCTGGGTATAGTTGCAGAACTGACACCAAGTCTAATAGCTACCCCTGAGACTGACGGCCATGTTCTTTCTGTTCTAGAGCAACAACGTCTAGAAGCCACTAAACCACTAAACAGCTTTTTCCTTCTTTCGCCTCTTTAGGCTTAGGAAAAATATCTCTTGTTAGTCACCGGCAGTACAAAATTTGATGGATACTGAATTGCGACGGATGCTATCGTTGGATTCTGGCTCTCTCCTTGGAGCTCTCCAGTTGTACTAGTGCGGAAGCCTGGGAAGGTTCGCCTTTGTTTTGACGCCAGGAAGGTCAACTGCGTTAATAAGAAGGACGCCTATCCGCTGCCGCAAATAGATGCGCTTCCTCCGGCAAACTACATCACAAGAATGGACCTCAAAGAGGCTTTCTGGCAGATCCCATTAGACACTGAGCCCCGAGAGAAGACCGCACCAGGTCATCCCCTCTATCAGTACACCGTGATGCCATTCGGCCTTTGCAATGCTCCACAAACTATGTGCCGCTTCATGGATAAGGTCATTCCTTTCGATCTTCGTGAGAATGTCCTCGTCTACTTGGATGATTTATTAATCCTGCCATCAGACTTTGACTCTCATCTCACACTGCTAGCCCGTGTAGCGGATTGTTTGAGGAAAGCTGGCCTCACTATCAACGTTGAGAAGAGTATGTTTTGTATCAAAGAGACCAAATAGTTGGGTTTTATTGTCGGGAAGGGAGGAATCAGAACTGACCCAGATAAGATTTCAGACATAGTTGACTATCCGTCACCTAAAACTGTCAGGCAAGCCTGACGCCTACTAGGTATGGCGGGATGGTATAGACGGTTCATCCCGAACTATGCTGATCTAACTGCCTCCATAACTGACACTTTGAAGAATCCTAGTCAGTTCCAATGGACACCTGAACCTCAGACGTCTCTGGAAATGCTAAAACAAAAACTTACCGCTGCTCCGCTGTTAGTGAGTCCAGATTTCACCAAACCCATCATTATGCAGTGTGATGTGAGCCAACATGGTATTGGTGGAGTGCTGCTTCAACTAGATGACGATGGCCACGAGAAGCCAATAGCCTACGTCTCGAAAAGTTGAACTTAGCACAACGAATTTACACAGTCACAGAGCAGGAATGCCTAGCTGCAATCTTAAGTGTACAGAAGTTCCGGCCCTTCATAGAACTTATGCCGTTGAAGATAGTGACTGATCATGCGAGCTTGATGTCTCAAAAAGACCTCCGCGGTAGACTTGCTCGGTGGAGTTTGAAGCTTCAAGGTTTCGACTTCACCATTGAACACCGAAACGGAAGCCTGAATGTCGTTCCTGATTTATTGCGACAGCTTGTCAACACCTGAAAATCCTGGCCCGGAAGTTGGCCTCAGTTCGCCATATTTCAACTCGTTGGAATATGAGGAGCTGAGGCATAAGGTTAAAAGAGCTTCTGACAAACTACCAGATCTTTACGTAAGGGATGGCTGCGTCTATATTCAGACTGTTCCGAGAACAGGCGATCCGATTTAGGAGGAAGAAGCTTGAAAGCTTTGGATTCCACGAGGGCTTGTCTGCGAGGTTATTACAAGAGCGCATGATCCACCACTTGCTTCTCACGGAGGTATAGGGAAAATACTGGAACGTCTAAGAAGATACCTGTACTGGCCACGAATGACAGTTGCTGTCAGAAACTACGTAGGCGCAAGCAAACGCCTCAGAGCGAGTGAACAGGTCTCTATTGTCAGGGATTAGGGCATACATCCGGAAGGAACACACAAAGCGGGATGAGAAGCTGAGCCAGATAGCTAGTTCCCTCAGGAGCTCTTTCCACCAAGCAACTGGTTTCTCTCCCTACCGAACACGCTTCGGTCAGCAAATGATTGAGCATGCGAGCTTCCATTCCATCTTAAGGAGCTTTGGAACTCTTCATGAGCCTCTGAGAGTGGATGCTGAAGATCAATTGAGATTGATCCATGCGAGGGTGCAGGAGAACAGGGTTCAAAAGCTTATAATCTCAGAGCGAATCCTGTTAATTTCAAAGTGGGTCAAGAAGTGTTCAATTTCCAACAGCAGACTAGTGCTAAACTAGGACTTAGGACAGTTTTTTTTCGAGTTTGAGTGAGGTGACTATCACGTCGGTAAAAATTGCAAATTTTAAAAGCACAAATAATTTATTTACAGTGTTCATACCAATTCAGAAAAATTAAGGTAGGTAATACATCTCTAAGTAAACCTTTCTAGGGAAAAAAATTAATAAAACTATTGTGTGGCTACTTGTGGGGACTTATTTATGAATGCCGATTATATTCGACATTGGCACACAAAGTATTGCTTTGTTGAGATTTTTTGGTATTTTCATGGGAAACAAAATGACAGTGTTTTAACTTGAATAATAGCTTGTTATAATAAATTTTCGAAGAAATTGTCAATGTTGATTGATGATCATATTCTGGCGATGCTCGAGATTAATTCTGATGTTGATGAGGAAATAGTAGATGAAGGAGAAATCGTATTTGATGTGCCACAAGTGCAATCAAAAGATGTTGAACCGATGGAATACGATGCTACATCAGCAGAAAATGTTGGTGAAATTGAATACCCGCAGTTTGAATTGCCGGGCAAAACCACCGATGAACTCGAAGATGTGAGACCTTCAGTTTTGGGCATGAACATCGAGTACAATCCGCACACAATTGATGCACACAATTCTGGGAATAGTGTAGAACAACAATCTTATCCAAACGGAGATAGAGCACCAGAGCCCAATGAGCCATTGATATGCACATCAAAGAAAGATATCCGCTGGCGAAGAGTCAGATTGGAACAAATTCCAGTAGGCCCTACCTTTGAGCAAGCTCAGATAGCTGAAGCATTCGAAGTTGGTACTCCGTATTCATATTTTTGCAAATATATATCAAGTGATTTCTTTTCGAATACGACACACTTTACTAATCTTTATGTGCAGACCAAAGGCTTCTTGTTATTTAAAGCATGTACTGTGGACGAAGTACGTGTGGTTTTTGCCCACCACATTATGATGGGCGTCCTGAAATTTCCCCGAGTTGAGATGTTTTACGACCCAGCCATAGGGTTAACATTTTTCACTGTGAATATGACTCGCAAGCGATTCTTTGCTATTCGCAATAATTTACATCTGATTGATATAAGCGCTCGGAGAACAGGATGCACAGATCTACCATTCAAAGTAAGACCCATTATAGAGCTAGTTCGCAGCCGCCTTCTACAACTGCCACTTGAAGAAAACCTTTGCATCGACGAGCAAATCATCCCATATAAAGGAAAATTCATTGTTAAGCAATACATAAAGGGGAAACCGTGTCCATGGGGGATAAAAGTTTTCTTGTTGTGCGGTGAAAGCCGAATGCCGTACAATTTTATTGTCTACCAAGGGTCGACAACACCTATTCAGGAAAGATGGGTCAAAACTGTAGGCTTCGGTTCGACTGTCGTACTTCATCTAACGTAACGTATTCCTCGCAATGAAATTGGCCACAAATTATTTTTCGATAACTACTTTCCGTCATATCAACTATTCGAAATACTAAAGCAAAAGAATATCGATGCTGCTGGAACAATACGCACAAACAGATTCGCCAATCCTAGGTTACCAAACGAAAAAGACATGAAAGCAATAGGACGAGGAGCATCAGCCGAATGTATCAGCCACGATGAAATTGTAATTGTTACTCGCTGGTATGACAATAAAGTAGTCAATCTTGGTTCAAATTTTGTTGGAATCGGTGAACGGGATAAGGCTAAACGTTGGGACAAGGAAACGAAAAAATATAATCTCATAGGTAGGCCTCAAGTAGTGCGAATGTACAACGAAAGCATGGGCGGATATCAACTATTCGAAATACTAAAGCAAAAGAAAATCGATGCTGCTGGAACAATACGCACAAACAGATTCGCCAATCCTAGGTTACCAAAAGAAAAAGACATGAAGGCAAGAGGACGAGGAGCATCAGCTGAATGTATCAGCCCCGATGAAATTGTAATTGTTACTCACTGGTATGACAATAAAGTAGTCAATCTTGGTTCAAATTTTGTTGGAATCGGTGAGCAGGATAACGCTAAACGTTGGGACAAGGAAACAAAAAAATATATTTTCATTGATAGGCCTCAAGTAGTGCGAATGTACAACGAAAGCTTGGGCGGTGTCGATTTACTGGATCAAATGATGCAATATTACAGAATCAATATTCGCACCGCCAAATGGACACTGCGTGTCATAATGCATTTCATTGATTTGGCTCTAACTGTGGCATGGATGGAATACCGCCGAGATTGTAATTCCAAAGGAATTGCGAAAAAGAAAATAGCAGATTCGATGAATTTTCGAATTCAAGTCGCTCGAACATTGCTCGCTGTCCAACAAGACGAAGTGGCACAGCCGGAAATGCACGCCAACGAGGTAGACCGTCTAAAGCAAAAGCGAGAGCTCTCAGGAGTATCAGTGACAACGACTCAGACAGCGCCGACTCAATGCATCCGCCACCACCACAACCAGCAGCAAAAAGGAAAGAATATTTCAAATTGTACCACCAGCAGATGTGCGCCACGACCAAATAATGCACCTCCCAAGCTTCTTGGAAATCAAGAGCCCCGGTCGATGCAAGGCACAGGGTTGTGATAAAAGCACCTTCATAATATGTAAGAAATGCAATGTATACCTTTGTGTAAAACGAGGATATAATTGCTTTGAAAACTTTCACAAACAAGATAAAAAATAATGAAAAAAATTGTATATAATAAATCAAAAATTTCCTATAAAAAGAGCTTTTACTTTCGTCATTCCATTTCAAGAGTGGATAAATTGTTGGTTCCTTTGAGTGACAATGTCGAATATATTCGACACAGTCTACCATACAGGTAAGAAATCTCAGCTGAAAAATATTATTTTTCCAAGCTTCAGCGCAATAATATTGCCCTATATACAAGTTTTCAGATTTTTAGCTCGACCTAAATTATTTTTGACACGGAGAGGGCTAAGAAGGCATCCAGCCAGCATAACTGGTAAACTATAGGATATCGGGAAGCCCTCCTATTGCCCCGTCAATGGTGGGTGAAATACCTGTTGGAATTCCACCTCCTCAACCTACCTCTACCCCTTATGAGTAGATAAACTTTTTCTAATCTCTTCTGGATCGGACTCATTAGGAGGATCCTTCTTTGTCTGTCCGTCCCCAACATTTCGCTAATCGGCAACAGTCGGCCATGGTAGAACCAAATCTAGATCCTGGTAGCCCTAAGAAGGCATCCAGCTAGCTTAACTGGTAAACTATAGGATATCGCGAAGCCCTCTTATTGCCCCGTCAATGCATGTCAGTGGGATTTACCGAATTTACCACAAAAGTATTTTAAAAGTATTTTCCTCAACACGGCCTGTTGTATCTAAATCTTCGAGCATATATAACTCCTTTTTATATTACTGTCACTTAGTCCAATAGCCATTAACCATTTTCTATAAAAAGTAAATTATCCCTTTTGTAACTACGTCTATGCGCCAAACACACTTCGCGGCTCTTTTGCCATGCTGAATCCTGTATACCACGTCACTAATTCTACTTACTAATGAATACGATCAGTGTTTGTTGCCAATTTCGTCCTCGTGAGTAGTTACGCTATGTATGTACCAGATCACCGTTTTCGCTTCCATGATTTCATCACAGATGGCGCCACCGGCGCTAGGTAGTTTGAGTCCATACTAAATGTGGGTGTATGTCTTGCCACCATTGAGCCTTGATTGGCTTATGTCTGGGATGTGTCATTTGGTCTTGACTGCACCCTAACGGCATTAGCCGATACTACCAGCTTGCTCCGGTACTACGGCTTTCTTGGATGTTTGGTACGGTTCTCTTGGATGTGCGAACTTTCTTGCTTCACTTACGCCCATACGTAGCAGCATGTTACGGTTTTCCTGGAAGTGGGAAGTATTTTGCTTCACTTTTGCCCACATGTGGCAGCATGCTACTGTTTCTGTGCCAACACGTAGCAGCATGCAACGGTTTTTTTGGATGTGTGAAGTTCTCTTGCTTCACTTGTGCCCACAGCACAATGATACAGTTTTCTTGGATGTGTGGTGCGCCTAAATGTAGGCTTTTGTTTTTTTTCAAGTGTTGCACCTAAATGTAGGCTTTGGTTTTGAATTAATATAAGTAATAATTAAAGTTAACAGTAGGAAATTTTTGTTCATCCCAATGGATTCTAGATGGTGGGTTGGTGGGGGTAATGAAATTTTCATCAGAAATCCTCTACGGGCTTTGGTTTTTGAGAAATTAGTGTATTAATAATTCAAGTTATATTTGTTCATGCCAATGGATTCTAGGCTGTGTGGGGTGGGGGTTTTCGTTCTAGGGGGACGAAATGCTCATCAGAAATCCTCTACGGGCTCGCCATTTCTTGAGTAAGGTTACCTGGCGGCATTAGCCGGAATTACCAGTATGCCTTGGTTTTGTCGTTTTCTTTTATTAGTTGGCAAGTGTTAGATATCAACATGACGTGATCTTGGTTTTGGCGTTTCAAAGTGCTGTTGTAGATATCAGCGTCCTTCGAATTTCAGAACATGATATCACCTTCGCTTGATGTTTTCTTAGCAAATTATTATACTTATTGGGTCCTGGAGGTGCGTGGGTGGAGATCCGAGATCACTTACAGCACTCTCCAGCATAAGGAAATAGCATAGGATTTCGATATTTCTTGAGTAAGGTTACCTAGCGGCATTAGCTGGAACTACTAGCATGCCTTGGTTTTGCTGTTTCCTTTCACTAGCAGGAAAGTTCTTGATATCAGCATGACGTCATCATGGTTTTGCTGTTTTAAAACGCTGCAAGTTTTCTTAGCGTGGAAGTTGTAGATATTAGCATCATTTGAATTTCACAACATGATATCACTTTGATTTGATGTTTTCTTAGCAAATTATTATCATTGGGTTTAGGGAGTGCGTGTATTGAAAAGTCACAGTTGCTCTTTCCAGTGCGAACACCATTTCTTGATGAAAAGGGCGGGAAGCTTTATTGGCGGAGGTTGCTGGTTAAGTTTATCTGTCTTTGGAGGCTACAATTTGACCTTGAAGAGCTCCCCTACTGAGCTTGGGTACTGGAGGTTGGCTGAGAGCTTTAGTGGCAATATCTGATGCTATGACTAGGACTGCATGGGGTGTGTTGGAACCGTTGCTATAAAAGCGCAAGCAAACTCTTGGGGAGCACGAGTCAATCTAAGTGAGTCTCAGTGTTAGTGTCTAATAAAAAAAAATTAAAAAATGTCTATCACAGTAGTAAATGAAGGTTTTTCATTAATTAAGAAATTGCGAGAAGATGTGTTGAAGTGTTTAAGTGATGCAAATTTTGTGAATAAAAATAATATTATTAAGGAGTGAACAGAAACATTCGGACATTTTAAACAGCATTTCGGAAATTCAATAAGAATGCTAGAAAACGACATTTGGACAGCTCTATTGATCAAATTAAATCGTTGAGAGTGTTAATCAAAGCTCCCCACGGAGGTGGAGGAATTAATGAACGACTAATAAGAAATTATTTCGTTAAGTGGGCAGAAATAAAAACAGCATTCGCAGATAGAATTAGGGCAGATGTTATCGTGAATATAAGCCATCTATATCCTAAGGTATTTATGCAAGATGCCTCCAAATTACTTACTCACCGCATTAAGAACACATTAAAACAACAATATCATATTAAAGTTGCTACAACGTTTTGCGGTGAGTTTATTAAAGAAACTGGTGATAATGAAATTATTAAAGGCATTAAGTATTTGCAAGCAAGAACTGCCCCAATCAGTGTGGAGGATAGTTTAAATGAGTGGAATAAATTAAATATTAACGACCCAATACTCAGTCAGCTAGAAGAGTTTAAGAGAAAGATAGTGGTTGGGCACTGCATTCTGTAATACATTTAGCTGTACATATCAACAAGTTTGAACCGCTTAGGGGATCGTTTTATATACCTCTACCAAAGGAGATTGCTTTAAAGCAAGCTTGCATTAATGTGAAAAATAATGATGAAGCATGCTTCGTATGGGCCGAAACATCAGCGCTATATCCTGTAAATATTAACACCAATAGGACCTCATCATATCCACATTATTCAACTGTACTTAATTAAAATGGAATAACATTTCCCATGACACTTAAGCAAATTACATAATTTGAAGACCAGAACGATTTATCAATAAACGAATTCATCCTAGAGAAAGAGCGTTCCTTCACCACAGGAGGATGATCATATGGATGATGATGATGATGCCAGCAGATACCATTTCTGCTGGATTAAAGATCTTTCCCGACTCATATCAACACAAACTTCAAAAAATACTCGTAAGAGGCATATATGCGACAGATGTTTGCTCTACATTTATTCTGATGAAAAATTAGCATCACACACTCCCGAATGCGAGAAACAAAATGATTGCAGAATTATGTTTCCATCACAGGAAAAGAAATGGTTGGAATAACCATAAGAATCCAGTCCCGTTTTGCGTGTATACCGATCTTGAGTCAATACTGAAATCGATTCAAGGAAACGATCAAAATACACAGCGAATCCAGGAACATGAAGCTCACCGCATAGGATTCTATTTCCACTGCAAACATTATGTTAAGCTCTCATATTTAGACGGAGATTTTGATCTGTTAGTTCGGCATATGACAACTTTGCTTTCTGGTCCAGCAACGGACTGGTACTGGTCTCTCCTGAGTCAGAACTCCACACCTTCGTGGCAGTATATAAAAGCAGCTCTGTTAGCTAATGGGGAGTACCGAAGGATGACCTCAAGGTCAAGGTCCAGCTGATGATGCGGAAACAGAGAGCAGAGGAGTCATTTGCTACGTACTACCACCACCTGGTACATCTACGGGACCAGTTACAAAACCCTTTGCCAGACGTCGAATTTCTGGAAATAGTTAAATCCCACCTATTGCCGGAGATTCAAAATAAGATCTGTCTGCATCCCACCCCCATACTATAAGTCAACTTAGATTGCTCGTCACTCGGATTCAAGCCACGCAGCTACGAATTGCTACAGCTTGTAGTTGTGTAGCGTATTCCCCTTACGCTACCCTTTTCTTTACCCCTCGTTCTTTTTCCTTTTTGCTTCTCTACCTTCTGTAAAGAAACCTCATAATTCTCCCAGGGTACCTGAATAGGGGTGAAAACGTCCATATTTTCGAGAAGTAGCCCTATGCTACTTTTCCATACAAATAAAAAAGACCTGGAAAAGAAAAATAATAAATTATTTAAAAAAAAGAAAAATCCCGTTTCGTGCAAAACGCGCACAAATTGAAATCTTTCTTACAAACCAAGAAAAGAAAAAAGGGGAAGCAACATTCAAACTCTGAAAAGAAAAAAGAAAAACTCATTTCCAAAGAAAGAAAGATTGTAGTTTGTGCAGAACTCGCACAAATTATAATCTTACTTAAAGCCTGAAGAGAAAACACTCAAAGAAGAAAACAGCTAATGTTCATTTTTTTCAAACACGAAAAACTTCTAATTTGCGCAGAACTCGCGTAAACTACAATTTTTCGTGTGAATCACACTTCCCAGAAACGAAAAACGGTGATTCGCCTAGCTGTAATGCATCGTACGATACCACCATGCAATGCATTACAGCAAGCCCTTCAAAAATTCCGAGAAAAATGTTTGCTCACGTCCACATTTCTCTGCTACACAGCCGCACTCTGGCAGCGACACGAAAACTTCGAACAAGAAGAAAGAGACACGGACGATCGCACATATCACGCAGTACGATTGCTAGCAACGATGCCGGTTTTGAACGAGACGGCCCGCTCGGTGGCTGTTCGTCTGCGGGTGGCATCGATGTTCGGGGGACTTGTTGATTGACGGTGGTGGGAAGTAGTGAGTTGGTGATGAGTTTTTGAGCGAGTCGAGTAGGGATTAAAAAATTAAAAGCGAGTTTTGGCGGTTAAGATTTTTTCTGTATTTCTTTTCGTTTTTGGTTTTTTCTTTGGTTGCGTTTGGAGGAGAAAGCACGAGCGGCGGATTAGCTTCGGCACAAAATATAGTTTTCTTACCTAAGCCATTCCCTGTGCAAACAAGTGCAGTTTTCTTACCTGTAATAAAGGGAAAAGATACATTTAGTGATTTAATTGAGCGAATTTACGATTTGAATAAATTTGTGCGAACATATTGCTTTGGCATTTACCTGTGAATTTCCAAATTTGGAACTTGGATAGGCGAACAAGCGAACTGTCCAAACTGTCGGCGCCGCTTCACACAACATGACCTTACCGAATATACGGGAGCCATCCCCAAGAGACCTAAGACGAAATCTGTTAAACCTGTCAATCACGAGCTTAGGTAGCCCGTGCCCATGTTTGACTTACCACCTCTAACGATCCCTCCAGTTAGTCGAGGATCCCTATCACCTGGAATGCCAGATCCGCGTTCCATGACTTTTACACATCCCATTTCACGACGGAATAGTCCACTACCTACTCCTCAGGGTCAAAACTTAGTAGCGACAGAAGCTTTGATGGCAGTCTGCGCATGCAACTACAGGATTTAGTTCGCGAAGGCCTCGAGCAGAGTCTAAACACATTGCGGACGGAACTGTCGAATAACGTCAGACACCAGATATCAGCTGCAATGCCATCAGTGGACGTATCACGTCCACCTCCTCCTGTGGGTGAATTGAAACCACCTCAAAATTTTACAGACCAGCGTCAGTCAATATCGTGTCGCATAGATTTTAGGACCGCGACGTTCGGGTATTCCGATCAGAAGGTGGACTGTCTCATACAGTGGTAATAGCTCTCGACTTACCGTCGACGAATTTGTTTTCAGAGTGGAAGCACTCACGTATTCGACTTTAGACGGGGATTTTGATCTCTTAGTTCGGCATATGACAACTTTGCTTTCTGGTCCAGCAATGGACTGGTATCGGTCATTCCTGAGTCAGAACTAAACACCTTCGTGGCAGTATATAAAAACAGCTCTGTTAGCTGAATGGGGAGTACCGAAGGATGACCTCAGCGTCAAGGTCCAGCTGATGATGCGGAAACAGAGAGCAGGGGAGTCATTTGCTACGTACTACCAACACCTGGTACATCAAAAATTCCGAGAAAAATGTGTGCTCACAGTCCACATTTCTCCGCTACCAAAGTACAGGAAATCTAATACACACACAGCCGCACTCCGGCAGTGACACGAAAACTTCGTACAAGAAGAAAGAGACACGGACGATCGCACATATCACGCAGTACGATTGCTAGCAACGATGCCGGTTTTGAACGAGAAGGCCCGCTCGGTGGCTTATCGTCTGCGGGTGGCATCGATATTCGGGGGACTTGTTGGTTGACGGTGGCGGGAAGTAGTGAGTTGGTGATGAGTTTTTGAGCGAGTCGAGTTGGGATTAAAAATTAAAAGCGAGTTTTGGCGGTTAAGATTTTTTCTGTATTTCTTTTCGTTTTTGGTTTTTTCTTTGGTTGCGTTTCGAGGAGAAAGCACGAGCGGCGGATTAGCTTCGGCACAAAATATAGTTTTCTTACCTAAGCCATTCGCTGTGCAAACAAGTGCAGTTTTCTTACCTGTAATAAAGGGAAAAGATACATTTAGTGATTTAATTGAGTGAATTTACAATTTGAATAAATTTGTGCGAACATATTGCTTTGGAATTTACCTGTGAATTTCCAAATTTCTAGAAGTAATTCCCCGTGCGAACAAGTGCAATTTTCTTACCTAAGTAATTCCCCGTGCGAATAAGTGCAATTTTCTTACCTGTAATAAAGGAAAAAAGATACATTTAGTGATTTAATTGATTGAATTTACGATTTGCATAAATTGTGCGTACATATTGCTTTGACATTTACCTGTGAATCTCCAAATTTCCAGAAACAATTCCCTGTGCAAACAAGTTCCATTTTCTTACCCGCAATAAAGGGAAAAAGAGTACAATCAGTGATTTAATTTATTGAGCTAATGATTTGAATAAATTGTGCGGACATATTGCTTTGGCATTTACCTGTGATTTCCAAATTTCCAGAAGCAATTCCTCGTGCGAACAAGTGCAGTTTTCTTACCTGCAATAAAGGAAAAAGATACATTTAGTGATTTAAGTGATTGAATTTACGATTGGAATAAATTGTGCGAACATATTTCTTTGGCATTTACCTGTGCATTTCCAAATTTTCAGAAGCAATTCCCAGTGCGAACAAGTGCAGTTTTCTTTCCTGAATTTAGAAAAAAAAAGAAAATTCAGTTAGCGATTATTGAAGTGATTTAATATACCTTAAGGATTCAGTAACTATTTAAGACGTTTATGTGAAATTACCTGTGCCAGTAGGACGTTTTTTTTATATATCCAGCGTCGGGTTTCCACCTGAAATTATAAAAATTAAAGAAAATTCAGTTATTGATGAATTCTTCTAATTAACAACAAATAGTAGTATTAGCAGTGGTTTAACCACACATTTTCTTACCGTGTGCATAACGGTTGATAAAAGGATTTTTCCACGAAGTGTTTGCCTGAAATTGAAGAAAATTCGGTTATTGATTAGCTTTTCTAGGTAACAATAGATTTCGTAATATTTGCAGTGTTTTAACCACACATTCTTTTACCTATGCACACGGTAAAGATAAAGATAAAGATGATTTTTCCACGAAGTGCCTATCTGAAATGAAAAGTGAAGAAAATTGAGTTATTGATGAATTCTTCTAAATAACAATAAATTTAGTAATGTTAGCAGTGTTACAAGCACACATTTCCTTACCGTGTGTATACTGGTTCCGGAAAGGATTTTCCACGAAGTGCCTATTTGAAATGAAAATTGAAGAAAAATTCAGTTATTGATCAGTTCTTCTAAATAACAATAAATTTAGTAATATTAGCAGTGTTTTAAGCACACATTTCTTACCGTTGTGCTGTGATTAAGTCGATTACGTGACAGCATTCATCTTTCTTTGTTTTTTTTTTCAAAGAAAAAAAAAGTAATAAGCCCAGCAGTGTCAGGAAAAGTGGATGTATATACATAGATATAAATTTTTTCTAGTATTACTATACACAACAGTTAAGGTTCGCATGTCCGAAAGCACCCAAAGAGGTGAAAAGGACAACAAAAAAGAGGTTAAATACCCACCCACACAAAAAAAAGGAAACCCTAAACATCCAGAAGCCGAGGGTACAAGTTCCGGTTCGACGCGGCAACTATAAAAAGGGGTGCATCCCACCAACATCATTCCAGTTCTCCGAGGCAAATCAATCGCCGTATAGGGTAGTATAACTCTACTGAAGTAAGTTCATATCTATTTGTCATTTTCTTTTTCCCTCATTTACTTGTAATGATCATCAGTACCCATGTATAAATACTCGATATTGCCTGTATTGGTTCACTTTTAGCCGAGCCTTTTGGAGGCCGCCAAGTTTTAAGGTCAGCTTAGTAAGGTCTTTGCTTTACCCTAAGAAAGGTCTTGTAAGTTGTGATGATTAATTGTTCCTGGGATGTGAACCAAGAAGGAGGAATATTGGTCTAGAGTACGTTTACCTCTAAATAAATACTTATCGTTATTCTGTTAATAATAACTTTTTTTTTCTTGCCTTTTTTTTTAAACCCTTTCCGTTTTTTTTTTCTTTTCTTGGTGACATGAACGCTCAAGTGAGTAAATATATGATACCCCCCACCACGCGGGGTGACGGCATGATGGGTTGATAGGGGAACAGTGCCCGGTAACACATACGACACACCATGGGGCTAAGTTTTTGTACTGCGACGTCTTAGCCAGGGTGGTTGGGGGCGATAGGCCCATCTACGTCCAGTCAGGACTCCGGGAGTCCACACTCTCTCTCTCAATCTCTGCGTTTACTTGTCTCTGGGTTTGAATCACTTGTTCGGCGTTGCTGAGGTCTTCTGTTTTTTCTTTCTTTTTTTTGCAGCATTTAATTAAATAAATCTTTCTCTTTCTAGGCTAGTAGAAGGAAGCCTTTACGGATTTTTTTTCTGTCTGTATATCGGTCTGTAGTCACACATACAAGTTCTTTTCTTCACTGTCCGTCCGTCTGTCTGGTCAGTTATTTTGTCGAGTATGCACAGCTTAACAAGCATCAAGGGATGTGGGTGGAAAGAGCCACGCCAAGCCGGCTGATCGCTAGTGACATATTAGTTGGGCGGCCACCCACGCTAATCCTACGATGATTTTGTAGCAAAGAGGTGTCGGATGCGGTATCTGTCTGTATCCAAGTGAAAGTGGATGCAGGTAGTTCTGTCGACTGACAAGCTCTTCGTTACAGTTGGAGCCCTTACCGGAGCCAAAGAGGGAACGAGATTGACGACTTCTAGTCCTTAAACTCTTACTTGTCAGTAACAACAGGCTGTGACACCAGCTTAGGCGACGTGTCAGACATTTCAACCAGATATGCAGTAGTGTACTGGCTGGAATTGTGATTAACAAAGCCACTTTTGCCAGGACTGTCTTCAAGATAGACAACAGGTGTTTGTTCTGTTATGGATGCGGACGCAATAATGGCTTTAAACCAAACTGCAGACCCTGCGCACAGAAAACGAGAGACGGGACGGGAATCCCAACACCTTTTCTCGACCAGTTTCAACGTACCGGACAGCAACTGCCATGACCACTCTAGTTCAAGCTATGAACAAGGGGGAGGGTGCGCTCCATCAGCAGGCCCCGACAACACATTGACTTGTCCGTTGATATCACTCAGTGACTCTGATGATACCAGCACTCTGCTTGATTGCACGAATACTTTACTGACAGAGACGGAGAATCTAATAGACTTCACCACAGATCCTCAAGCGCCTGTTTCCACCCCTGAGGAGCCCTCGACACTACTAGACACTTCTCTGGAAGAGTCTTTGAATTTTGACGTCCCGATAATACCGACAGCACTTTTCGCTGGCAATGTTACTTAGCAGGAGATTCGGCCTCCTGCCGTTTCTGTGGTAAAACGGCCACCAAGCTATGCTATGACGAGTAGGCGTGAGCCTGTTTTACATCCGCTGACACCTTATCATACGCGTCTGCAGAATTGCAATGCAGTAGGTGACCCATCTTTTCTTCAGTGGCGGAACTAGCTGAAATTATATATCCTGACCTGGACCTTGGAACAAGGAAGAAACGATCGACCGTTCGTTGGCGGGAATACTGTCTGCAAATGCGACAGGAAAGAAAGAAACTGGCACACATTTCCGTGTCGCTGCCAGACGACATACGACCGTATGCCGAAGTAAGACTACTCGGGCGAACTGAGACTGAATTACTTGATAGTGGGGCCACTGTCAGTATTCTAGGCCAGGGAGCTCTAGAGAGGCTTGCAGAAGCAGAGGTCGAATGGAAGAGGTATCGGACATAGGTACATGTAACTAATGGTGGCATGACGACTGTGCATGTTCATGGTATCTTGGACGTCACTTTCCATGGTAAGACCCAAAACGTGCATCTTTACGTGGTTCCTGGGCTCACACAGGCACTATATCTAGAAATGGACTTCTGGCGTCTATTTGAGTTAGCTCCAGATGGCCTGGGTATAGTTGCAGAATTGACACCAAGTCTAATAGCTACCCCTGAGACCGACGGCCATGTTCTCTCTGGTCTAGAGCAACAACGTCTAGAAGCCACTAAACCACTAAACAGCTTTTTCCTTCTTTCGCCTCTTTAGGCTTAGGAAAAATATATCTTGTTAGTCACCGGCAGTACAAAATTTGATGGATACTGAATTGCGACGGATGCTATCGTTGGATTCTGGCTCTCTCCTTGGAGCTCTCCAGTTGTACTAGTGCGGAAGCCTGGGAAGGTTCGCCTTTGTTTTGACGCCAGGAAGGTCAACTGCGTTAATAAGAAGGACGCCTATCCGCTGCCGCAAATAGATGCGCTTCCTCCGGCAAACTACATCACAAGAATGGACCTCAAAGAAGCTTTCTGGCAGATCCCACTAGACACTGAGTCCCGAGAGAAGACCGCACCTGGTCATCCCCTCTATCAGTACACCGTGATGCCATTTGGCCTTTGCAATGCTCCACAAACTATGTGCCGCTTCATGGATAAGGTCATTCCTTTCGATCTTCTTGAGAATGCCCTCGTCTACTTGGACGATTTATTGATCCTGCCATCAGACTTTGACTCTCATCTCACACTGCTAGCCCGTATAGCGGATTGTTTGAGGAAAGCTGGCCTCACTATTAACGTTGAGAAGAGTATGTTTTGTATCAAGGAGACCAAATAGTTGGGTTTTATTGTCGGGAAGGGAGGAATCAGAACTGACCCAGATAAGATTTCAGACATAGTTGACTATCCGTCACCTAAAACTCTCAGGCAAGCCCGACGCCTACTAGGTATGGCGTGATGGTATAGACGGTTCATCCCGAACTATGCTGATCTAACTGCCTCCATAACTGACACTTTGAAGAATCCTAGTCAGTTCCAATGGACACCTGAACCTCAGACGTCTCTGGAAATGCTTAAACAAAAACTTACCTCTGCTCCGCTGTTAGTGAGTCCAGATTTCACCAAACCCGTCATTATGCAGTGTGATGTGAGCCAACATGGTATTGGTGGAGTGCTGCTTCAACTAGATGACGATGGCCACGAGAAGCCAATAGCCTACGTCTCGAAAAGTTGAACTTATCACAACGAATTTACACAGTCACAGAGCAGGAATGCCTAGCTGCAATCTTAAGTGTACAGAAGTTCCGGGCCTTCATAGAACTTATGCCGTTGAAGATAGTGACTGATCATGCGAGCTTGAAATGGCTGATGTCTCAAAAAGACCTCCGCGGTAGACTTGCTCGGTGGAGTTTGAAGCTTCAAGGTTTCGACTTCACCATTGAACACCGAAACGGAAGCCTGAATGTCGTTCCTGATTTATTGCGACAGCTTGTCAACACCTGAAGATCCTGGCCCGGAAGTTGGCCTCAGTTCGCCATATTTCAACTCGTTGGAATATGAGGAGCTGAGGCATAAGGTTAAAAGAGCTTCTGACAAACTACCAGATCTTTACGTAAGGGATGGCTGCGTCTATATTCAGACTGTTCCGAGAACAGGCGATCCGATTCAGGAGGAAGAAGCTTGAAAGCTTTGGATTCCACGAGGGCTTGTCTGCGAGGTTATTACAAGAGCGCATGATCCACCACTTGCTTCTCACGGAGGTATAGGGAAAATACTGGAACGTCTAAGAAGATACCTGTACTGGCCACGAATGACAGTTGCTGTCAGAAACTACGTAGGCGCAAGCAAACGCCTCAGAGCGAGTGAACAGGTCTCTATTGTCAGGGATTAGGGCATACATCCGGAAGGAACACACAAAACGGGATGAGAAGCTGAGCCAGATAGCTAGTTCCCTCAGGAGCTCTTTCCACCAAGCAACTGGTTTCTCTCCCTACCGAACACGCTTCGGTCAGCAAATGATTGAGCATGCGAGCTTCCATTCCATCTTAAGGAGCTTTGGAACTCTTCATGAGCCTCTGAGAGTGGATGCTGAAGATCAATTGAGATTGATCCATGCGAGGGTGCAGGAGAACAGGGTTCAAAAGCTTATAATCTCAGAGCGAATCCTGTTAATTTCAAAGTGGGTCAAGAAGTGTTCAATTTCCAACAGCAGACTAGTGCTAAACTAGGACTTAGGACAGTTTTTTTTCGAGTTTGAGTGAGGTGACTATCACGTCGGTAAAAATTGCAAATTTTAAAAGCACAAATAATTTATTTACAGTGTTCATACCAATTCAGAAAAATTAAGGTAGGTAATACATCTCTAAGTAAACCTTTCTAGGGAAAAAAATTAATAAAACTATTGTGTGGCTTCTTGTGGGGACTTATTTATGAATGCCGATTATATTCGACATTGGCACACAAAGTGTTGCTTTGTTGAGATTTTTTGGTATTTTCATGGGAAACAAAATGACAGTGTTTTAACTTGAATAATAGCTTGTTATAATTAATTTTCGCAGAAAATGTCAATGTTGATTGATGATCATATTCTGGCGATGCTCGAGACTAATTCCGATGTTGATGAGGAAATAGTAGATGAAGGAGAAATCGTATTTGATGTGCCACAAGTGCAATCAAAAGATGTTGAACCGATGGAATACGATGCTACATCAGCAGAAAATGTTGGTGAAATTGAATACCCGCAGTTTGAATTGCCGGGCAAAACCACCGATGAACTCGAAGATGTGAGACCTTCAGTTTTGGGCATGAACATCGAGTACAATCCGCACACAATTGATGCACACAATTCTGGGAATAGTGTAGAACAACAATCTTATCCAAACGGAGATAGAGCACCAGAGCCCAATGAGCCATTGATATGCACATCAAAGAAAGATATCCGCTGGCGAAGAGTCAGATTGGAACAAATTCCAGTAGGCCCTACCTTTGAGCAAGCTCAGATAGCTGAAGCATTCGAAGTTGGTACTCCGTATTCATATTTTTGCAAATATATATCAAGTGATTTCTTTTCGAATACGACACACTTTACTAATCTTTATGTGCAGACCAAAGGCTTCTTGTTATTTAAAGCATGTACTGTGGACGAAGTACGTGTGGTTTTTGCCCACCACATTATGATGGGCGTCCTGAAATTTCTCCGAGTTGAGATGTTTTACGACCCAGCCATAGGGTTAACATTTTTCACTGTGAATATGACTCGCAAGCGATTCTTTGCTATTCGCAATAATTTACATCTGATTGATATAAGCGCTCGGAGAACAGGATGCACAGATCTACCATTCAAAGTAAGACCCATTATAGAGCTAGTTCGCAGCCGCCTTCTACAACTGCCACTTGAAGAAAACCTTTGCATCGACGAGCAAATCATCCCATATAAAGGAAAATTCATTGTTAAGCAATACATAAAGGGGAAACCGTGTCCATGGGGGATAAAAGTTTTCTTCTTGTGCGGTGAAAGCCGAATGCCGTACAATTTTATTGTCTACCAAGGGTCGACAACACCTATTCAGGAAAGATGGGTCAAAACTGTAGGCTTCGGTTCGACTGTCGTACTTCATCTAACGTAACGTATTCCTCGCAATGAAATTGGCCACAAATTATTTTTCGATAACTACTTTCCGTCATATCAACTATTCGAAATACTAAAGCAAAAGAATATCGATGCTGCTGGAACAATACGCACAAACAGATTCGCCAATCCTAGGTTACCAAACGAAAAAGACATGAAGGCAAGAGGACGAGGAGCATTAGCCGAATGTATCAGCCACGATGAAATTGTAATTGTTACTCGCTGGTATGACAATAAAGTAGTCAATCTTGGTTCAAATTTTGTTGGAATCGGTGAACGGGATAAGGCTAAACGTTGGGACAAGGAAACAAAAAAATATAATCTCATAGGTAGGCCTCAAGTAGTGCGAATGTACAACGAAAGCATGGGCGGATATCAGCTATTCGAAATACTAAGGCAAAAGAAAATCGATGCTGCTGGAACAATACGCACAAACAGATTCGCCAATCCTAGGTTACCAAACGAAAAAGACATGAAGGCAAGAGGACGAGGAGCATCAGCTGAATGTATCAGCCCCGATGAAATTGTAATTGTTACTCACTGGTATGACAATAAAGTAGTCAATCTTGGTTCAAATTTTGTTGGAATCGGTGAGCAGGATAACGCTAAACGTTGGGACAAGGAAACAAAAAAATATATTTTCATTGATAGGCCTCAAGTAGTGCGAATGTACAACGAAAGCTTGGGCGGTGTCGATTTACTGGATCAAATGATGCAATATTACAGAATCAATATTCGCACCGCCAAATGGACACTGCGTGTCATAATGCATTTCATTGATTTGGCTCTAACTGTGGCATGGATGGAATACCGCCGAGATTGTAATTCCAAAGGAATTGCGAAAAAGAAAATAGCAGATTCGATGAATTTTCGAATTCAAGTCGCTCGAACATTGCTCGCTGTCCAACAAGATGAAGTGGCACAGCCGGAAATGCCACGCCAACGAGGTAGACCGTCTAAAGCAAAAGCGAGAGCTCTCAGGAGTATCAGTGACAACGACTCAGACAGCGCCGACTCAATGCATCCGCCACCACCACAACCAGCAGCAAAAAGGAAAGAATATTTCAAATTGTACCACCAGCAGATGTGCGCCACGACCAAATAATGCACCTCCCAAGCTTCTTGGAAATCAAGAGCCCCGGTCGATGCAAGGCACAGGGTTGTGATAAAAGCACCTTCATAATATGTAAGAAATGCAATGTATACCTTTGTGTAAAACGAGGATATAATTGCTTTGAAAACTTTCACAAACAAGATAAAAAATAATGAAAAAAATTGTATATAATAAATCAAAAATTTCCTATAAAAAGAGCTTTTACTTTCGTCATTCCATTTCAAGAGTGGATAAATTGTTGGTTCCTTTGAGTGACAATGTCGAATATATTCGACACAGTCTACCATACAGGTAAGAAATCTCAGCTGAAAAATATTATTTTTCCAGGCTTCAGCGCAATAATATTGCCCTATATACAAGTTTTCAGATTTTTAGCTCGACCTAAATTATTTTTGACACGGAGAGGGCTAAGAAGGCATCCAGCCAGCATAACTGGTAAACTATAGGATATCGGGAAGCCCTCCTATTGCCCCGTCAATGGTGGGTGAAATACCTGTTGGAATTCCACCTCCTCAACCTACCTCTACCCCTTATGAGTAGATAAACTTTTTCTAATCTCTTCTGGATCGGACTCATTAGGAGGATCCTTCTTTGTCTGTCCGTCCCCAACATTTCGCTAATCGGCAACAGTCGGCCATGGTAGAACCAAATCTAGATCCCGGGAGCCCTAAGAAGACATCCAGCTAGCTTAACTGGTGAACTATAGGATATCGCGAAGCCCTCTTATTTCCCCCGTCAATGCATGTCAGTGGGATTTACCGAATTTACCACAAAAGTATTTTAAAAGTATTTTCCTCAACACGCCTGTTGTATCTAAATCTTCGAGCATATATAACTCCTTTTTATATTACTGTCACTTAGTCCATTAGCCATTAACCATTTTCTATAAAAAGTAAATTATCCCTTTTGTAACTACGTCTATGCGCCAAACACACTTCGCGGCTCTTTTGCCATGATGAATCCTGTATACCACGTCATTAATTCTACTTACTAATGAATACGATCAGTGTTTGTTGCTAATTTCGTCCTCGTGAGTAGTTACGCTATGTATGTACCAGATCACCGTTTTCGCCTCCAATGATTTCATCACAGATGGCGCCACCGTCGCTAGGTGGTTTGAGTCCATACTAAATGCGGGTGTATGTCTTGCCACCATTGAGCCTTGATTGGCTTATGTCTTGGATGTGTCATTTGGTCTTGACTGCACCCTAACGGCATTAGCCGATACTACCAGCTTGCTCGGGTACTACGGCTTTCTTGGATGTTTGGTACGGTTCTCTTGGATGTGCGAACTTTCTTGCTTCTCTTACGCCCATACGTAGCAGCATGTTACGGTTTTCCTGGAAGTGGGAAGTATTTTGCTTCACTTTTGCCCACATGTGGCAGCATGCTACTGTTTCTGTGCCAACACGTAGCAGCATGCAACGGTTTTTTTGGATGTGTGAAGTTCTCTTGCTTCACTTGTGCCCACAGCACAATGATACAGTTTTCTTGGATGTGTGGTGCGCCTAAATGTAGGCTTTTGTTTTCTTCAACTGTTGCACCTAAATGTAGGCTTTGGTTTTGAATTAATATAAGTAATAATTAAAGTTAACAGTAGGAAATTTTTGTTCATCCCAATGGATTCTAGATGGTGGGTTGGTGGGGGTAATGAAATTTTCATCAGAAATCCTCTACGGGCTTTGGTTTTCGAGAAATTAGCGTATTAATAATTCAAGTTATATTTGTTCATGCCAATGGATTCTAGGCTGTGTGGGGTGGGGGTTTTCGTTCTAGGGGGACGAAATGCTCATCAGAAATCCTCTACGGGCTCGCCATTTCTTGAGTAAGGTTACCTGGCGGCATTAGCCGGAATTACCAGTATGCCTTGGTTTTGTCGTTTTCTTTTATTAGTTGGCAAGTGTTAGATATCAACATGACGTGATCTTGGTTTTGGCGTTTCAAAGTGCTGTTGTAGATATCAGCGTCCTTCGAATTTCAGAACATGATATCACCTTGGCTTGATGTTTTCTTAGCAAATTATTATACTTATTGGGTCCTGGAGGTGCGTGGGTGGAGATCCGAGATCACTTACAGCACTCTCCAGCATAAGGAAATAGCATAGGATTTCGATATTTCTTGAGTAAGGTTACCTAGCGGCATTAGCCGGAACTACTAGCATGCCTTGGTTTTGCTGTTTCCTTTCACTAGCAGGAAAGTTCTTGATATCAGCATGACGTCATCATGGTTTTGCTGTTTTAAAACGCTGCAAGTTTTCTTAGCGTGGAAGTTGTAGATATTAGCATCATTCGAATTTCACAACATGATATCACCTTGATTTGATGTTTTCTTAGCAAATTATTATCATTGGGTTTAGGGAGTGCGTGTATTGAAATGTCACAGTTGCTCTTTCCAGTGCGAACACCATTTCTTGATGAAAAGGGCGGGAAGCTTTATTGGCGGAGGTTGCTGGTTAAGTTTATCTGTCTTTGGAGGCTACAATTTGACCTTGAAGAGCTCCCCTACTGAGCTTGGGTACTGGAGGTTGGCTGAAAGCTTTAGTGGCAATATCTGATGCTATGACTAGGACTGCATGGGGTGTGTTGGAACCGTTGCTATAAAATCGCAAGCAAACTCTTGGGGAGCACGAGTCAATCTAAGTGAGTCTCAGTGTTAGTGTCTAATAAAAAAAAATTAAAAAATGTCTATCACAGTAGTAAATGAAGGTTTTTCATTAATTAAGAAATTGCGAGAAGATGTGTTGAAGTGTTTAAGTGATGCAAATTTTGTGAATAAAAATAATATTATTAAGGAGTGAACAGAAACATTCGGACATTTTAAACAGCATTTCGGAAATTCAATAAGAATGCTAGAAAACGACATTTGGACAGCTCTATTGATCAAATTAAATCGTTGAGAGTGTTAATCAAAGCTCCCCACGGAGGTGGAGGAATTAATGAACGACTAATAAGAAATTATTTCGTTAAGTGGGCAGAAATAAAAACAGCATTCGCAGATAGAATTAGGGCAGATGTTATCGTGAATATAAGCCATCTATATCCTAAGGTATTTATGCAAGATGCCTCCAAATTACTTACTCACCGCATTAAGAACACATTAAAACAACAATATCATATTAAAGTTGCTACAACGTTTTGCGGTGAGTTTATTAAAGAAACTGGTGATAATGAAATTATTAAAGGCATTAAGTATTTGCAAGCAAGAACTGCCCCAATCAGTGTGGAGGATAGTTTAAATGAGTGGAATAAATTAAATATTAACGACCCAATACTCAGTCAGCTAGAAGAGTTTAAGAGAAAGATAGTGGTTGGGCACTGCATTCTGTAATACATTTAGCTGTACATATCAACAAGTTTGAACCGCTTAGTGGATCGTTTTATATACCTCTACCAAAGGAGATTGCTTTAAAGCAAGCTTGCATTAATGTGAAAAATAATGATGAAGCATGCTTCGTATGGGCCGAAACATCAGCGCTATATCCTGTAAATATTAACACCAATAGGACCTCATCATATCCACATTATTCAACTGTACTTAATTTAAATGGAATAACATTTCCCATGACACTTAAGCAAATTACATAATTTGAAGACCAGAACGATTTATCAATAAACGAATTCATCCTAGAGAAAGAGCGTTCCTTCACCACAGGAGGATGATCATATGGATGATGATGATGATGCCAGCAGATACCATTTCTGCTGGATTAAAGATCTTTCCCGACTCATATCAACACAAACTTCAAAAAATACTCGTAAGAGGCATATATGCGACAGATGTTTGCTCTACATTTATTCTGATGAAAAATTAGCATCACACACTCCCGAATGCGAGAAACAAAATGATTGCAGAATTATGTTTCCATCAGAGGAAAAGAAATGGTTGGAATAACCATAAGAATCCAGTCCCGTTTTGCGTGTATACCGATCTTGAGTCAATACTGAAATCGATTCAAGGAAACGATCAAAATACACAGCGAATCCAGGAACATGAAGCTCACCGCATAGGATTCTATTTCCACTGCAAACATTATGCTAAGCTCTCATATTTAGACGGAGATTTTGATCTGTTAGTTCGGCATATGACAACTTTGCTTTCTGGTCCAGCAACGGACTGGTATTGGTCTCTCCTGAGTCAGAACTCCACACCTTCGTGGCAGTATATAAAAGCAGCTCTGTTAGCTGAATGGGGAGTACCGAAGGATGACCTCAAGGTCAAGGTCCAGCTGATGATGCAGAAACAGAGAGCAGAGGAGTCATTTGCTACGTACTACCACCACCTGGTACATCTACGGGACCAGTTACAAAACCCTTTGCCAGACGTCGAATTTCTGGAAATAGTTAAATCCCACCTATTGCCGGAGATTCAAAATAAGATCTGTCTGCATCCCACCCCCATACTATAGGTCAACTTAGATTGCTCGTCACTCGGATTCAAGCCACGCAGCTACGAATTGCTACAGCTTGTAGTTGTGTAGTGTATTCCCCTTACGCTACCCTTTTCCTTCCCCCTCGTTCTTTTTCCTTTTTGCTTCTCTACCTTCTGTAAAGAAACCCCATAATTCTCCCAGGGTACCTGAAAAGGGGTGAAAACGTCCATATTTTCGAGAAGTAGCCCTATGCTACTTTTCCATACAAATAAAAAAGACCTGGAAAAGAAAAATAATAAATCATTTTAAAAAAAAGAAAAATCCCGTTTCGTGCAAAACGCGCACAAATTGAAATCTTTCTTACAAACCAAAAAAAGAAAAAAGGGGAAGCAACATTCAAACTCTGAAAAGAAAAAAGAAAAACTCATTTCCAAAGAAAGAAAGATTGTAGTTTGTGCAGAACTCGCACAAATTATAATCTTACTTAAAGCCTGAAGAGACAACACTCAAAGAAGAAAACAGCTAATGTTCATTTTTTTCAAACACGAAAAACTTCTAATTTGCGCAGAACTCGCATAAACTACAATTTTTCGTGTGAATCACACCTCCCAGAAACGAAAAACGGTGATTCGCCTAGCTGTAATGCATCGTACGATACCACCATGCAATGCATTACAGCAAGCCCTTCAAAAATTCCGAGAAAAATGTGTGCTCACAGTCCACATTTCTCTGCTACACAGCCGCACTCTGGCAGCGACACGAAAACTTCGAACAAGAAGAAAGAGACACGGACGATCGCACATATCACGCAGTACGATTGCTGGCAACGATGCCGGTTTTGAACGAGACGGCCCGCTCGGTGGCTTATCGTCTGCGGGTGGCATCGATGTTCGGGGGACTTGTTGGTTGACGGTGGTGGGAAGTAGTGAGTTGGTGATGAGTTTTTGAGCGAGTCGAGTAGGGATTAAAAATTAAAAGCGAGTTTTGGCGGTTAAGATTTTTTCTGTATTTCTTTTCGGTTTTGGTTTTTTCTTTGGTTGCGTTTGGAGGAGAAAGCATGAGCGGCGGATTAGCTTCGGCACAAAATATAGTTTTCTTACCTAAGCCATTCCCTGTGCAAACAAGTGCAGTTTTCTTACCTGTAATAAAGGGAAAAGATACATTTAGTGATTTAATTGAGCGAATTTACGATTTGAATAAATTTGTGCGAACATATTGCTTTGGCATTTACCTGTGAATTTCCAAATTTGGAACTTGGATGGGCGAACAAGCGAACTGTCCAAACTGTCGGCGCCGCTTCACACAACACGACTTTACCGAATATACGGGAACCATCCCCAAGAGACCTAAGACGAAATCTGTTAAACCTGTCAATCACGAGCTTAGGCAGCCCGTGCCCATGTTTCACTTACCACCTCTAACGATCTCACCAGTTAGTCGAGGATCCCTATCACCTGGAATGCCAATATGGACAATATGGACAAGATCCTAGCCAGTTTCCGCCAGCTCCATCCAATCGTGTCCCATAGAGTTTAGGACCGCGACGTTCGGGTATTCCGATCAGAAGGTGGACTGTCTTATACAGTGGTAATAGCTCTCGACTTACCGTCGACGAATTTGTTTTCAGAGTGGAAGCACTCACGTATTCGGCTTTAGACGGGGATTTTGATCTCTTAGTTCGGCATATGACAACTTTGCTTTCTGGTCCAGCAATGGACTGGTATCGGTCTCTCCTGAGTCAGAACTAAACACCTTCGTGGCAGTATATAAAAACAGCTCTGTTAGCTGAATGGGGAGTACCGAAGGATGACCTCAGCGTCAAGGTCCAGCTGATGATGCGGTAACAGAGAGCAGGGGAGTCATTTGCTACGTACTACCAACACCTGGTACATCAAAAATTCCGAGAAAAATGTGTGCTCACAGTCCACATTTCTCCGCTACCAAAGTACAGGAAATCTAATACACACACAGCCGCACTCTGGCAGTGACACGAAAACTTCGTACAAGAAGAAAGAGACACGGACGATCGCACATATCACGCAGTACGATTGCTAGCAACGATGCCGGTTTTGAACGAGAAGGCCCGCTCGGTGGCTTATCGTCTGCGGGTGGCATCGATATTCGGGGGACTTGTTGGTTGACGGTGGCGGGAAGTAGTGAGTTGGTGATGAGTTTTTGAGCGAGTCGAGTTGGGATTAAAAATTAAAAGCGAGTTTTGGCGGTTAAGATTTTTTCTGTATTTCTTTTCGTTTTTGGTTTTTTCTTTGGTTGCGTTTCGAGGAGAAAGCACGAGCGGCGGATTAGCTTCGGCACAAAATATAGTTTTCTTACCTAAGCCATTCGCTGTGCAAACAAGTGCAGTTTTCTTACCTGTAATAAAGGGAAAAGATACATTTAGTGATTTAATTGAGTGAATTTACAATTTGAATAAATTTGTGCGAACATATTGCTTTGGAATTTACCTGTGAATTTCCAAATTTCTAGAAGTAATTCCCCGTGCGAACAAGTGCAGTTTTCTTACCTAAGTAATTCCCCGTGCGAATAAGTGCAATTTTCTTACCTGTAATAAAGGAAAAAAGATACATTTAGTGATTTAATTGATTGAATTTACGATTTGCATAAATTGTGCGTACATATTGCTTTGACATTTACCTGTGAATCTCCAAATTTCCAGAAACAATTCCCTGTGCAAACAAGTTCCATTTTCTTACCTGCAATAAAGGGAAAAAGAGTACAATCAGTGATTTAATTTATTGAGCTTATGATTTGAATAAATTGTGCGGACATATTGCTTTGGCATTTACCTGTGATTTCCAAATTTCCAGAAGCAATTCCTCGTGCGAACAAGTGCAGTTTTCTTACCTGCAATAAAGGAAAAAGATACATTTAGTGATTAGTGATTGAATTTACGATTGGAATAAATTGTGCGAACATATTGCTTTGGCATTTACCTGTGCATTTCCAAATTTCCAGAAGCAATTCCCAGTGCGAACAAGTGCAGTTTTCTTTCCTGAATTTAGAAAAAAAAAAGAAAATTCAGTTAGCGATTATTGAAGTGATTTAATATACCTTAAGGATTCAGTAACTATTTAAGACGTTTATGTGAAATTACCTGTGCCAGTAGGACGTTTTTTTTATATATCCAGCGTCGGGTTTCCACCTGAAATTATAAAAATTAAAGAAAATTCAGTTATTGATGAATTCTTCTAATTAACAACAAATAGTAGTATTAGCAGTGGTTTAACCACACATTTTCTTACCGTGTGCATAACGGTTGATAAAAGGATTTTTCCACGAAGTGTTTGCCTGAAATTGAAGAAAATTCGGTTATTGATTAGCTTTTCTAGGTAACAATAGATTTCGCAATATTAGCAGTGTTTTAACCACACATTCTTTTACCGTGTGCATAGCGGCTGATAAAGATGATTTTTCCATGAAGTGCCTATCTGAAATGAAAAGTGAAGAAAATTGAGTTATTGATGAATTCTTCTAAATAACAATAAATTTAGTAATATTAGCAGTGTTACAAGCACATATTTCCTTACCGTGTGTATACTGGTTCCGGAAAGGATTTTCCACGAAGTGCCTATTTGAAATGAAAATTGAAGAAAAATTCAGTTATTGATCAGTTCTTCTAAATAACAATAAATTTAGTAATATTAGCAGTGTTTTAAGCACACATTTTCTTACCGTTGTGCTGTGATTAAGTCGATTACGTGACAGCATTCATCTTTCTTTGTTTTTTTTTTCAAAGAAATCTCAAATCACTAACGCCTGCACATGTTTTGATTGGAGACATTTTGTTAACACCACCAGAACCATCTGTACTCGACATAAATATGCATAGGCTAGACCGATGGCAGCATATACAACGACTGCATCAACATTTTTGGAAAAGATGGCACACGGAATATTTATGTCTCCTACAACAACGACCAAAGTGGAAACGAAATAAAAAAAATTTGAAAAACGGGGATCTAGTCATCATAAAAGAATAAAATCTTCCACCGTCAAGGTGGCTTCTGGGTAGAATTATCGATACCCATCCGGGATCAGACGGTTTAGTGCGCGTCGCGACAATTAAAACAAAAGATTCGATTCTAAAACGCCCTGCCGCGAAACTTTGTTTACTGCAGATAGAAAATAGCGAATTTTAAATCAAAACATTATAACCTCAAACCAACACATTACCACGACCACAACAACAACAGCACTAATAATCACAAAACTTGCCTTCACAATTTGATGTCCAAACCTATTTTATCCCTCTTCAATGAGAATCCCAAAATACCAAAACTCCCTTCCTTGACATCCGGATAGCGAGTCGGGGCGCTATAACCCCATCTTCTCCCTCTTCTTCTCTTGCAGGTGTTACAGCGAAAAAGGAACAATTCTTCATAACTAAGCTATCCATACTAGAAAACACAATCTCAGAAGATGTTGGAACACAAGGGTTCCAACCCGGGGAGTATGTTCAGGCTCGGATCCGCCCATATTTGTAGCTGTTTTGAACGTCTGGAACAAAATAAGACCACACAAAGAATCTTGTTTAAAAAATATAAAATTTATGGTACTTATCTGAACAGTTGTAGCTGTCAATTTTGTTAACGCAGTAGTAGCAGTTTACATGTCGTAAATCTTCTTCAAGATAACATCAATATTGAATAACAATATCCGATCTAGCGAACACATAAAATGTTGATTGTTGATTCTAAAAGATGCAATGATAGATTAGTTATTTAATGTCTAGAAAATGTAAACAGATTCCCTCTTACCACAGGACAAAACAATTTAACATAAGAACTGTAGTCAACTAGCACAATAAATAACATACAAAACATGCAAGAACACTTAAGAACATTTCAATATTCCAAACGAGCTCTTCGGACAAAAATAATAATGATAATTTACACACTTACAACACGCTATCTAGTCAACTTATTTACTTTCTTGTGACAGCTGACACCTCCGATCCGATCATCGAAATATATCTTCGAGAATCGAGGATAGAATGGGAAAAGGGTCAAGAGCTACCAACCTTGAAGGTTGAAAGAAACTCTTGGTAATAACCATATGAAAAAGAGAGAAAGAACATAAAAAAAGGGGTAAAGAAATATGTTATTGTAATGCAGTTATCATAAGATAACCAATCGCATTAAAAGAAAATTAATTTACCGATAAATTTGATAAAAGTTCTAGAATTTTTACATTTCCCCTACAATACGGGAAATATGTATTAGAATGTTGAAAACAAGGGAAATCAGTTGTGGAATTTGATCGTGTCGGACGTTACAAAACAAGAATCGAAATCTTTAAATTTATTAGAAATCGTGGTACTTAATTAAAATTAAAAACCCTTTTTTGTTTGGGCGAATGGTTTGTGGGAATGAAGGTGTTCTTATGTGACAGACATTCATGATTCTGTGCGTTGTGTTAAATTGATTTGAACCCAATTTTTTCCTATTTTGTGAAAATATCAACTTTGAACTCTAAATTTATCATAACAAAATCATTAAACTAATTTGTAAAAATAGAATTCACAATAAACTTAAGAATTTCTAAAGTGGTGCTTTTTCTTCGATCATTAACCTGTTCTGTAAAAGAAAGAGTTTGGTGTAGTGGAAAATACTGGGAGTTTCGATTAAGAATCCCGGGATCGAGACGAACTTCGGGCGAAATATTTTTCGTTGTTGCGATAAATTTTAAGCCGCCGAGAATTTGAATTAGAAGACAAATCTAAGAAGACAGCTTTCTTTCCTTGTCAGATCGGAACCATTCCTGTGAATTTCCAAATTTCTAGAACTAATTCCCCCGTGCGAACAAGTGCAGTTTTCTTACCTAAGTAATTCCCCGTGCGAATAAGTGCAATTTTCTTACCTGTAATAAAGGAAAAAGATACATTTAGTGGTTTAATTGATTGAATTTACGATTTACATAAATTGTGTGCGTACATATTGCTTTGACATTTACCTGTGAATCTCCAAATTTCCAGAAGCAATTCCCTGTGCGAACAAGTGCAGTTTTCTTTCCTGAATTTAGAAAAAAAAAAAGAGAATTCAGTTAGCGATTATTGAAGTGATTTAATATACCTTAAGGATTCCGTAACTATTTAAGACGTTTATGTGAAATTACCTGTGCCAGTAGGACGTTTTTTTTTATATATCCAGCGTCGGGTTTCCACCTGAAATTAGAAAAATTGAAGAAAATTCAGTTATTGATGAATTCTTCTAATTAACAACAAATAGTAGTATTAGCAGTGGTTTAACCACACATTTTCTTACCGTGTGCATAACGGTTGATAAAAGGATTTTTCCACGAAGTGTTTGCCTGAAATTGAAGAAAATTCGGTTATTGATTAGCTTTTCTAGGTAACAATAGATTTCGTAATATTAGCAGTGTTTTAACCACACATTCTTTTACCGTGTGCATAGCGGCTGATAAAGATGATTTTTCCATGAAGTGCCTATCTGAAATGAAAAGTGAAGAAAATTGAGTTATTGATGAATTCTTCTAAATAACAATAAATTTAGTAATGTTAGCAGTGTTACAAACACACATTTCCTTACCGTGTGTATACTGGTTCCGGAAAGGATTTTCCACGAAGTGCCTATTTGAAATGAAAATTGAAGAAAAATTCAGTTATTGATCAGTTCTTCTAAATAACAATAAATTTAGTAATATTAGCAGTGTTTTAAGCACACATTTTCTTACCGTTGTGCTGTGATTAAGTCGATTACGTGACAGCATTCATCTTTCATTGTTTTTTTTTCAAAGAAAAAAAAAGTAATAAGCCCAGCAGTGTCAGGAAAAGTGGATGTATATACATAGATATAAATTTTTTCTAGTATTACTATACACAACAGTTAAGGTTCGCATGTCCGAAAGCACCCAAAGAGGTGAAAAGGACAACAAAAAAGAGGTTAAATACCCACCCACACAAAAAAAAGGAAACCCTAAACATCCAGAAGCCGAGGGTACAAGTTCCGGTTCGACGCGGCAACTATAAAAAGGGGTGCATCCCACCAACATCATTCCAGTTCTCCGAGGCAAATCAATCGCCGTATAGGGTAGTATAACTCTACTGAAGTAAGTTCATATCTATTTGTCATTTTCTTTTTCCCTCATTTACTTGTAATGATCATCAGTACCCATGTATAAATACTCGATATTGCCTGTATTGGTTTACTTTTAGCCGAGCCTTTTGGAGGCCGCTAAGTTTTAAGGTCAGCTTAGTAAGGTCTTTGCTTTACCCTAAGAAAGGTCTTGTAAGTTGTGATGATTAATTGTTCCTGGGATGTGAACCAAGAAGGAGGAATGTTGGTCTAGAGTACGTTTACCTCTAAATAAATACTTATCGTTATTCTGTTAATAATAACTTTTTTTTTCTTGCCTTTTTTTTTAAACCCTTTCCGTTTTTTTTTCTTTTCTTGGTGACATGAACGCTCAAGTGAGTAAATATATGATACCCCCCACCACGCGGGGTGACGGCATGATAGGTTGATAGGGGAACAGTGCCCGGTAACACATACGACACACCATGGGGCTAAGTTTTTGTACTGCGACGTCTTAGCCAGGGTGGTTGGGGGCGATAGGCCCATCTACGTCCAGTCAGGACTCCGGGAGTCCACACTCTCTCTCTCAATCTCTGCGTTTACTTGTCTCTGGGTTTGAATCACTTCTTCGGCGTTGCTGAGGTCTTCTGTTTTTTCTTTCTTTTTTTGCAGCATTTAATTAAATAAATCTTTCTCTTTCTAGGCTAGTAGAAGGAAGCCTTTACGGATTTTTTTTCTGTCTGTATATCGGTCTGTAGTCACACATACAAGTTCTTTTCTTCACTGTCCGTCCATCTGTCTGGTCAGTTATTTTGTCGAGTATGCACAGCTTAACAAGCATCAAGGGATGTGGGTGGAAAGAGCCACGCCAAGCCGGCTGATCGCTAGTGACATATTAGTTGGGCGGCCACCCACGCTAATCCTACGATGATTTTGTAGCAAAGAGGTGTCGGATGCGGTATCTGTCTGTATTCAAGTGAAAGTGGATGCAGGTAGTTCTGTCGACTGACAAGCTCTTCGTTACAGTTGGAGCCCTTACCGGAGCCAAAGAGGGAACGAGATTGACGACTTCTAGTCCTTAAACTCTTACTTGTGACACCAGCTTAGGCGACGTGTCAGATATTTCAACCAGATATGCAGTAGTGTGCTGGCTGGAATTGTGATTAACAAAGCCACTTTTGCCAGGACTGTCTTCATGAGAGACAACAGGTGTTTATTCTGTAATGGATGCGGACGCAAGAATGTCTTTAAACCAAACTGCAGACCCTGCGCACAGAAAACGAGAGACGGGACGGGAATCCCAACACCTTTTCTCGACCAGTTTCAACGTACCGGACAGCAACTGCCATGACCACTCTAGTTCAAGCTATGAACAAGGGGGAGGGTCCGCTCCATCAGCAGGCCCCGACAACACATTGACTTGTCCGTTGATATCACTCAGTGACTCTGATGATACCAGCACTCTGCTTGATTGCACGAATACTTTACTGACAGAGACGGAGAATCTAATAGACTTCACCACAGATCCTCAAGCGCCTGTTTCCACCCCTGAGGAGCCCTCGACACTACTAGACACTTCTCTGGAAGAGTCTTTGAATTTTGACGTCCCGATAATACCGACAGCACTTTTCGCTGGCAATGTTACTTAGCAGGAGATTCGGCCTCCTGCCGTTGCTGTGTTAAAACGGCCACCAAGCTATGCTATGACGAGTAGGCGTGAGCCTGTTTTACATCCGCTGACACCTTATCATACGCGTCTGCATAATTACAATGCAGTAGGTGACCCATCTTTTCTTCAGTGGCGGAGCTAGCTGAAATTATATATGCTGACCTGGACCTTGGAACAAGGAAGAAACGATCGACCGTTCGTTGGCGGGAATACTGTCTGCAAATGCGACAGGAAAGAAAGAAACTGGCACACATTTCCGTGTCGCTGCCAGACGACATACGACCGTATGCCGAAGTAAGACTACTCGGGCGAACTGAGACTGAATTACTTGATAGTGGGGCCACTGTCAGTATTCTAGGCCAGGGAGCTCTAGAGAGGCTTGCAGAAGCAGTGTTCGAATGGAAGAGGTATCGGACATAGGTACATGTAGCTAATGGTGGCATGACGACTGTGCATGTTCATGTTATCTTGGACGTCACTTTCCATGGTAAGACCCAAAACGTGCATCTTTACGTGGTTCCTGGGCTCACACAGGCACTATATCTAGAAATGGACTTCTGGCGTCTATTTGAGTTAGCTCCAGATGGCCTGGGTATAGTTGCAGAATTGACACCAAGTCTAATAGCTACCCCTGAGACCGACGGCCGTGTTCTCTCTGGTCTAGAGCAACAACGTCTAGAAGCCACTAAACCACTAAACAGCTTTTTCCTTTTTTCGCCTCTTTAGGCTTAGAAAAAATATCTCTTGTTAGTCACCGGCAGTACAAAATTTGATGGATACTGAATTGCGACGGATGCTATCGTTGGATTCTGGCTCTCTCCTTGGAGCTCTCCAGTTGTACTAGTGCGGAAGCCTGGGAAGGTTCGCCTTTGTTTTGACGCCAGGAAGGTCAACTGCGTTAATAAGAAGGACGCCTATCCGCTGCCGGAAATAGATGCGCTTCCTCCGGCAAACTACATCACAAGAATGGAGCTCAAAGAGGCTTTCTGGCAGATCCCACTAGACACTGAGTCCCGAGAGAAGACCGCACCTGGTCATCCCCTCTATCAGTACACCGTGATGCCATTTGGCCTTTGCAATGCTCCACAAACTACGTGCCGCTTCATGGATAAGGTCATTCCTTTCGATCTTCGTGAGAATGTCCTCGTCTACTTGGACGATTTATTGATCCTGCCATCAGACTTTGACTCTCATCTCACACTGCTAGCCCGTATAGCGGATTGTTTGAGGAAAGCTGGCCTCACTATTAACGTTGAGAAGAGTATGTTTTGTATCAAAGAGACCAAATAGTTGGGTTTTATTGTTCCCGACAAGGAGGAATCAGAACTGACCCAGATAAGATTTCAGACATAGTTGACTATCCGTCACCTAAAACTCTCAGGCAAGCCCGACGCCTACTAGGTATGGCGTGATGGTATAGACGGTTCATCCCGAACTATGCTGATCTAACTGCCTCCATAACTGACACTTTGAAGAATCCTAGTCAGTTCCAATGGATACCTGAACCTCAGACGTCTCTGGAAATGCTTAAACAAAAACTTACCTCTGCTCCGCTGTTAGTGAGTCCAGATTTCACCAAACCCGTCATTATGCAGTGTGATGTGAGCCAAGATGGTATTGGTGGAGTGCTGCTTCAACTAGATGACGATGGCCATGAGAAGCCAATAGCCTACGTCTCGAAAAGTTGAACTTAGCACAACGAATTTACACAGTCACAGAGCAGGAATGCCTAGCTGCAATCTTAAGTGTACAGAAGTTCCGGCCCTTCATAGAACTTATGCCGTTGAAGATAGTGACTGATCATGCGAGCTTGAAATGGCTGATGTCTCAAAAAGACCTCCGCGGTAGACTTGCTCGGTGGAGTTTGAAGCTTCAAGGTTTCGACTTCACCATTGAACACCGAAACGGAAGCCTGAATGTCGTTCCTGATTTATTGCGACAGCTTGTCAACACCTGAAGATCCTGGCCCGGAAGTTGGCCTCAGTTCGCCATATTTCAACTCGTTGGAATATGAGGAGCTGAGGCATAAGGTTAAAACAGCTTCTGACAAACTACCAGATCTTTACGTAAGGGATGGCTGCGTCTATATTCAGACTGTTCCGAGAACAGGCGATCCGATTCAGGAGGAAGAAGCTTGAAAGCTTTGGATTCCACGAGGGCTTGTCTGCGAGGTTATTACAAGAGCGCATGATCCACCACTTGCTTCTCACGGAGGTATAGGGAAAATACTGGAACGTCTAAGAAGATACCTGAACTGGCCACGAATGACAGTTGCTGTCAGAAACTACGTAGGCGCAAGCAAACGCCTCAGAGGGAGTGAACAGGTCTCTATTGTCAGGGATTAGGGCATACATCCGGAAGGAACACACAAAGCGGGATGAGAAGCTGAGCCAGATAGCTACCAGATAGCTTCCACCAAGCAACTGGTTTCTCTCCCTACCGAACACGCTTCGGTCAGCAAATGATTGAGCATGCGAGCTTCCATTCCATCTTAAGGAGCTTTGGAACTCTTCATGAGCCTCTGAGAGTGGATGCTGAAGATCAATTGAGATTGATCCGTGCGAGGGTGCAGGAGAACAGGGTTCAAAAGCTTATAATCTCAGAGCGAATCCTGTTAATTTCAAAGTGGGTCAAGAAGTGTTCAATTTCCAACAGCAGACTAGTGCTAAACTAGGACTTAGGACAGTTTTTTTTTCGAGTTTGAGTGAGGTGACTATCACGTCGGTAAAAATTGCAAATTTTAAAAGCACAAATAATTTATTTACAGTGTTCATACCAATTCAGAAAAATTAAGGTAGGTAATACATCTCTAAGTAAACCTTTCTAGGGAAAAAAATTAATAAAACTATTGTGTGGCTACTTGTGGGGACTTATTTATGAATGCCGATTATATTCGACATTGGCACACAAAGTATTGCTTTGTTGAGATTTTTTGGTATTTTCATGGGAAACAAAATGACAGTGTTTTAACTTGAATAATAGCTTGTTATAATAAATTTTCGAAGAAATTGTCAATGTTGATTGATGATCATATTCTGGCGATGCTCGAGATTAATTCTGATGTTGATGAGGAAATAGTAGATGAAGGAGAAATCGTATTTGATGTGCCACAAGTGCAATCAAAAGATGTTGAACCGATGGAATACGATGCTACATCAGCAGAAAATGTTGGTGAAATTGAATACCCGCAGTTTGAATTGCCGGGCAAAACCACCGATGAACTCGAAGATGTGAGACCTTCAGTTTTGGGCATGAACATCGAGTACAATCCACACACAATTGATGCACACAATTCTGGGAATAGTGTAAAACAACAATCTTATCCAAACGGAGATAGAGCACCAGAGCCCAATGAGCCATTGATATGCACATCAAAGAAAGATATCCGCTGGCGAAGAGTCAGATTGGAACAAATTCCAGTAGGCCCTACCTTTGAGCAAGCTCAGATAGCTGAAGCAATTCGAAGTTGGTACTCCGTATTCATATTTTTGCAAATATATATCAAGTGATTTCTTTTCGAATACGACACACTTTACTAATCTTTATGTGCAGACCAAAGGCTTCTTGTTATTTAAAGCATGTACTGTGGACGAAGTACGTGTGGTTTTTGCCCACCACATTATGATGGGCGTCCTGAAATTTCCCCGAGTTGAGATGTTTTACGACCCAGCCATAGGGTTAACATTTTTCACCGTGAATATGACTCGCAAGCGATTCTTTGCTATTCGCAATAATTTACATCTGATTGATATAAGCGCTCGGAAAACAGGATACACAGATCTACCATTCAAAGTAAGACCCATTATAGAGCTAGTTCGCAGCCGCCTTCTACAACTGCCACTTGAAGAAAACCTTTGCATCGACGAGCAAATCATCCCATATAAAGGAAAATTCATTGTTAAGCAATACATAAAGGGGAACCGTGTCCATGGGGGATAAAAGTTTTCTTCTTGTGCGGTGAAAGCCGAATGCCGTACAATTTTATTGTCTACCAAGGGTCGACAACACCTATTCAGGAAAGATGGGTCAAAACTGTAGGCTTCGGTTCGACTGTCGTACTTCATCTAACGTAACGTATTCCTCGCAATGAAATTGGCCACAAATTATTTTTCGATAACTACTTTCCGTCATATCAACTATTCGAAATACTAAAGCAAAAGAAAATCGATGCTGCTGGAACAATACGCACAAACAGATTCGCCAATCCTAGGTTACCAAAAGAAAAAGTCATGAAGGCAAGAGGACGAGGAGCATCAGCTGAATGTATCAGCCCCGATGAAATTGTAATTGTTACTCACTGGTATGACAATAAAGTAGTCAATCTTGGTTCAAATTTTGTTGGAATCGGTGAGCAGGATAACGCTAAACGTTGGGACAAGGAAACAAAAAAATATATTTTCATTGATAGGCCTCAAGTAGTGCGAATGTACAACGAAAGCTTGGGCGGTGTCGATTTACTGGATCAAATGATGCAATATTACAGAATCAATATTCGCACCGCCAAATGGACACTGCGTGTCATAATGCATTTCATTGATTTGGCTCTAACTGTGGCATGGATGGAATACCGCCGAGATTGTAATTCCAAAGGAATTGCGAAAAAGAAAATAGCAGATACGATGAATTTTCGAATTCAAATCGCTCGAACATTGCTCGCTGTCCAACAAGACGAAATGGCACAGCCGGAAACGCCACGCTAACGAGGTAGACCGTCTAAAGCAAAAGCGAGAGCTCTCAGGAGTATCAGTGACAACGACTCAGACAGCGCCGACTCAATGCATCCGCCACCACCACAACCAGCAGCAAAAAGGAAAGAATATTTCAAATTGTACCACCAGCAGATGTGCGCCACGACCAAATAATGCACCTCTCAAGCTTCTTGGAAATCAAGAGCCCCGGTCGATGCAAGGCACAGGGTTGTGATAAAAGCACCTTCATAATATGTAAGAAATGCAATGTATACCTTTGTGTAAAACGAGGATATAATTGCTTTGAAAACTTTCACAAACAAGATAAAAAATAATGAGAAAAATTGTATATAATAAATCAAAAATTTCCTATAAAAAGAGCTTTTACTTTCGTCATTCCATTTCAAGAGTGGATAAATTGTTGGTTCCTTTGAGTGACAATGTCGAATATATTCGACACAGTCTACCATACAGGTGAGAAATCTCAGCTGAAAAATATTTTTTTTCCAGGCTTCAGCGCAATAATATTGCCCTATATACAAGTTTTCAGATTTTTAGCTCGACCTAAATTATTTTTGACACGGAGAGGGCTAAGAAGGCATCCAGCCAGCATAACTGGTAAACTATAGGATATCGGGAAGCCCTCCTATTGCCCCGTCAATGGTGGGTGAAATACCTGTTGGAATTCCACCTCCTCAACCTACCTCTACCCCTTATGAGTAGATAAACTTTTTCTAATCTCTTCTGGATCGGACTCATTAGGAGGATCCTTCTTTGTCTGTCCGTCCCCAACATTTCGCTAATCGGCAACAGTCGGCCATGGTAGAACCAAATCTAGATCCTGGTAGCCCTAAGAAGGCATCCAGCTAGCTTAACTGGTAAACTATAGGATATCGCGAAGCCCTCTTATTGCCCCGTCAATGCATGTCAGTGGGATTTACCGAATTTACCACAAAAGTATTTTAAAAGTATTTTCCTCAACACGGCCTGTTGTATCTAAATCTTCGAGCATATATAACTCCTTTTTATATTACTGTCTCTTAGTCCAATAGCCATTAACCATTTTCTATAAAAAGTAAATTATCCCTTTTGTAACTACGTCTATGCGCCAAACACACTTCGCGGCTCTTTTGCCATGCTGAATCCTGTATACCACGTCACTAATTCTACTTACTAATGAATACGATCAGTGTTTGTTGCCAATTTCGTCCTCGTGAGTAGTTACGCTATGTATGTACCAGATCACCGTTTTCGCTTCCATGATTTCATCACAGATGGCACCACCGGCGCTAGGTAGTTTGAGTCCATACTAAATGTGGGTGTATGTCTTGCCACCATTGAGCCTTGATTGGCTTATGTCTTGGATGTGTCATTTGGTCTTGACTGCACCCTAACGGCATTAGCCGATACTACCAGCTTGCTCCGGTACTACGGCTTTCTTGGATGTTTGGTACGGTTCTCTTGGATGTGCGAACTTTCTTGCTTCACCTACGCCCATACGTAGCAGCATGTTACGGTTTTCCTGGAAGTGGGAAGTATTTTGCTTCACTTTTGCCCACATGTGGCAGCATGCTACTGTTTCTGTGCCAACACGTAGCAGCATGCAACGGTTTTTTTGGATGTGTGAAGTTCTCTTGCTTCACTTGTGCCCACAGCACAATGATACAGTTTTCTTGGATGTGTGGTGCGCCTAAATGTAGGCTTTTGTTTTTTTTCATGTGTTGCACCTAAATGTAGGCTTTGGTTTTGAATTAATATAAGTAATAATTAAAGTTAACAGTAGGAAATTTTTGTTCAACCCAATGGAATCTAGATGGTGGGTTGGTGGGGGTAATGAAATTTTCATCAGAAATCCTCTACGGGCTTTGGTTTTCGAGAAATTAGCGTATTAATAATTCAAGTTATATTTGTTCATGCCAATGGATTCTAGGCTGTGTGGGGTGGGGGTTTTCGTTCTAGGGGGACGAAATGCTCATCAGAAATCCTCTACGGGCTCGCCATTTCTTGAGTAAGGTTACCTGGCGGCATTAGCCGGAATTACCAGTATGCCTTGGTTTTGTCGTTTTCTTTTATTAGTTGGCAAGTGTTAGATATCAACATGACGTGATCTTGGTTTTGGCGTTTCAAAGTGCTGTTGTAGATATCAGCGTCCTTCGAATTTCAGAACATGATATCACCTTGGCTTGATGTTTTCTTAGCAAATTATTATACTTATTGGGTCCTGGAGGTGCGTGGGTGGAGATCCGAGATCACTTACAGCACTCTCCAGCATAAGGAAATAGCATAGGATTTCGATATTTCTTGAGTAAGGTTACCTAGCGGCATTAGCCGAAACTACTAGCATGCCTTGGTTTTGCTGTTTCCTTTCACTAGCAGGAAAGTTCTTGATATCAGCATGACGTCATCATGGTTTTGCTGTTTTAAAACGCTGCAAGTTTTCTTAGCGTGGAAGTTGTAGATATTAGCATCATTCGAATTTCACAACATGACATCACCTTGATTTGATGTTTTCTTAGCAAATTATTATCATTGGGTTTAGGGAGTGCGTGTATTGAAAAGTCACAGTTGCTCTTTCCAGTGCGAACACCATTTCTTGATGAAAAGGGCGGGAAGCTTTATTGGCGGAGGTTGCTGGTTAAGTTTATCTGTCTTTGGAGGCTACAATTTGACCTTGAAGAGCTCCCCTACTGAGCTTGGGTACTGGAGGTTGGCTGAGAGCTTTAGTGGCAATATCTGATGCTATGACTAGGACTGCATGGGGTGTGTTGGAACCGTTGCTATAAAAGCGCAAGCAAACTCTTGGGGAGCACGAGTCAATCTAAGTGAGTCTCAGTGTTAGTGTCTAATAAAAAAAAATTAAAAAATGTCTATCACAGTAGTAAATGAAGGTTTTTCATTAATTAAGAAATTGCGAGAAGATGTGTTGAAGTGTTTAAGTGATGCAAATTTTGTGAATAAAAATAATATTATTAAGGAGTGAACAGAAACATTCGGACAATTTAAACAGCATTTCGGAAATTCAATAAGAATGCTAGAAAACGACATTTGGACAGCTCTATTGATCAAATTAAATCGTTGAGAGTGTTAATCAAAGCTCCCCACGGAGGTGGAGGAATTAATGAACGAGTAATAAGAAATTATTTCGTTAAGTGGGCAGAAATAAAAACAGCATTCGCAGATAGAATTAGGGCAGATGTTATCGTGCATATAAGCCATCTATATCCTAAGGTATTTATGCAAGATGCCTCCAAATTACTTACTCACCGCATTAAGAACACATTAAAACAACAATATCATATTAAAGTTGCTACAACGTGCGCGGTGCGGTGCTGCGGTGAGTTTATTAAAGAAACTGGTGATAATGAAATTATTAAAGGCATTAAGTATTTGCAAGCAAGAACTGCCCCAATTAGTGTGGAGGATAGTTTAAATGAGTGGAATAAATTAAATATTAACGACCCAATACTCAGTCAGCTAGAAGAGTTTAAGAGAAAGATAGTGGTTGGGCACTGCATTCTGTAAAACATTTAGCTGTACATATCAACAAGTTTGAACCGCTTAGGGGATAGTTTTATATACCTCTACCAAAAGAGATTGCGTTAAAGCAAGCTTGCATTAACGTGAAAAATAATGATGAAGCATGCTTCGTATGGGCCGAAACATCAGCGCTATATCCTGTAAATATTAACACCAATAGGACCTCATCATATCCACATTATTCAACTGTACTTAATTTAAATGGAATAACATTTCCCATGACACTTAAGCAAATTGCATAATTTGAAGACCTGAACGATTTATCAATAAACATATTCATCCTAGAGAAAGAGCGTTCCTTCACCACAGGAGGATGATCATATGGATGATGATGATGATGCCAGCAGATACCATTTCTGCTGGATTAAAGATCTTTCCCGACTCATATCAACACAAACTTCAAAAAATACTCGTAAGAGGCATATATGCGACAGATGTTTGCTCTACATTTATTCTGATGAAAAATTAGCATCACACACTCCCGAATGCGAGAAACAAAATGATTGCAGAATTATGTTTCCATCACAGGAAAAGAAATGGTTGGAATAACCATAAGAATCCAGTCCCGTTTTGCGTGTATACCGATCTTGAGTCAATACTGAAATCGATTCAAGGAAACGATCAAAATACACAGCGAATCCAGGAACATGAAGCTCACCGCATAGGATTCTATTTCCACTGCAAACATTATGCTAAGCTCTCATATTTAGACGGAGATTTTGATCTGTTAGTTCGGCATATGACAACTTTGCTTTCTGGTCCAGCAACGGACTGGTATTGGTCTCTCCTGAGTCAGAACTCCACACCTTCGTGGCAGTATATAAAAGCAGCTCTGTTAGCTGAATGGGGAGTACCGAAGGATGACCTCAAGGTCAAGGTCCAGCTGATGATGCGGAAACAGAGAGCAGAGGAGTCATTTTCTACGTACTACCACCACCTGGTACATCTACGGGACCAGTTACAAAACCCTTTGCCAGACGTCGAATTTCTGGAAATAGTTAAATCCCACCTATTGCCGGAGATTCAAAATAAGATCTGTCTGCATCCCACCCCCATACTATAGGTCAACTTAGATTGCTCGTCCTGGAAAAGAAAAATAATAAATCATTTTAAAAAAAGAAAAATCCCGTTTCGTGCAAAACGCGCACAAATTGAAATCTTTCTTACAAACCAAGAAAAGAAAAAAGGGGAAGCAACATTCAAACTCTGAAAAGAAAAAAGAAAAACTCATTTCCAAAGAAAGAAAGATTGTAGTTTGTGCAGAACTCGCACAAATTATAATCTTACTTAAAGCCTGAAGAGACAACACTCAAAGAAGAAAACAGCTAATGTTCATTTTTTTCAAACACGAAAAACTTCTAATTTGCGCAGAACTCGCGTAAACTACAATTTTTCGTGTGAATCACACTTCCCAGAAACGAAAAACGGTGATTCGCCTAGCTGTAATGCATCGTACGATACCACCATGCAATGCATTACAGCAAGCCCTTCAAAAATTCCGAGAAAAATGTGTGCTCACAGTCCACATTTCTCTGCTACACAGCCGCACTCTGGCAGCGACACGAAAACTTCGTACAAGAAGAAAAAGACACGGGCGATCGCACATATCACGCAGTACGATTGCTAGCAACGATGCCGGTTTTGAACGAGAAGGCCCGCTCGGTGGCTTATCGTCTGCGGGTGGCATCGATATTCGGGGGACTTGTTGGTTGACGGTGGCGGGAAGTAGTGAGTTGGTGATGAGTTTTTGAGCGAGTCGAGTTGGGATTAAAAATTAAAAGCGAGTTTTGGCGGTTAAGATTTTTTCTGTATTTCTTTTCGTTTTTGGTTTTTTCTTTGGTTGCGTTTCGAGCAGAAAGCACGAGCGGCGGATTAGCTTCGGCACAAAATATAGTTTTGTTACCTAAGCCATTCGCTGTGCAAACAAGTGCAGTTTTCTTACCTGCAATAAAGGAAAAAGATACATTTAGTGATTTAAGTGATTGAATTTACGATTGGAATAAATTGTGCGAACATATTTCTTTGGCATTTACCTGTGCATTTCCAAATTTCCAGAAGCAATTCCCAGTGCGAACAAGTGCAGTTTAATTTCCTGAATTTAGAAAAAAAAAAGAAAATTCAGTTAGCGATTATTGAAGTGATTTAATATACCTTAAGGATTCAGTAACTATTTAAGAGGTTTATGTGAAATTACCTGTGCCAGTAGGACGTTTTTTTTTATATATCCAGTGTCGGGTTTCCACCTGAAATTATAAAAATTGAAGAAAATTCAGTTATTGATGAATTCTTCTAATTAACAACAAATAGTAGTATTAGCAGTGGTTTAACCACACATTTTCTTACCGTGTGCATAACGGTTGATAAAAGGATTTTTCCACGAAGTGTTTGCCTGAAATTGAAGAAAATTCGGTTATTGATTAGCTTTTCTAGGTAACAATAGATTTCGTAATATTAGCAGTGTTTTAACCACACATTCTTTTACCGTGTGCATAGCGGCTGATAAAGATGATTTTTCCATGAAGTGCCTATCTGAAATGAAAAGCGAAGAAAATTGAGTTATTGATGAATTCTTCTAAATAACAATAAATTTAGTAATGTTAGCAGTGTTACAAGCACACATTTCCTTACCGTGTGTATACTGGTTCCGGAAAGGATTTTCCACGAAGTGCCTATTTGAAATGAAAATTGAAGAAAAATTCAGTTATTGATCAGTTCTTCTAAATAACAATAAATTTAGTAATATTAGCAGTGTTTTAAGCACACATTTTCTTACCGTTGTGCTGTGATTAAGTCGATTACGTGACAGCATTCATCTTTCATTGTTTTTTTTTTTTCAAAGAAAAAAAAAGTAATAAGCCCAGCAGTGTCAGGAAAAGTGGATGTATATACATAGATATAAATTTTTTCTAGTATTACTATACACAACAGTTAAGGTTCGCATGTCCGAAAGCACCCAAAGAGGTGAAAAGGACAACAAAAAAGAGGTTAAATACCCACCCACACAAAAAAAAGGAAACCCTAAACATCCAGAAGCCGAGGGTACAAGTTCCGGTTCGACGCGGCAACTATAAAAAGGGGTGCATCCCACCAACATCATTCCAGTTCTCCGAGGCAAATCAATCGCCGTATAGGGTAGTATAACTCTACTGAAGTAAGTTCATATCTATTTGTCATTTTCTTTTTCCCTCATTTACTTGTAATGATCATCAGTACCCATGTATAAATACTCGATATTGCCTGTATTGGTTTACTTTTAGCCGAGCCTTTTGGAGGCCGCCAAGTTTTAAGGTCAGCTTAGTAAGGTCTTTGCTTTACCCTAAGAAAGGTCTTGTAAGTTGTGATGATTAATTGTTCCTGGGATGTGAACCAAGAAGGAGGAATGTTGGTCTAGAGTACGTTTACCTCTAAATAAATACTTATCGTTATTCTGTTAATAATAACTTTTTTTTTCTTGCCTTTTTTTTAAACCCTTTCCGTTTTTTTTTCTTTTCTTGGTGACATGAACGCTCAAGTGAGTAAATATATGATTCCCCCCACCACGCGGGGTGACGGCATGATGGGTTGATAGGGGAACAGTGCCCGGTAACACATACGACACACCATGGGGCTAAGTTTTTGTACTGCGACGTCTTAGCCAGGGTGGTTGGGGGCGATAGGCCCATCTACGTCCAGTCAGGACTCCGGGGTTCCACACTCTCTCTCTCAATCTCTGCGTTTACTTGTCTCTGGGTTTGAATCACTTGTTCGGCGTTGCTGAGGTCTTCTGTTTTTTCTTTCTTTTTTTTTGCAGCATTTAATTAAATAAATCTTTCTCTTTCTAGGCTAGTAGAAGGAAGCCTTTACGGATTTTTTTTTGTCTGTATATCGGTCTGTAGTCACACATACAAGTTCTTTTCTTCACTGTCCGTCCGTCTGTCTGGTCAGTTATTTTGTCGAGTATAAACAGCTTAACAAGCATCATGGGATGTGGGTGGAAAGAGCCACGCCAATCCGGCTGATCGCTAGTGGCATATTAGTTGGGCGGCCACCCACGCTAATCCTACGATGATTTTGTAGCAAAGAGGTGTCGGATGCGGTATCTGTCTGTATCCAAGTGAAAGTGGATGCAGGTAGTTCTGTCTACTGACAAGCTCTTCGTTACAGTTGGAGCCCTTACCGGAGCCAAAGAGGGAACGAGATTGACGACTTCTAGTCCTTAAACTCTTACTTGTCAGTAACAACAGGCTGTGACACCAGCTTAGGCGACGTGTCAGACATTTCAACCAGATATGCAGTAGTGTGCTGGCTGGAATTGTGATTAACAAAGCCACTTTTGCCAGGACTGTCTTCAAGAGAGACAACAGGTGTTTGTTCTGTTATGGATGCGGACGCAAGAATGTCTTTAAACCAAACTGCAGACCCTGCGCACAGAAAACGAGAGACGGGACGGGAATCCCAACACCTTTTCTCGACCAGTTTCAACGTACCGGACAGCAACTACCATGACCACTCCAGTTCAAGCTATGAACAAGGGGGAGGGTCCGCTCCATCACCAGGCCCTGACAACACATTGACTTGTCCGTTGATATCACTCAGTGACTCTGATGATACCAGCACTCTGCTTGATTGCACGAATACTTTACTGACAGAGACGGAGAATCTAATAGGCTTCACCACAGATCCTCAAGCGCCTGTTTCCACCCCTGAGGAGCCCTCGACACTACTAGACACTTCCCTGGAAGAGTCTTTGAATTTTGACGTCCCGATAATACCGACAGCACTTTTCGCTGGCAATGTTACTTAGCAGGAGATTCGGCCTCCTGCCGTTTCTGTGTTAAAACGGCCACCAAGCTATGCTATGACGAGTAGGCGTGAGCCTGTTTTACATCCGCTGACACCTTATCATACGCGTCTGCATAATTACAATGCAGTAGGTGACCCATCTTTTCTTCAGTGGCGGAGCTAGCTGAAATTATATATCCTGACCTGGACCTTGGAACAAGGAAGAAACGATCGACCGTTCGTTGGCAGGAATACTGTCTGCAAATGCGACAGGAAAGAAAGAAACTGGCACACATTTCCGTGTCGCTGCCAGACGACATACGACCGTATGCCGAAGTAAGACTACTCGGGCGAACTGAGACTGAATTACTTGATAGTGGGGCCACTGTCAGTATTCTAGGCCAGGGAGCTCTAGAGAGGCTTGCAGAAGCAGAGGTCGAATGGAAGAGGTATCGGACATAGGTACATGTAACTAATGGTGGCATGACGACTGTGCATGTTCATGGTATCTTGGACGTCACTTTCCATGGTAAGACCCAAAACGTGCATCTTTACGTGGTTCCTGGGCTCACACAGGCACTATATCTAGAAATGGACTTCTGGCGTCTATTTGAGTTAGCTCCAGATGGCCTGGGTATAGTTGCAGAATTGACACCAAGTCTAATAGCTACCCCTGAGACCGACGGCCATGTTCTCTCTGGTCTAGAGCAACAACGTCTAGAAGCCACTAAACCACTAAACAGCTTTTTCCTTCTTTCGCCTCTTTAGGCTTAGGAAAAATATCTCTTGTTAGTCACCGGCAGTACAAAATTTGATGGATACTGAATTGCGACGGATGCTATCGTTGGATTCTGGCTCTCTCCTTGGAGCTCTCCAGTTGTACTAGTGCGGAAGCCTGGGAAGGTTCGCCTTTGTTTTGACGCCAGGAAGGTCAACTGCGTTAATAAGAAGGACGCCTATCCGCTGCCGGAAATAGATGCGCTTCCTCCGGCAAACTACATCACAAGAATGGAGCTCAAAGAGGCTTTCTGGCAGATCCCACTAGACACTGAGTCCCGAGAGAAGACCGCACCTGGTCATCCCCTCTATCAGTACACCGTGATGCCATTTGGCCTTTGCAATGCTCCACAAACTATGTGCCGCTTCATGGATAAGGTCATTCCTTTCGATCTTCGTGAGAATGTCCTCGTCTACTTGGACGATTTATTGATCCTGCCATCAGACTTTGACTCTCATCTCACACTGCTAGCCCGTATAGCGGATTGTTTGAGGAAAGCTGGCCTCACTATTAACGTTGAGAAGAGTATGTTTTGTATCAAAGAGACCAAATAGTTGGGTTTTATTGTTCCCGACAAGGAGGAATCAGAACTGACCCAGATAAGATTTCAGACATAGTTGACTATCCGTCACCTAAAACTCTCAGGCAAACCCGACGCCTACTAGGTATGGCGTGATGGTATAGACGGTTCATCCCGAACTATGCTGATCTAACTGCCTCCATAACTGACACTTTGAAGAATCCTAGTCAGTTCCAATGGACACCTGAACCTCAGACGTCTCTGGAAATGCTTAAACAAAAACTTACCTCTGCTCCGCTGTTAGTGAGTCCAGATTTCACCAAACCCGTCATTATGCAGTGTGATGTGAGCCAAGATGGTATTGGTGGAGTGCTGCTTCAACTAGATGACGATGGCCACGAGAAGCCAATAGCCTACGTCTCGAAAAGTTGAACTTAGCACAACGAATTTACACAGTCACAGAGCAGGAATGCCTAGCTGCAATCTTAAGTGTACAGAAGTTCCGGCCCTTCATAGAACTTATGCCGTAGAAGATAGTGACTGATCATGCGAGCTTGAAATGGCTGATGTCTCAAAAAGATCTCCGCGGTAGACTTGCTCGGTGGAGTTTGAAGCTTCAAGGTTTCGACTTCACCGTTGAACACCGAAACGGAAGCCTGAATATCGTTCCTGATTTATTGCGACAGCTTGTCAACACCTGAAGATCCTGGCCCGGAAGTTGGCCTTAGTTCGCCATATTTCAACTCTTTGGAATATGAGGAGCTGAGGCATAAGGTTAAAACAGCTTCTGACAAACTACCAGATCTTTACGTAAGGGATGGCTGCGTCTATATTCAGACTGTTCCGAGAACAGGCGATCCGATTCAGGAGGAAGAAGCTTGAAAGCTTTGGATTCCACGAGGGCTTGTCTGCGAGGTTATTACAAGAGCGCATAATATAGGGAAAATACTGGAACGTCTAAGAAGATACCTGTACTGGCCACGAATGACAGTTGCTGTCAGAAACTACGTAGGCGCAAGCAAACGCCTCAGAGCGAGTGAACAGGTCTCTATTGTCAGGGATTAGGGCATACATCCGGAAGGAACACACAAAGCGGGATGAGAAGCTGAGCCAGACAGCTAGTTCCCTCAGGAGCTCTTTCCACCAAGCAACTGGTTTCTCTCCCTACCGAACACGCTTCGGTCAGCAAATGATTGAGCATGCGAGCTTCCATTCCATCTTAAGGAGCTTTGGAACTCTTCATGAGCCTCTGAGAGTGGATGCTGAAAATCAATTCAGATTGATCCGTGCGGGAGTGCAGGAGAACATTGTTCAAAAGCTTATAATCTCAGAGCGAATCCTGTTAATTTCAAAATGGGTCAAGAAGTGTTCAATTTCCAACAGCAGACTAGTGCTAAACTAGGACTTAGCACAGTTTTTTTTTCGAGTTTGAGTGAGGTGACTATCACGTCGGTAAAAATTGCAAATTTTAAAAGCACAAATAATTTATTTACAGTGTTCATACCAATTCAGAAAAATTAAGGTAGGTAATACATCTCTAAGTAAACCTTTCTAGGGAAAAAAAATTAATAAAAATATTGTGTGGCTACTTGTGGGGACTTGTTTATGAATGTCGATTATATTCGACATTGGCACACAAAGTATTGCTTTGTTGAGATTTTTTGGTATTTTCATGCGAAACAAAATGATAGTGTTTTAACTTGAATAATAGCTTGTTGTAAATAATTTTCGCAGAAAATGTCAATGTTGATTGATGATCATATTCTGGCGATGCTCGAGGCTAATTCCGAAGTTGATGAGGAAATAGTAGATGAAGGAGAAATCGTATTTGATGTGCCACAAGTGCAATCGAAAGATGTTGATCCGATGGAATACGATGCTACATCAGTAGAAAATGTTGGTGAAATTGAATACCCGCAGTTTGAATTGCCGGGCAAAACCACCGATGAACTCGAAGATGTGAGACCTTCAGTTTTGGACATGAACATCGAGTACAATCCGCACACAATTGATGCACACAATTCTGGGAATAGTGTAGAACAACAATCTTATCCAAACGCAGATAGAGCACCAGAGCCCAATGAGCCATTGATATGCACATCAAAGAAAGATATCCGCTGGCGAAGAGTCAGATTGGAACAAATTCCAGAAGGCCCTACCTTTGAGCAAGCTCAGATAGCTGAAGCATTCGAAGTTGGTACTCCGTATTCATATTTTTGCAAATATATATCTAGTGATTTCTTTTCGAATACGACACACTTTACTAATCTTTATGTGCAGACCAAAGGCTTCTTGTTATTTAAAGCATGTACTGTGGACGAAGTACGTGTGGTTTTTGCCCACCACATTATGATGGGCGTCCTGAAATTTCCCCGAGTTGAGATGTTTTACGACCCAGCCATAGGGTTAACATTTTTCACCGTGAATATGACTCGCAGGCGATTCTTTGCTATTCGCAATAATTTACATCTGATTGATATAAGTGCTCGGAAAGTAGGATGCACAGATCGACTATTCAAAGTAAGACCCATTATAGAGCTAGTTCGCAGCCGCCTTCTACAACTGCCACTTGAAGAAAACCTTTGCATCGACGTGCAAATCATCCCATATAAAGGAAAATTCATTGTAAAGCAATACTTAAAGAGGAAACCGTGTCCATGGGGGATAAAAGTTTTCTTCTTGTGCGGTAAAATCCGAATGCCGTACGATTTTATTGTCTACCAAGGGTCGACAACACCTATTCAGGAAAGATGGGTCAAAACTGTACGCTTCGGTTCGACTGTCGTACTTCATCTAACGTAACGTATTCCACGCAATGAAATTGGCCACAAATTATTTTTCGATAACTACTTTCCGTCATATCAACTATTCGAAATACTAAAGCAAAAGAAAATCGACGCTGCTGGAACAATACGTACAAACAGATTCGCCAATCCTAGGTTACCAAACGAAAAAGACATGAAGGCAAGAGGACGAGGAGCATCAGCCGAATGTATCAGCCACGATGAAATTGTAATTGTTACTCGCTGGTATAACAATAAAGTAGTCAATCTTGGTTCAAATTTTGTTGGAATCGGTGAACGGGATAAGGCTAAACGTTGGGACAAGGAAACAAAAAAATATATTCTCATAGGTAGGCCTCAAGTAGTGCGAATGTACAACGAAAGCATGGGCGGATATCAACTATTCGAAATACTAAAGCAAAAGAAAATCGATGCTGCTGGAACAATACGCACAAACAGATTCGCCAATCCTAGATTACCACACGAAAAAGACATGAAGGCAAGAGGACGAGGAGCATCAGCTGAATGTATCAGCCCCGATGAAATTGTAATTGTTACTCGCTGGTATGACAATAAAGTAGTCAATCTTGGTTCAAATTTTGTTGGAATCGGTGAGCAGGATAACGCTAAACGTTGGGACAAGAAAACAAAAAAATATATTTTCATTGATAGGCCTCAAGTAGTGCGAATGTACAACGAAAGCTTGGGCGGTGTCGATTTACTGGATCAAATGATGCAATATTACAGAATCAATATTCGCACCGCCAAATGGACACTGCGTGTCATAATGCATTTCATTGATTTGGCTCTAACTGTGGCATGGATGGAATACCGCCGAGATTGTAATTCCAAAGGAATTGCGAAAAAGAAAGTAGCAGATTCGATGAATTTTCGAATTCAAGTCGCTGGAACATTGCTCGCTGTCCAACAAGACGAAGTGGCACAGCCGGAAACGCCACGCCAACGAGGTTGACCGTCTAAAGCAACAGCTAGAGGTCTCAGGAGTATCAGTGACAACGACTCAGACAGCGCCGACTCAATGCCTCCGCCACCACCACAACCAGCAGCAAAAAGGAAAGAATATTTCAAATTGTACCACCAGCAGATGTGCGCCACGACCAAATAATGCACCTGCCAAGCTTCTTGGAAATCAAGAGCCCCGGTCGATGCAAGGCACAGGGTTGTGATAAAAGCACCTTCATAATATGTAAGAAATGCAATGTATACCTTTGTGTAAAACGAGGATATAATTGCTTTGAAAACTTTCACAAACAAGATAAAAAATAATGAAAAAAATTGTAAATAATAAATCAAAAATTTCCTATAAAAGAGCTTTTACTTTCGTCATTCCATTTCAAGAGTGGATAAATTGTTGGTTCCTTTGAGTGACAATGTCGAATATATTCGACACAGTCTACCATACTGGTAAGAAATCTCAGCTGAAAAATATTATTTTTCCAGGCTTCAGCGCAATAATATTGCCCTATATACAAGTTTTCAGATTTTTAGCTCGACCTAAATTATTTTTGACACGGAAAGGGCTAAGAAGGCATCCAGCCAGCATAACGGGTGAACTATAGCATATCGGGAAGCCGTTCTATTGCCCCGTCAATGGTGGGTGAAATACCTGTTGGAATTCCACCTCCTCAACCTACCTCTACCCCTTATGAGTAGATAAACTTTTCTAATCTCTTCTGGATCGGATTCATTAGGAGGATCCTTCTTTGTCTGTCCGTCCCCAACATTTCGCTAATCGGCAACAGTCGGCCATGGTAGAACCAAATCTAGATCCCGGGAGCCCTAAGAAGACATCCAGCTAGCTTAACTGGTAAACTATAGGATATCGCGAAGCCCTCTTATTGCCCCGTCAATGCATGTCAGTGGGATTTACCGAGTTTACCACAAAAGTATTTTAAAAGTATTTTCCTCAACACGGCCTGTTGTATCTAAATCTTCGAGCATATATAACTCCTTTTTATATTACTGTCACTTAGTCCAATAGCCATTAACCATTTCCTATAAAAAGTAAATTATCCCTTTTGTAACTACGTCTATGCGCCAAACACACTTCGCGGCTCTTTTGCCATGCTGAATCCTGTATACCACGTCATTAATTCTAGTTACTACTGAATACGGTCCTTCCCAGTGTTGTTGCAATTTTGGAGAACGTCCCTTACGTCGTTTCAGGTTGTACAGCCAAACAAGATCTCCTTCGTTAAATTAGCACGTAAGTCATAGCGGGTCTTCATCCGATCAGTGTTTGTTGCTAATTTCGTCCTCGTGAGTAGTTACGCTATATATGTACCAGATCACCGTTTTAGCTTCCATGATTTCATCACAGCTGGCGCCACCGGTGCTAGGTGGTTTGAGTCCATACTAAATGTGGGTGTATGTCTTGCGACCATTGAGCCTTGACTGGCTTATGTCTTGGATGTGTCATTTGGTCTTGACTGCACCCTAACGGCATTAGCCGATACTACCAGCTTACTCCGGTACTACGGCTTTCTTGGATGTTTGGTACGGTTCTCTTGGATGTGCGAACTTTCTTGCTTCACTTACGCCCATACGTAGCAGCATGCTACGGTTTTTTTGGATGTGTGAAGTTTTCTTGCTTCACTTGTGCCCACAGCACAATGATACAGTTTTCTTGGATGTGTGGTGCGCCTAAATGTAGGCTTTTGTTTTTTTCAAGTGTTGCACCTAAATGTAGGCTTTGGTTTTGAATTAATATTAGTAATAATTAAAATTAACAGTAGGAAACTTATGTTCGTCCCAATGGATTCTAGATGGTGGGTTGGTGGGGGGTCTTATAATCAGGATAGGGAGGGGGTAATGAAATTTTCATCAGAAATCCTCTACGGACTTTGGTTTTCGAGAAATTAGCGTATTCATAATTCAAGTTATATTTGTTCATGCCAATGGATTCTAGGCTGTGTGGGGTGGGGGTTTTCGTTCTAGGGGGACGAAATGCTCATCAGAAATCCTCTACGGGCTCGCCATTTCTTGAGTAAGGTTACCTGGCGGCATTAGCCGGAATTACCAGTATGCCTTGGTTTTGTCGTTTTCTTTTATTGGTGGGCAAGTGTTAGATATCAACATGACGTGATCTTGGTTTTGGTGTTTCAAAGTGCTGTTGTAGATATCAGCGTCATTCGAATTTCAGAACATGATATCACCTTGGCTTGATGTTTTCTTAGCAAATTATTATAATTATTGGGTCCTGGAGGTGCGTGGGTGGAGATCCGAGATCACTTACAGCACTCTCCAGCATAAGGAAATAGCATAGGATTTCGATATTTCTTGAGTAAGGTTACCTAGCGGCATTAGCCGGAACTACTAGCATGCCTTGGTTTTGCTGCTTTCTTTTACTAGCAGGAAAGTTCTAGATATCAGCATGACGTCATCATGGTTTTGCTGTTTTAAAACGCTGCAAGTTTTCTTAGCGTGGAAGTTGTAGATATTAGCATCATTCGAATTTCACAACATGATATCACCTTGGTTTGATGTTTTCTTAGCAAATTATTATCATTGGGTTTAGGGAGTGCGTGTATTGAAAAGTCACAGTTGCTCTTTCCAGTGCAAACACCATTTCTTGATGAAAGGGGTGGGAAGCTTTATTGGCGGAGGTTGCTGGTTAAGTTTATCTGGCTTTGGAGGCTACAATTTGACCTTGAAGAGCTCTCCTACTGAGCTTGGGTACTGGAGGTTGGCTGAGAGCTTTAGTGCCAATATCTGATGCTATGACTACGACTGCCTGGGGTGTGTTGGAACCTTTGCTATAAAAGCGCAAGCAAACTCTTGGGGAGCACGAGTCAATATAAGTGAGTCTCAGTGTTAGTGTCTAATAAAAAAAAATTAAAAAATGTCTATCACAGTAGTAAATGAAGGTTTTTCATTAATTAAGAAATTGCGAGAAGATGTGTTGAAGTGTTTAAGTGATGCAAATTTTGTGAATAAAAATAATATTATTAAGGAGTAAACAGAAACATTCGGACAATTTAAACAGCATTTCGGAAATTCAATAAGAATGCTAGAAAACGACATTTGGACAGCTCTATTGAACAAATTAAATCATTGAGAGTGTTAAACAAAGCTCCCCATGGAGGTGGAAGAATTAATGAACGAGTAATAAGAAATTATTTCGTTAAGTGGGCAGAAATAAAAACAGCATTCGCAGATAGAATTAGGGCAGATGTTATCGTGAATATAAGCCATCTATATCCTAAGGTATTTATGCAAGATGCCTCCAAATTACTTACTCACCGCATTAAGAACACATTAAACCAACAATATCATATTAAAGTTGCTACAACGTTTTGCGGTGAGTTTATTAAAGAATCTGGTGATAATGAAATTATTAAAGGCATTAAGTATTTGCAAGCAAGAACTGCCCCAATCAGTGTGGAGGATAGTTTAAATGAGTGGAATAAATTAAATATTAGCGACCCAATACTCAGTCAGCTAGAAGAGTTTCAAGAGAAAGAAAGTGGTTGGGCACTGCATTCTGTAATACATTTAGCTGTACATATCAACAAGTTTGAACCGCTTAGGGGATCGTTTTATATACCTCTACCAAAGGAGATTGCTTTAAAGCAAGCTTGCATTAATATGAAAAATAATGATGAAGCATGCTTCGTATGGGCCGAAACATCAGCGCTATATCCTGTAAATATTAACACCAATAGGACCTGATCATATCCACATTATCCAACTGTACTTAATTTAAATGGAATAACATTTCCCATGACACTTAAGCAAATTACATAATTTGAAGACCAGAACGATTTATCAATAAACGTATTCATCCTAGAGAAAGAGCGTTCCTTCACCACAGGAGGATGATCATATGGATGATGATGATGATGCCAGCAGATACCATTTCTGCTGGATTAAAGATCTTTCCCGACTCATATCAACACAAACTTCAAAAAATACTCGTAAGAGGCATATATGTGACAGATGTTTGCTCTACTTTTACTCTGAAGAAAAATTAGCATCACACTCCCGAATGCGAGAAACAAAATGATTGCAGAATTATGTTTCCATCAAAGGAAAAGAAATGGTTGGAATAACCATAAGAATCCAGTCCCGTTTTGTGTGTATACCGATCTTGAGTCAATACTGAAATCGATTCAAGGAAACGATCAAAATACACAGCGAATCCAGGAACATGAAGCTCACAGCATAGGATTCTATTTCCACTGCAAACATTATGCTAAGCTCTCATATTACCGAGCATATCGAGGCAAGAATTGTCAACAATGGTTTGCATTAGAATTGCAAAAAAATGCATCCATAGCTGTACAGGAAAAGCTGAACATCAGGCCAATGCAACCCCTGACTAAAAAGGAACGGCGTTCACATATGGAAAATACCTGCTGCCATATATGTGAAGAAACGTTTGCAGCCTATGAGGAACGAGTTCCAGATCATTTTCACTTAACTGGTAAATAGTGAGAAACTTAATTCCATTCATTTTTTCATAATTTCTTTTAACAGGAAAATACCGAAGGCCAGCGTTCTAGTCATTTTTCACAATTTATCTGGATATGATGCCCACTTCATTATTAAGGATATAGCTACATCTTTCCCAGGATAAGTTCATCTCCTACCAATGAACAAAGAAAGATATATCTCGTTCACCAAGCACAATGAAGGCAGCCACATGAAATTCACGTTTATCGATTCCTTCCATTTTATGGCTGAATCTTTAGATAAGCTATCATCATTGCTGCCGGTGGATAAATTAAACACTACAAGATCAGTATGGCAGGGATTGGATGATGACACTATCAAACTTCTTACGCGCAAAGAGGTCTTCCCATATGATTTTATTGATGAATGGGATAAATTAGATTTCCGGAACTTGCCAACACAGGAAGCGTTCTACAATAAACTGACTGACAGTGCTATATCTCCTGAGGACTACAATCATGCTGAAAAGGTCTGGCAGACATTTGAAATACAAGCACTTGGTGAACATTCAGATCCATACCTTAAGACTGATGTTCTCCTATTGGCCGATGTGTTTGAGAACTTTCGAGAAGTGTGCATGAAGTCTTAAAATTTAAACCCAGCACATTATTACACCATGCCACGCCTAACATGGGATGCTATGCTAAAATACATTAATGTGAAATTAGAGCTGATAACCGATGTACATAGTTATACTGCTATTCATAGAGAGAGGCATTCGAGGTGGTATAAGTCAATGTTCGAACAAATATAGTAAAGCATATAATAAATATATTGATGATTTTAAGCCTGAAGAGAAAGTGAAATACTTGATGTATTATGCTGTGAATAACCTTTATGGATGGGCCATGACACAGCATTTACCAACCGGAGGATTCAAATGGCTTGATGTTCCCAATAGTGACGTTTACGAAATTCCTGATGATTCTCCAACTGGATACATATTCCAAGTCGACTTGGATTATCCTCAACATCTACATGATAAGCATATGGACTTACCGTTTTGCTCTGAGCTTGCAGCACCACCTGGAGCAAAATTAGAAAAGCTTTTGACTACATTACATCCAAAACCTAAATATGTTATACACTACCGAAACTTGAAGCAATGCTTATCACATGGACTCATCCTGAAAAAAGTGCACCGGGTTCTTCCATTCGACCAATCAGCTTGGCTTAAACCAAATATTGACTTAAATACTACCAAACGAATGCAAGCTACAAGCGATCATGAGAAGGACAGCTATAAGAAAATTAATAATGCAGCTTTTGGTAAGACCATGGAAAATGTACGCAAGTATAGTGATATCAAGGTTTGCGTAAAGTGGGAAGGTCGCTATGGTGCAAAAGCTCGGATTGTGGCACCCAACTTCCACAGTGCAACGATATTTGATGAGAATTTAGTTGCTGTGGAATTAAGGCGACTCAAAATCTTATTCAATAAGCCTCTCTATATTGGAATGGCAGTTATGGAAATTTCAAAGATATGCCTCCAAGATTTCCACTACAGTTTTGTGCCGCGTGAATTTGGAGATAAATGTAAAGTAATGTATACAGATACAGATTCTCTAATATATTAACTTGAAGAGAAAAATGCATATGAGTTTATGGCTGAAAATAAAAAACAAATTTGATACAAGTGATTACCCAGAAGATAACGAGTTCAATTTACCGCTCATGAATAAAAAGATTCCTGGTCTAATGAAGGATGAGCTGAATGGGAAAATCATGAGCGAATTTGTTGGCTTGCGCTCGAAAATGTACAGTATGCTTATAAACGATGGTAAAACTGTAAAGAAAGCAAAAGGAGTAAATGCTAATGTAGTACAGAGGTAATTTCGAAGACTACGTCGAATGTTTGAATAACAAGCAAATATTAACTGCTAATCAGAGCTCCATACGATCACATAACCATAGCATTTACACTGTCAGTCAAAAGAAGATCGCATTGAGTCCTTATGATAATAAGCGACATATTATGAGCGGAACGACGGATACTCTACCATGGGGGCATTACTCGATTTCATGAGATCAACAAGTGGCAACCGCAGAAAGAATCAAGTCTAGTGTAAATAATAAATTTATTATAGTTTTAGTTTTATTTATTAAAGTAATTTGCATTGTAACTACATGTATAAAGTATTATAATTATAAATTTATTTTAAATTGTTAAATGTTTTTTCAAGAAATTATAAAACATTTTTGTTATTAATCCAAGAATTGTGTTTTGATGAAAATCCGAGCCATTTAAGGTAAGCTTTATCTCCACTCTTATTTAAGATTTTTTCTACGAGACATAGGTTTGGGTGTTTAACTATCATCAGCTCTAATTCATAAAAGCCTCTTGTGATTGGATTTCCTTGATAATCTTCCAGTCGATATGTGATGGGGTTTGTGTTTTGAACTTTAATAATTCTTCTTCTTATTTTTCTTCTTTTGGTTCCAATTTGACTGGTGGCTCGTTTTTGACTCTTGTAACAAACCCTTTTAAGGGTTTGGTGATTGTCTTGAAAGTTTCTTCAAGTTGAGCTTCTGCTTCAATCTTTCCCGTCTTTAGAGCTTAAAAACTCCTTCGCACTGCATTCTGTTTTGATGATTTCTTTTAATAGATTTTCATTCATCTTCGATATTAACCGAATAACGGCTTTTAAAACAGCTCTGATAACAGGTAAACAGCTTTCCAAACAGCTCTGATAACAGCTTAACAGCCTTTCCAAACAGCTCTTATAACAGGTAAACAGCTTTTCAAATATCTCTGATAACAGCTTTCCAAACACCTCTGATAACAGCTGCTTAAAAGCTTTTAAACAGCTCTGATAACAGCTTAACAGCTTTTCAAACAGCCCTGATAACAGCTTAACAGGTTTTAAAGCAGCTCTTATAACAGCTTAACAGCTTTTAAAACAGCTCCGATAACAGCTCTGATAACAGCTTTTAAAAGAGCTCTGATAACAGGTTAACAGCTTTTCAAACAGCTCTGATAACAGCTTTTCAAACAGGTCTGATAACAGGTGAGCAGGTTTTCAAACAGGTCTGATAACAGGTGAAAAGCTTTAATCTACTCAGCACGTCCACAGGATCCGGTGTGCTTCCGGCTGAGTTATAACTTCGACTTATGAATATTTCGCATGTTTCATCCTTTTATAGTATCAAATCTATGACGGTAGCGCCCCTTGTTAATGAACTATCCTTATCAATCATCAAGAAACCATATTATCCTTCCAACACCCAGCACAGGCTCTCCGAAAATTATTGAAATTTCTTACTTAATAAAAAACTTTCATTTACTACTGTGATGGACATAATTCTTTTTTATTAGGCACTAACACTGAGAATCACTTAGCTTGACTGGTGCTCCCCAAGGGTTTGCTTGCGCTGTTATAGCAAAGGTTCCAACACACCCTAGGCAGTCCTAGTCATAGTATCAGATATTACCACTAAAGCTCTCAGCCAACCTCCAGTACCCAAACTAAGTAGGGGAGCTCTTCAAGGTCAAATTGTAGCCTCCAAAGCCAGATAAACTTAACCAGCAACCTCCGCCAATAAAGCTTCCCACCCCTTCAAAAATGTTTGGAGCTACAATCTCCGAGATGAAAAATAAGCGAACTCTACAAACAAAATCAAAATCCTATGCTTTTCCCTATGCTGGAGAGGGCTGCTATTTGCCTATGCTGAAGAGTGCTGAAAGTGATCTCGTATCCCCAAGCCCGAGATGAACAACATAGGTAGTACCGGCAAATGCCACCAGGGGACCTTGCTCAAATGGGGAAATGGTGTTTACATTCGAAGGAGCAACTGCGACTTTTCAATACACACACCCCCAGGACCAATAATAATAATAATTTGCTAAGAAAACATCAGACCAAAATGACGTCATGCTGATATCTACAACTTCCCCGCTAATAAATCGTTAACCAAGAGAACAGCAATACCAAGGCTAGCTGGTAGTACCGACTAATTCCGCTAGGGAAGCTTACTTAAGAAATGATGCTTGTACTCGAAAGAGCAACTGTGATTTTTCAATACACGCACTCCCTAAACCCATTGATAATAATTTGCTAAGAAAACATCAAGCCAAGGTGAAATCATGTTGTGAAATTCGAATGATGCTAATATCTACAACGTTCCCGTTAAGAAAATGTGCAGCATTTGACAACAGTAAAACCATGATGACGTCATGCTGATATCTAGAACTAAAAGAAAACAGCAAGACCAAGGCATGCTAGTAGTTCCGGCTATTGCCGCTAGGTAATTTTACTCAAGATATATCGAAATCCTATTCTATTTCCATATGCTGGAGAGTGCTGTAAGAGATCTCGTATCTCCAAGCCCGAGATGAACATTATATGCAGTATCAGCAAATGCCACCAGGGGACCTTGCACAAGAAATGGTGTTTGCTCTCGAAAGAGCAACTGTTACTTTTAATTTACTTTTACTTTACTTATAATAATAATTTGCTAAGAAAACATCAAGTCAAGGTGATATCATGTTGTGAAATTCGAATGAATCTGATATCTACAACAGCACTTGAAAACAGCAAAACCAAGATGACGTCATGTTGATATCTAGCACTTCCCCACAAATAAAAGAAAACAGCAAAACCAAGGCATACTGGTAGTTCCGGCTAATGCCGCTAGGTAACCTTACTCAAGAAATGTCGATCCCGTGGAGGATTTCTGATGAGAATTTCGTCCTCCTAGAACTAAAACCCCCACCCCACACTGCCTAGAATCCATTGGCATGAACAAAAATAACTTGAATTATTAATACGATAACATCTCGAAAACCAAAGCCCGTAGAGGATTTCTGATGAAAATTTCATTACCCGCCTCCCTATGCTAGATTATAATACCCGCCACCTACCCACCATCTAGAATCCATTGGCATGAAGAAAAATCTCCCACTGTTAACTTTAATTATTACTAATATTAATTCAAAACCAAAGCATACATTTAGGCGCAAAACGAAAAAAACAAAAGCCTACATTTAGGCGCACCATATATCCAAGAAAACCGCATCATTTTGCTGCTACGTGTGGGCACAAGTGAAGCAAAAAACTTCACACATCCACAAAAAACCGTTGCATGCTGCTACGTGTGGACACAGAAAACCGTAGCATGCTGCCACGTGTGGGCAAAAGTAAAGCAAGAAACTTCACAGATCCAAGAGAACCGTACCACACATCCAAGAAAACTGTAGTGCCGGAACATGCTGATAGTACCGGCTAATACCGCTAGGGCGCAAATGACCAAATGACACATCCAAGACTTAAGCCAGTCATGGCTCAATGGTGTATTCAAGACATAAGCCAGTCAATTCTCAATGGTGCATCCAAGACATACACCATCTAAGTCACAATGGTGCACCCAAGACATAAACCAATACAATCAATACAGAAACCCACCTTTAGTATGGACTCAGACCACCTCGCGACGGTGGTGCCATCTGTGATGAAATCCTGGAAGCTAATACGGTGATGTGGTACATACATAGCGTAACTACTCTCGTGGCCTCGTGTACATCAGCTAATTCTTCTTTGAGCTCCGATACGTAGTCTCCTGGTAACTTTTGTTCACCTCTGGAGGTACCGAATTTTAGGTCGCTAGGTAAACGCATCTCTCTTCCGAATATGACTTTAGCTGGCGTTTGTCCAGTAGTACTATGAACGGCTGATCTACAAGCCATTAGGAATATTGGAATATGTCGATCCCAATCGCGTTGATGATAGTCAACGACTTTCTTTAGATGCTTGATCAATGTTCTGTTGAAGCGCTCTACCATGCCATCAGATTGTGGGTGTAGAGGAGTTGTTCTAGTTTTTGTTATTCCCAACATTTTACACATCTCCTGGAAAGTCCGTGATTCGAACTTCCATCCTTGATCCGAATGAAGATCGTGATGCACATCAAACCTACTGACCCAATTCGTTATTTGTTCCGCAACTGTGGTTGCCTCTTGATTAGGGATTGCATAAGCTTCAGGCCATTTACTGAAATAGTCAATGGCAACTAATATATAACGGTTACTGCCATCCGTTTCTGGAAAAGGTCCAGCGATGTCTACAGCTATCATTTCAAAGGGGGCTGCGACATTATACTTATGCATTTCTCTTCTGCTTTTGTGTTGCGGCCCTTTGCAAGCAGCACAGACAATGCATCTGCGACACCACTCCTCCACATCTTCTCGCATATGTAGCCAATAAAACCTTTCTCATATTTTAGAAATGGTTTTGTTCACTCCCAAATGTCCTCCAGAGGTTCCACCGTGCATTTCTTCTAGAACATCTTTGACGTTTGATGCCGGCACGACTATCTGCATTCGAAAAGATTCGCCATTAGGTTCTTCCCAGTTGCGTTTTAATATACCACATTCAACATGAAGAGAGTTCCATTGAGCCCAATAACTTTTCAGCTTCTCACTCCGATCCGAAATATCCGTCCAGTCTGGTCTATCCATGTCTTCTTTCCAAGCAAGAATAGGTGAAATGTCCGGATCTTCCGGTTGTGCTGTTTGCAGGCTCTCGTTGTCCCAACCTGTAAATGGTTCCACGGTTACCAACTGTATAGTTGCTGTTGTTTCTTTTTCTTCCATCCGGGCTCAATGTTTGCATTCAAGTTTGCATGGACGTCGTAAAAGGGCATCTGCATTTCCATGGATACGACCTCTTCGGTGTTGTATTTCAAAATCATAAGCCTGGAGTCGCTCTACCCATCTCGCCACTTGTCGCTCGGGATTCTTAAACTGCAGAAGCGATGCATGGTCGGTGCGAAGGATGAATTTCTGCCTGTAGAGATATTTATGAACATGCTTTGTTGAACTTACAATGGCAAGCAGCTCATTTCTTGTAGCACAATAATTTTTCTCTGCCTTTGAAAGTGCTTTGATATAGTAAGCTACTGGAACTTCTTGACCATAATCCTCCTGCGAAAGAACTGCACTAATTCCTTCATTGCTGGCATCCGTGTCTAATATAAATGTTTTTCCCAGCTTTGCATAGTGAAGTACTGGAGCTTCACAGAGCTGTTGCTTCAAATTTTCAAAATTTTCGTTGTATTTATACTACTATATGAACGGCTTTCCCTTTTCTGGAAGTTGATGTAGGCTTCTTGCTATATCTGCAAAACCTTTCACGAATCGCCTGTAGTAGATAGCTAAACCAAGAAAACTCCGTAATTGATGTTTGTCCTTTGCCCTAAATATGTGCCCTAAATATTTAACTTCATTTTTGAATAGAGCACATTTACTCGCACTGAGCTTCAATTTTGCATCTTTGAGTCTTTGAAGTACGTCCCGAAAGTTGTTTTTATGTTCCTTGAATGTCCTTCCGATTACTATTATGTCATCCAAATAGACAAGACATGTTTTCCAGGTTAAACCACATAGAACACATTCCATTAGTCGTTCGAATATGACTGGAGCATTACATAACCCAAATGGCATTACTTTGAATTCCATAAGCCACTGCCAGCTGAGAAAGCCTTTTTCTCTCAGTGCCCGGGATGTATTTCCACTTGCAACTAACCACTTCAAATCCAGCGTGGAAAGCCATTGCGCTCCGGAAAAGGTATCCAACGTGTCATCAATCCTTGGTAATGGATAGCTATCTTTTCTCGTCACGTTAGTCTACACAGAATCGGGTGCTGCCATCCTTTTTCCTAACCAGAACAACCGGCGATGTCCAACGGCTGTTAGATTCCTCTATGATGCCTTGTTTCTTCATGCAGTTCATCATGTCTGCAACTTCTGGTTGTTTGGCTAATGAAAATCTTCGTGGTGTTTGTCGAATGGGACTGGAATCTCCTGTACCGATCCGATGCTGGACAAGATTTGTTTTACCATAGTCACCATCATTCATTGCAAATAATTCCGAAAATTCATCGATCACCTCTTTGACATCGTTGTGTTGTTGTTCACTTAAGGCACTGTATGAAAGAAGTTTATGAACCTGTTGGGTAGTAGCTGGTATAGTTTTTGTCTCCTTGACATTACTACCATTATCCAAATTGATGATTTGGTAAACGGGTTCACAATTTCCAATTATAGCACCTTCTTTTAGTTATCCCTTATTTTCAGATGTGTTAAGCACTCTGACTGGTATTAATGTTGCACCTTCTGCCTTCACTGAAGTCTTGGCAACAATGATGCTAAATGTAACTTTTGTAGGGTAAGGCTCCACCAGATAGAATCGGCAGGCCCCGATGTCATCAGTAAGCTTTGTCTATATTAGTGTCTCGGAGCATGGCGAAAGAGTAATATTTTCGCAGAGCATCGTCCTTACTTTCGCAGGATAATCTTCTCCTTCTCCTTGTCTCATTGGAATTTATATATTCCCATCATTAAATAAATAACTAATAAGGAAACGGCATATCGGGTGAAAACGTAAGCATCTCGGCGAAATGTATTAGTGTGCTCTGTTTGTATTCGTTTCGTCATAGCAGTAGTGGAATCATGCAATTTTGAAGGGGAACATTTTTTATAATCCAAATTCCTATGTAAAATAAACAAATTTTTAGCTCCCCCTTATTTTCAGATAATATTTCTTGGCATTGCCTATGTATGACTGGTATAATTTATCAACCAATGACAATTCAATTGTAAACAAATAAACCGGCATTGGTAAAATGTTAAATCTTTTGCCATGGCTCTTTATTTTTACAGATATTTCACTTTTATTTTGTTTAAAACAATATAATTAATAAGTAAAGTTATTAAGCTTACTTGAAGAATGCTTTCCCACGACAATAACTCTGTTCTTTCCTGCAGCACAGCACAGCGCACTTCATTATGATAATTTAGGACTCCGGAGTCTCTCTTACACAAAATGTCGTTCACAAAAGAAATATTCCGCACACTATTCACACTACTATTCATAAAAATCACGTTTAATTACTTATTTTTCACAATATCGCGAACTCAAAACCGAAACTTATTTTCAAATAATATGAAATGTCAGAATGTTGAACTGACACAAAATATCAACGACGCCCTCTTGTCATTTCCCCCCCCCCCCCGACCATAGGTCACACTGTCATTGAAATGCTTAAACACGTACACTGTATTCGCACGATACCCCGCTTCCTTATTAGTTATTTATTCAATGATTCCCATATTTGAGAATCCGTTCTCCCACATCCAGTTTATTTTGTATGTGGGCATGAAGTCTATTCCAAGAATGCATTCATCCATTATTTCTGAAACCAGAAATAGTAGTTCGCCTAGTTAAACATCTAAGGTTATTTCTCCAAACACCTGTGCTGCTGCTCCAGTTGCTGTTCTGAGTAGATATTTGCTGGTGTTGTGCAGCCATTTGTTCTTAACAATATCTGCTCTAATAATTGATCTTGAAGCTCCAGAATCGATAGAAACTGCTTAGTCATTTTTTCCTACACTTCCATATATAACAAGGCTGCTATTATTTCTCTGTAAATGACCTACTTGGATGATGACATCGGGGCTGTCGGTTCCACCAACCAACTTCTGACCCACAAAGTTGACTTTTACTAGTTTTCCGACTGCTCAACAGGTCGCTGCTTAATATCTAGTCTCTCTACGAATAGCTTGTTCCCTGGCTCGATATCTTTGGCATTCTTCTTTCCCCTCTTCTTCTGGTGATTCCACTCGTCGACGTTTTCTGCAGTCTCTTTGAAGGTGCCCTGGTATATTACAATTCCTGCATCGAAGGACACCATGTGAAGGCGGGCTCTGTGATGATTGCACTCTGTTACAAGTACATTCGTCCACTGAAACTTCTTTCACTCGAACTGCACTCCGTAAAGCTTGTCTGGCGGATTCGTACGCTAATGCATAAGCTAGTGCTTGTGCTGGTGATTTCTTTCCTGCTAGCTTTAACGCTTGTTGTAAATTTTGATCTGCAATAGCGTTAACAAATGCCTCCGTCGCCACTTCATTGAAAAAATCCGGATTCACGCTGGAGTATGAAAGATGCGTTAATCTTTCTACATCTGCCTGCAATTTTTGAAATGATTCGCCATGTTTTTGAATCCTGTTGCGCAACTGTACGCGATATACTCGCTGCATGTGCTCATCTCCGTAACGTAATTCTATCGCCTGCACTAATGAAGAGTAATTACGTTAATTTTCAATCGGTACAGTTTGTAAGAGTTCTGACGCAGGACATCGAAGTGCTAACACTAGAGCTTTAGCTTTGTCTTCATCATTCCATCCATTTACCTCTGAAGCTGCCTCGAATTGTCTCTTGAAGATATGCCACGAATTTTGTCCATCAAATATTGGAGCTTTCATTCTACCTGCTCTGGATATTGCAACTGCTACGTTTAGAGGCTGACGATGCTTTATTCTTTCCAGATTTTCTTTAACGTTTTCAAGTTGCTCGGCGACTTTTTGTTGAACTTCGGAAACCTTTTGTTGAAATTCCTGCTCAATTCCTTCAATTTTCAATTTTTTTTCTTCTAAAGAACTTTTTAGAAAATTTTTCTGATCCTCCAAACGAGTTTCTAGACAAATCTCCAGAGAACTCTTTTGTTCGTCCAACCGGGTTTCCATAGATTTCTTCTGCTCATCTAACCGGGATTCAAGAGAATTCTTTTGTTCCTCAAGAGCATTCTTTTGCTCGTCCAAACGGCTTTCCATAGATTTCTTTTGTTCCTCGAGAGAATTCTTTTGTTCCTTAAGAGCATTCTTTCGTTCGTCCAAACGGGTTTCCAGAAATCTCTTTTGTTTCTCAAGAGAATTGCTTGTTTCCTCAAAAGCATTTTAATCTGCAGAGCTAATGAAAGCTCCAATTTACTCATTAAAGTGCCCAAAACTTGTTCCGTGCTCATCATAGACTTTTCTTCCGCTTCAGTTTCTTCCAAGTTGTTTTCGAAAATAAATGTCTCAGGATTCTGTCCTTCTTCTATCAAAACTTGTCTCAGTCGCTTTACGAGAACATTCTTTGCACCTGTGGTTTGTAACGACCGGTTCTCTAATTGCACTTCTAATCCTGTATCCGAAACTCCCCCAGTTTGCGCCCCATTACTTTAATTATTCACTTACATACAGATGAATATAAATTATTTTCCAGAACTTTCACAATTTAACACAATTTCTCAAAATTAATCACACTTTGAATTTTTCAGTCAATTGCCACCACTTTATTTCGCGAATTTATTTCACTTCTGACACTAGTTGTTGCGAGCGTGGCCTTTGGTTCGTTATTTAAAACACAATATTAAATAATTAATATACAAGTTCTTTATTTCACTCTAATCTTATACAATTCGCAAACATTCGTTTAATCAACTCAACTTTAATTATCGCTAATACTGTACTCTCAATTATCGCAATCCAATTACAACACTTTCGCCCGTTTATTACTTTCGCTTGTTAACACTGCAACGTCTAAGACAAGGCTCTTTTTCTGGCGGTGACAACTGTTATATTTATACCCTAGAAACTCTCCAGATTATTCTAGAGTGTTCTATTCCAGAAGCTTCTTGACTATTCTATTCATTCTATTCCTGAACCTTCCCGTAGATTCCATAATCGATTCTCCGAACCTGAAGTTGTTTACTCTCCATTGCCAGTAGATGTCACCAGTTGTCTCTTTCTATTGCACGTAACAATAGTTTAAACAAGCGAAGTTAAAGCACTTTCACATCAAACCAGAAAACCGAAAAACTCAATTTATTCCACTTTAAAGCCTAGTGCGCTGCTCAAGCGAAAATTTCGCTTGCATTCTGGCCATATAATTCTACACGGAAAAAAGTTGTGGAGAAAATGTAAAATCACAAATTAAATAACATTAAACTGACTGAAGTAATACACCTAAAATTACAAATTAAATATATGTTCCAAAGCGCCAAACATTAAACGGTATCAATAACCAATCTGTCAACTTTTCTGTGCGAAATAAATCGCTGCGAAAAATGTTTGATTTTTTCTTTCGAACAGCGTACTACTTTACGAAATCTCAAACCGAAATTTTCGTGGCACTATTCGTCCACACTTTTTTTACATAGATTTTGTATAAGAAACGAAATTTTCGCTTGAACAGCGTACTAGGTTTAAAACAATATTTTTGTTCCAATGATTAATAAAATCATGGGAAATAGGATAAACTAATAAAATGGTATATTTATTTAAGATTTTTAAGAAAAACACAACTTTTATTTTTTTTCGGCCGAAAAACGAAATTTCGGTTGCATCTGTCAATTTCTTTTCGGTTTCCACATGTGGAACGTTTCGGAACGAAAAATTTGTTCGGTCGTACTAAACCCCACTTTTGTGTTTACATTGAAAATTATTATATTATAGGGATAGGATAGGGATTTCGAAGCGAAATTAAAATACGCTTTTCGTATGAGCTCTCACATACAACTTTTATGATAACTAAAAGTTACTTCTATTTAACCGAAAAGAAGTTTTCGGTTTTTGATGTGAAAGCAAAAGCGAATTTTCGGTGTAGAACTTATTGATTTTCGGTTTCGTTGTTTACAGTCCCAAGTAACCTCGTTTTCAGTCCCCTCACCTCCTCTTGACATAGTTTAGACCAGTTTACTTGCGCCAGTACGAAAACGAGTTCCAATCATTTCAACTTTTTAGCGAAGTGGAACCTGGGAAATAATCAAATTGAGTACATTTTCTGCAACTGGTACATTTTTTGATTTAAGTAGTCTTTAATAATATCAGCTGGTGCGGAACTTGTGAAATGTCAACACATTTCTGTTTGCGTTTTATACGATTTTAATTCGCCAGTAAGAAATTTCGTAAATTTTAACGTTAATTACGTAAGCAAAAATATTATTCCTTAGCAATCAATATGCCAAGAACGTTCTCGCGCTTTCTTTTTTCTTAGAATTTTTTCTCCGAATTTGCCCTTAATTACATTGTTGCACAATTTATGACCTTTTCAATACGTAATTTTTCACTTGAAACCATTTTCTCTCAAAAATAAATATCTTCACATTTCACAAGTTCCACGCCAGATGATATTATAGATACTACACATATCAAAACGTGTACAAATTGCAGAAAATAAACTCAATTTGACTATTTCTCGTTCCACTTCGCTAAAAAGTTGAAGTGAGTTGAACTCGTTTTCGTATTGCGGGTTGGTATGTCAAGAGGTGGTGAGGGACCGAAAACGAGGTTACTTGGGACAGTAAATAGGCTTGTGTAAACTATACTTAAAGGAGATGCAAATGAGAAAATATCACGTACCAAAACCTTCGTGAATACTTCACAAGCCATGAAACAGACTCCCTCTCTACCAAATGCGAGGCTCAACGTAGTCCTTACATCTTAAAATATTTGCCGTACTCTTAGTAAGTTTGATTTGAATAGCTCCCCCGCTCTAAACTACTATTTATACACAAAAATGGTGCTGTGATAATGTTGAGCTTGCTTTCTTATCTTCCGAACCGTAATAAAATTGTCATACTTTTCCTAACAAAATTATTTAAAAAAATTTATCTTAACCAAATGACAACGATTTCTCAAACAAAAATTCTCAGCTGAGTAGTCATTGTAATGTCGCTGTGCCGTCATGAGATGCCGTGACGCCTACATATTCGGACTCAGGCTGCACATACACACATGCAATTATTACTCAGCTGAGTGGTATTGAGCGTAAAATTGTAGGGTTACTTTGTAATCAAAACTATTTTATTATTTTGTTAAGTAAAGTATATAGGAAGTGTAGCCCTTGGGAAGGTAAGGAACCAAGCTTTAAATTACTAGAAGACTATTTTCCTGTATTTTAGGCTCTATAACATATATAAAGTCAATGTTTGGCACTTTTCCATAAGTATCAATATAAACATTTTAGAAAACGGACTCACAACGCATACATATAGATTTGTTTCATGGCGTGGGAAGTATTCTCGAGGGTTTTTGCACGTACCCATTTCTAACACATTGACTCTGATATTGTTTGTACATAAGCGCCGTAAAATTTGTACACCTGTGCACAATTGTACAATTTGTTCGCAATTTTAATCGCTTTTATTTTTTACATACCTACTTAAAAGTATTTACTGAATTTGGAAACATGAACATATAAAAGTTAATAATTAAGGAGAAAAGTTCAGTGATAAAAAGTTTTTGAGTAATATTTGCTTCGTGTCCCTACGGTTATTTCATGAGTTTTCTTGCGTCAATGCACCAAGCACAAATCAAACCAAACCTAAGTATGGATCTGACAGGGAAGACTAAAAATGGCGGAATGAAACATACAAAAATGTTTAAACATTTTGTATAAAGGAGAAATAAGAATTTTAAGAACTTTTATTTTTAATGATTCTAAATCAAATTTATAAATTCAAGAAGAAAAAACAACCGCCTCGTCCGGGATTTGAAACCGGGACCTTCCGCTTGCCGGGCGACTGCTCTTACTACTGAGCTAACGAGACAGATGATTTTCCTTCTTGCATTTATCAAATTTGTAACTAGCCTACTAAGCCACGTTTTGCTTTCAGCTGGCATTAACCAGTAACGATGGCACAAATAAATTGTAAATTCAATTTTATTTATTTTTCCCGCGGACGGGAATCGAACCTACACTTGTTAGAATCGGTCAATGATGGAGAAATAAGAATTTTAAGAACTTTTATTTTTAATGATTCTAAATCAATTTTATAAATACAAGAAGAAAGAACAACCGCCTCGTCCGGGATTTGAAACCGGAACCTTCCGCTTGCCGGGCGACTGCTCTTACCACTGAGAAGTTCCCGGTTTCAAATCCCGGACGAGGCGGTTGTTTTTTCTTCTTGTATTTATAAATTTGATTTAGAATCATTAAAAATAAAAGTTCTTAAAATTCTTATTTCTCCATCATTGACCGATTCTAACAAGTGTAGGTTCGATTCCCGTCCGCGGGAAAAATAAATAAAATTTTGTATAAAGTCGACACATTCCAGCTGATGTGCTGTGACTTTCTTCAAATATTTTTAATTTGTGTGCGTGTAAACAATTATATGTGTACACGCTTGTAGTTACATGTATGAGCTTGCTGCCATAATAGAAAAATTTACTCTCATAAAATATACTTCTATATAAGGAAGTAAAATTTTCTCCTTCGTCGGGGAATTTGACATTTAACTCAGTAAAATGTTGCTGGATTATCTTTTGTCCTTATCGTTCTAAAGTATTTTCATATAAGAGGAAACTACTTACTGTTTTCTAGCAATGTTCGATTAATGTAAATCAGCCATTGGTTATCGTTGCCCATGGTAATGGTCGAAGACTGACTTATTTGATAATAATAATAATAATAATAATTACTCATACTTCGGTAATAGTCAAGGTACATAGAAGACAAGCTATTCTCATTACAAACAACTTTCCGCCATTTGTGTCCGAACGATAGGAAAGTACAGCACAGAGAACACAATATAATCTCGCATCTCTCTGTCCTTTCAATAGAAATGTATATACGTTATAGGACAAAAACGTCACAGTTCTACTACAAAATTTTTAATGAGAAAAGATTGTCTTCTATGGACGTTTGCCAAACGGGCTAAATGCTGGCTAAATCTATTACTTTCCCATTTAGTAAATTTTCGAGCTTGCTAATTCTTCTTCTTCACATTCGTCTAATTATTTGACAAGTGCGGTTTATTTGAAAGATTTTTAGAAGTATTTATTTGTAAAATGAACAAACAAAATCCAAGAGCGAGTGGTTATGCCCGATGTAAGTAAGCAATAAATTGTTGTAATTATTCCCGTATTGAAATAGTGTCATTTTAATTATTTCAGGGACGACCGATGAAACAATAGGTCTTTTCACGTACTCGAATTTGTGTGAATGCATTAGCACATTTTCACCCAAAAGCACCCAAACTCTGTTCACGTACTCAGAAAATGGGGGAAAAAATGTAGACGTCACACTTCCCCTTCAATAAAGTTTTAGCCCAAAATCACTCAAGGAAAAACTCTGTCTTTTGTAACAACTGTCAAACACATTAAAATTTGAAATCGAGAATTGTCAGAAGTTCAAACTGTCAAAGGAAAAATGGAAAAGACAGCAGAATTTGCAAATGATGTGCACTGTTTGCCCAGGTCGTATAAAAATTTACAAAATAGTAAGTAAAATGAATAGATATTTTATGTTTGGCATTTTATTTTCAAATTAAAGTTGTTAGCTTGACAGTTTGCAGTTGTCACTTTCGCTTTTTGCCCAAGAACACACAAAAGTTGTTCATGTACTTTCCAAATTTGAAAGCTTCCCCTCCTGCACATTTTCACACAAAAAAGCCACAAGAACGAAAACACCCGAGAAGTACGTGAACAGACCTAAGGACAGCTGAGCAATTGACGAAATTCCACTTTGGTTTGCCACAGCCCTGGAATTAGCTGGCTAAATTTCCAATGCAAACTGGAATTTAGCCAGCATTTAGCCCATTTGGCAAACGTCCTAAATACCAAATTGGCATGTAAAATAACTTACCATGTTCACATGAAGCGGAGTAGACTGGATTATCGAACTCCGGAGTGAGTTAATGCGCCATGTGAACACCAACTGGAGTGGAATAGCCTACACCGGTTTTAATTCGGTAGTAGAGTGGATGTGGTTTCATGTGACTGCCTGATTTGCTATTTCATATGGATCAACTTTTTTTGGCAGGGTGTGACAATTATCTTAATTTCAAGTTTTACTTTTGCTTTAATATTCATATTAAAAGTTCAACAAATTATAGATGCACTCGAATTTATTTCTCTTCTTGGAAGCTTATCTCCTACAACATCAAATATTTTTTAAACTTGATTTTTAAAGAAATAAAATTAAGCAATTTTTGTCTACCTGCCCCTAAAAGTAGCTATGGGGGACAGAGAAAGGATTACAAATATTGTATTGCCATCTATTTCTATCCTATATATTCATTTGGAAAACCACTGAACTGAAAGTGGACTATGGTGTATTTTGAATAGAACTTATTATTTGTAGTTCAGCGGAATAAGGTAGTTAAACCAAAAAGGGACAACTATAGAAAAGTGATCTCATAATAATGTCAAAAAATGTAAGGAGTTTCAGTAGTATCAGCAGTCCATTTTATATATGTCAGTGATGTGAACACGGAGTGGAGTGGAACGGATTAGATTTTGACACTTCGTCGGCGGTGAAGGTAGTGATATCACAAGTGTTTGTTTTAAGTCCGCGCTTCAATTTAGTTTTGAAAAAATGTGTAATTTACAAGAGAGATTTTTTGAGGGAAACTATGATTTAAATTATAAACCTATTTCAGAAGAAATTTATAAGTATGAAAAGAGCCTCAATACATTTTCAAATGAAGTGAAGAAAATTCAGAAGGAATTGCAAGTTGACTTCATGAAGGAGCAGAAGGAGTTGTTTGAGCAACAAAAACAATTTGAAATGGATCTACAAGACAGGGAAGATCAAAGGTCAAGCGATTTTCTGTCTGGCTTAAGATCAATTTTTCAACCCAATAATACTTGTGGATGTCAGAGCACTCGTAGTACATCAGCTTCATTTTCGGGATATCAGTCAACCTCTGGGCCTTCCAATTCATATGGGCATACATCTTTCAGAAATGTGAAAATGCAGGACAATGATTATTTTGATAGTTACATAGTGGATGAACAATCAGAAGAATAAAATAGATGGTGGTGTTTAACTTTCTTCTTTAAGGTTATTTTATAGTCGGTGAACTTTTATTATTTAAAAATGAATTATATATTATTTTTATTTAAAGAATGATTTTTTACATATACCTATACTTATTTTTTCTGTAATAATTTCTGCACGTGGGAGTAAGTAAGATAAAAAGACTGGAATTAACATTTTAATTCAAAAATAAATACAAAAACATAACTAAAAATAATTGGTTTTCCTTAACTAGAAGTTTTTTGCCAAGTACGTTTTTAAAATATCCCTATAATGTCTTTCTTCATCTGAAATTTGTTGGTTTACTATTGAGGGAGGTTGGTGGAGATGATGGAGATTCCGCATAGCTAGCCAATTTATATAAAGAAATGGCCACTTTCACTTCAACCGATAATGGCTGCTGACAAGGTAAAGAGATTTCACTTGGATTCAGTTCATCTACTACGAGGGAACAAACAAACTCAAATGTACTTTTTGTCATCCTAAAATTCTCTAACCAATTTTGTTCATCGTAAGTATTTAGTACATTTACCCAAAAATCTTTATTAGGTCTCGATTTTTTCCACATTTCCACAAAATGTCGATTGTAGAACTGAATTATAGTACCTTCTCATAATTTGCGACAACATTTTTCGGTATACTTTTATCCTTCGCTTCGAACTCCTCTGTGCTTTCATACAATTTTTTGGAAATTGTAAAATTATCATTCTTTTCATGGTCCGTCTTTCAATAAATAACTTCAAATGACAGTTGACTTTAAATTGAGAATTGTCAGAAAAAAAGATGTCTCTTTTGTCGATTTAACCCAGTCCATCGCATGTGAACACTTGGTACTTTGCGAATTAGGACTATTCCAGTCCAGTCTACTCCGCTTCATGTGAACATGGTAATTAATTACATAAACGAGACTTTTGGGAACAGGGTAACATCCCTGAAAAATCACCGATTTTCTTGAAACTTTGCACACTAGTTCCTTTTCACTCACAAATCACAAATATGAAAACGAAATTTGTCGGAAAGTTATAGTTTCCGAGATAATCGACTTTAAAATTCCCGAACCTTGTACTGTGCTTCACAACCTTAGATCATAAAACGAAAGGATAGGCTACCGTGTATGTGTGATAAGCATTTTTTTTTCTGGACACGGGGGGGGGGGAATGACAAGAGGGCTGGGCTTTTAGTTTTTGTCAGTTCGATATTTCTGACATTTCTCATTTGTCATTTCTTAGATCTTACAATTGAATTGTCATCGGGGCTCTTGTTTGATGTCAGTCAAGCAAAGGCAACGACAAGAAATATTATCAGCAAATAAATGGGCCACTAGGAAAACTCTTAAAAATGTAATAAGTTATAAAAGAATTATAAAATTATAAACTGAAAAAATGATACGAATCGTGACAGGAAATTATAAAACTTGTTCAATATTTGATTAACTTTCAACCACTAAATTATGTGCCCGCTCAGAAAATATCGTAGTTTACGACTTCTATGACTAAACAAACACATCGATGCGATTCTACTACTTGAAGAAAAATGCTTAAGTTTTTCTTCCTCATAGCCTATCCAGTTCGTTATTTGATCTAAGTTCACAACACAATTTGACATTCTCACAATTATTAACTCTTCTTCTTCTTTTTAGTAACAAGATACAAGTAGTGTAAAAATATTTTCCGAACATTCGGGTTACCAGCATTGCTTTTTTTTATTCATTACAAATATTTAGTTAGAATGGAATGGAAAAAATTTATTAAAGAAACACATACACACCCACAGGCAAATGATACAATTTGAGCAATAGTGGAAACCGAAAATGGGCGCGTTCGTGTTCTACATGTGGAACGTTTTGTGATAAACCTTTAATTTCGTTGCCTGGTTTATCAAGTTAAATGCACGAAGAGCAGCCTATGGGCTTTACTCTTAACGTGATAGGAGGATAGCTATTAGAGCGTTAACTCCGGTGATCTATATACGGGGAGCAGCTAGATAGCAGAACTCCACCTAAGTTTTAAAAAAAACACGATTAGTGAACTTTTGATAATGATTGCTTTCTTTAACTTTCTTAGCTTATTTATACAACTTAAAATTAGCTTAGGGTAACAATAATTGCTATTATGATTACTTACTTTATTATTATTTCTCCATCGAAGCCATCATGTTGAATCGCGGTCAGTGATCGATATTTCGTCACTGCTTGTTACTTGCGCGCTACTTTAGTGGGTCGCGTTAATAGATTTAGTTTGTTTATGTTGATGCGATTGTGTATTGGGTAAAGCAGGCCACAGACGATACAACTGTTGGTCCAACTGTTGTACCAATCTGTGTTGGCATACAACCGTTGAATGGTGTGTGGGCCAATTGGTACGAAGCATCCAACAATCAAGCTGGGTTGGATGGTTGGATGTGCATGCAGGTCAACCGCTGTTGTATATGCAACCGTTGTATGGTGTGTGGGCTTGTTGTTCAACCGTTGATCTGATTTCATTATCTGTCAAGTTTTTTATTGTAAATGCGTTGTAAAAAACAAACCAAAATGGTGCCAATTAAGTATAAGGACTTCTGGGAAGAGTTTATTGATATATTATTAATTTTCAAAGACATAATCACAGCTGAAAAACAAATGCACATTTTTTTTTTTTTTTTGACAACCGATGACATTATTTCGGAAGAAATTATTGCTGAAGAAATCGGTCCAACAGTTGTATCGTGTGTGGACTACCATACAACTGTTGGTCCAACGGTTGGTCAACAGCCGTTGGACCAACAGTTGTATCGTCTGTGGCCAGCTTAAGGGTGACCTAATCTCGCATTTCTTTATGTATGACAAGTGTCAGAACAAAACCCTCGAGAATACTTCCCAAGCCATGAAACAGAAATCTATATGCGTGCGTGCTTAGTCCGTTTTTTAAAATGTTCTATATTGATACTTATGGAAAAGTGCTAAACATTGGCTTTATATATGCCATAGAGCCCAAACTACTATCCATAAAGGAAAATACCCTTGTATTAATTTAAAGCTTGGTTCCTTACCTTCCCAAAGGCTACACTTCCTATATACCTAACTTAACAAAATAATAAAATAGTTTTGATTACAAAGTAACCCTACCATTTTACGCTCAATACCTCTCAGCTGAGTGATAATTGCATGTGTGTATGTGCAGCCGTAGTTCGAATCTGTAGGCAGCTACATTCGATATCATCAGCCCACGGCGCATGCCATGACGGCACAGCGACATTACAATGTTTACTCAGCTGAGAATTTTTGTTTGAGGAATCGTAGTCATTTGGTTAAGATAATTTTTTTTAAATAATTTTGTTAGGAAAGGTATGAAAATTTTATTACAGTTCGGAAGATAAGAAAGCAAGCTTAAGATTAACAGAACGCCATTTTTTTGTATGAACAGTAGTTTAGGGCGGAGGAGCTATTCAAATCAAACTTTTGTCACTTTTACATAAGAACACTGCAAATATTTTAGAATGTAGGGACTACGTTGGGCCTCGCATGCGGTAGGGAGGGAGTCTGTTTCATGGCTTGTGAAGTATTCTCGAGGGTTTTGGTCGGAAGCATTTTAATGTTATGAGTACTCATTGTGCTTGGCCAATAAGTATGTCATAACATTATGAATGCAGGTAGGTATGTATGTAGATATGTAGGTAGGTAGGTAGATATTTATGTATGTAGGTAGGTGTGTTCATACGTAGGTATGTTTATATGTAGGTATGTAGGTATGTTTATATGCAGATATGTAGATATATTTATATGTATGTATGTAGGTATGCCCAGCCTCCCCCTTAAGAGAAAAAAAATTTGGTTTTTTTTAAAAACAATCATGAGGCCTTCGTGTTTTTATAATGAGCTAAACAAATTTTTTTTAATTATGGAATAAGTGAATTAAATTTTGGAATAATGAACATTTAGATTTAGATTTGTTTAAAATCTACTTAAAGTATATGTTACATTTATATGTATATTTTCTATATTTATCTTTACATCGATTAGATAATTTTCATTGACGTTTCTAATTAATTGAGTTAATTGTTTTCGTTGATTTTTTATTTTTTTTTAATTTGTGTTAATGATTTTCGTAAATTTTTTTTTTACTTTTTGTATGATTTCCGTTAATGATTTTAATTACAATTTTCATGAATGCATATTACCTTTTTAATATTTATTAATCGTATCTGTTCCTTTGACTATGTACGTTTACGTTATATAATGGGCGTAATTTCTTTTGTTATTTTCGAACAAAACCTTATTTTTCAATAATTAGTGGCCGTTAACCTTATGTTATCATTATTTTTAATGGCCTTAGGATTGTTGTTTATTCATTTCTCGTACATATATATTTGTTTCTTGTGCTTTTAATGTTTCTTGATTTTTATCTTCTTTCTTTAGATGCGGCTATATTAATTAAATTATTTATTTGGCTTTCTGCAGAGCGCGTCCGACTCTTGGTCTGATATTTTTAATTAATGTCAATCTCCAATATTTCGATTTTCCTGCTCTAGTGCGGGTTCTACTCATTGGTTGACTTCCAATATTTCGATTTGCTTACTCTAATGCAAGTTGTACTCATTGGTTTACTTCTATTTTAATATACCGCTCCAATATTTCGATTTTCTTGCTCTAATGCAAGTTCTACTCATTGGTTTACTTCTATTTTTATATACCGCTCCAATATTTCGATTTTCTTGCTCTAATGCAAGTTCTACTCATTGGCTTACTTCTATTTTTATTCTTTATTTTGTCGAAATTATTTTCATCGAAATTTAGCAGTAATCATCTTACAGATGTTGTAGCATGTTTTCAAAGACGTACCCAATAATCTTTGAATTACACGTTTTTGTTAGGAGACTTACTGCATATTTTCGATGCTATTAGTCTTCCATATAATGATGTTTTGTTATATATTTTTGTTCGTTTTGTTGTTCTTTTTGTTTGCTTCCATTATATAACGCTTACAGTTTGTGGCACATTAATATGCCCTTAGTTTCATTAAACTTTTTATTTATATACATAGTGTTCGTTGTAATAAACATTTTAAAATTTTACACATTTTTTTTTTATTATGTTCTTATTTGTATATTAACTCAATAATACCTTATTGATGTTGTAATTATTAGATTTAATTCCTACTCTATCTTATTATCTTTTTTTCTTATATATTGATCTTTCTTCGTCTATTTTTATGTATCTTAGACCTAACCTTATTCCTGTCTTCAATAATACAATTAACAGTGTCAATATCGATTACTTTATATGGTCCTTTGTATAGAGGATCCAATTTTTTTCTATTCGGTGCTGTAATTAATACTTGATCACCTATTTGGATTAATAGGGGGTTGCAGTTAATATCACTGTTTTGTTTTCTTATTTCTTTCGAATGCTCTAGGTATTGCTTTGCTTTACTTAGTGTTTTTTGTAACCTAGCTTTAACTTCTTTGCTATATAGGTCGTAGTTATAGATGGGCTCTGGAGTAGCAACTGTGAGCTCAGAAGGAAGGTTCACTCTTTTTGCGAATACTAGTTCAAAAGGTGTGTAGTTGTGAACGCTGTTTGGTGTAGTGTTGTAGCAAAATGAGTAGTATGGTATCCACGTATCCCAGTCATCTCTGTTATCATTTACGAAACACCTTAGGTATTCGTTAAGACATTTGTGGTTTCTTTCCACGGACCCTATAGTTTCGGGGTGTGCAGCGGTTGCGAAAAGTTGCTTTATTTTCAATATATTGCATACTTCCGAGAGGATTTGGTTTTTATACTCAGTTCGGAGATCTGATTTTATTTTACTCTTTGGTCCATAAATTAGTTTAAATCCGCTGACTATTGTTTGTGCAATAGTTTTGGCTTCCTTATATCTCATAGGAACTATTACTACACATTTGCTTAAATCGCATTGCATGGTTACTGCGTATCTATTGTCACAGGTTGCTTTCGTAAATGGTCCCACAGTGTCTATGGATACTGCGTCGAATACCTTTGCTGGTGTTGTTGTAATTTCTAAGCTTTCTCTATTGTGCGTCTGGTGTTTGTTTTTTCGCGCAGAGTTCACAATTGTTTACATATCTTGCGATGGTCTTCTTCGTCCTTTTCCATCTATATATCGCTTTTAGTTTTTTGTGCATTCTAGTTTGTCCTAGATGTCCTCCAGTAGGTGTTGAGTGAAAATTATGTAGTAGGTTATTAATCTGCGCTTTGTTTTTGATGTATCTCGGTGGTTTATATATTATAATATGTATATTTCTTAGCGTTTTGTTGCCTATTTCTTTAAATGCGGTTATTGTAATATATTTAAATATTTCGCTCTCTGCAGAAAGTTTCAGAGTCTTGGTCTGAAATTGTATACCATTTTCCAACATTTTAAATACCTGTTCTAGTGCAGATTGTACTGGTTGGTTTATCTTTGTATTTATATGCCGCTCATAAACATTTCCTAATCTGTGGACGATTTTTATATCTAGTTTAATTCGCTCGTTGCTGCAACTGTTGGTTTGTATTTTTAATTCTGGTAGGTTTAAAGCCTCCTCTGGGGATAGTACTTCCATGACATGCGGTTGATCAGGATGCAGTTGTTGTTCGTTATTTTCTTCTATTGAGCTTATTTTCTCATTTGATTGGTTATTTTGTTTGTGCATTGCTCGAGTTTGTTTGGTTTCGTCCTTAAACGTATATATACATTTCTATTGAAAACACATACCATGTTTACATGTAGGGTTGAACCCTAGTTCAACTCGGGTTCAACTCCATGTATAGGCAGTTTGAGTTGAAATTAGATCGACTCGACTACGCTTGGCTGGCGTAGTCGAGTCGAATTGGTGTCCTATAAACGCGAATTGGGTAGTCGAGTTGGCAGCTTAATGTTATGTTTAATTGTCACTTCAACTATAGTTGGACCCGTTCTCAACTCAATATCTCAACCCTGCGTGCTCAAAAACATGAGACGAAAACTCAACTCAATCTCGACTCGATCTTTCAATTCTGCATGTAAACATGGTAACAGAGAGATGAGAGATTGGGCGTGTTGTTAAACTAAGAATTTTTCTGCATGTCAGGCAGCTGTCAACTGAACCATCTGAATGTGATTGAGACTGAGTTTTACAACACTTGACAGCTCAGATCGTTGTCGTTTTGATAAGTATTGTAATCATCGTGTTTTTTAGAGTCTTTATAAAAAATTAAAAAATTAATCAGACTATTAAAAGTTCTGAATTATATGAAGTTAAAGTTTTATAAATAACAAATTTTTTTAAACCGCACGATTCTAATAAAAATAAACACAATGAAAGAAAAAGTAAACAAAATCATATGGCTAACGCACACATATATGTATCAAGATAATCAAGTGCGTTCGGATCGCCCTGGATTGTCTTTAAAGAAAAATTCTTAAGGCTGAGCTTAGCAACACGTGACGTTTAAGAAATTCTGACTTTTACAACACTTTTGTCTTGAAGATCTTAAAGATTCTTAGTTTAGCAACACGCCCATTATATTGTGTTATCTGTACTGTACTTTCCTATACGTTCGGACACAAATGGCGGAACGTGGTTCGTAATGGGAATAACTTGTCTTCTATATACCTTGGGTTATTACCTGAGGAGAGAACTAAAGAGACGACATCCCATAGTAACGTATAAAAATGGCAGCGTTCCCAAAAATTTTCGCCATATAGATTTCAGGGTGTTTGACTGGCACTTTTTTGTAAACAAAGAGCCGCGAAGTCTGTTTGGCGTAGAGACGTAGTTTCAAAAGGGTAATTAACTTTTTATAGGAAATGATAGTAATATAAAATGGAGTTATTATCCTCGAAGATTTAGATACAGCAAGCCGTGTTGAGAATAATACTTTTAAAATACTTTTGTGGTAAATTCGGTAAATCCCACTGACATGCATATATAAGTAAATTCGCAAAAAATTTAAATATATCGTCAGTGAGAGCATACTTTCTGAAATCAAAACTGGTGCCACATGAAACAGGAGATCAGTCAATCCATTTATATTCATGTCAGTGGATGGTGCGGAAGATTGTGCGGAGTTCCTAAGAAATGTGTTTGAATTTTCGCGCCATTAATTTGTTGTGATATTTAAGGCATCAACAATTTTTAACGCCGCCTCTGGCAACTCGACAAAATTAGAAGAAGAACGATAGTTGCTACACGCCATAGCCCACACAGGAGAGGATATTGACACTTTTTACCGGCGAGAAGTATTCGGGGGTTGGAAAAATGCCGAAATGCCAAGTTTCGATCGGGAGCAAGGTATATAGAGACAAGGTAATCCCATTAAAATTTTGACACATCACAGCTGATAGTCTGTGACGTAGTTCAGTGAATGAATAAAGAAGGAAAATGAAATCTGACAGTGACAGTACAGAATATTCTCTATTAAAGTTTTTCTAAAAAGTTATTTCTTTTAAATAATTAAGAGATTTCGAAAGTTTCTAGTGTATTTTAAATATCGAGTGCTATCGGTCAGAAATTTAAAAGCGCCCTGAAATTAATTTCGAATTTCAGTTATACAAATTGTTGTAAACATTAAAGAATTTGGTGAAATTGAAGACAATTATTTGATGTGGTGTTCGAACATTATTTGCTTTTAGGCAGGCCTGCTATTTATTACCTCAATTACGTTCGATTTTGTTTATCGCACAAAGTGAAAACGTATTGTTAAAGTAATTTGCAATGAAAAGTATTAAAAAATTACTGAAATATATTTTCTTAATTGTATATATGTATGTATAACTCATCAAAATAATTTTTTTTCAATCCATTTTTTTTATAGTTCCAAGATGAGGAAAATTATGAAAACAGGGAAATTCGTATGTATCGCAATTTGAACATGCTCTCATAGCTGGGATTGACAGGTATACAAAAAAATGGACTAGGCGAAATTGAAGAAGTCTAAGATTAAGCCATTCTTAAAGATTCTAAACTATAATCACTCGATGCCTACGCGCTACACAGTTCAAGATATTACATTTTAAAAGGTGTCTGTCTGTTATGATCTCAGCAGATCGTTAATTAAAAACACGACATGAACAATACCAAAATATATATTTATTGTAGACCTCTTACAAGTCGACCAAAAATGGAGTTTTATATGACAAAGAATACATAAGAATGAATCATACATCTATTACAACGTTTTCCTTATTCTAGCGTTCCAATTACAGGGTACCACATAATACAAAATATATTAAGCTTCGTTCAATATACAACAATTCCTACCCCTAGATTTTGTATTATCTTACGGTAACAAGATTTACGTAGAATGCTGGTATCTTCGTGGTTTTTCAAGATGACTACGTCTTCGGAGACCGTAGGCATGGCTTTCGGTTTGAATAACTTCGTCTTCAGGATGTGGTTCTAAACACTCTGCAATCACCCGATAATCGGGCTGGACTTCTAGTGTTGACCGATTTTCATCTTTCATGCGTTCGCTTTCTTTCAAAGAGACACAGCTGTCTCCTGAAGCACTATACTGAGAAACAGAAAGTAGATATTCCGTTATTTGGTTAAGGTGCCGTTTCCATGTTTTGTCATCCGGTGTTTTCACTAAATATGTTTGTTTTCCAATTCTCTTGGAAATTACTGCTCTCGTCCATCTTACTGTATTTTTCCTATAGTCCTTTACTAGAACGTGGTTTCCCTTTTGAAACTCCTTTCGTCTTCCTCTTTTTGTTCTACATTTCGTTTGTTTCTCGTTCTCTATCTTCTCCCCTTCCTCATCCTCAGGTTTGACAAGGTCCAACCTCATTCTCAGTTTTCTGCCCATCATGAGTTCTCCCGGTGCTTGTCCTGTCGTTGTGTGTGATACGTTTCGGTAGTGGAAAAGGTACTTGGACACCGCCATAGTCCATGATGTTTTTTTGTCCGATAATATTTTCTTGATTGCTATCTTGAATCCTTTTACAGCGTTCTCAGCCAATCCATTGCTTTGTGGATGTCCTGGGGGTGAGGTAATGTGTCTGATGCCATTTCGATGTAAGAATTCTTTAAATTCATTGCAAGTAAATGTAGAGCCATTATCTGTACATATTTGTTTTGGTAACCCGAATCTTGCAAATATTTCGTAGAACTTATTGATCGTTGATGTTGCACTTATTTCATTCATTGTAATTATTTCTTTCCACTTTGAAAATGAATCCACTACAATTAAAAAATATTTGTTAAGGAAGGGCCCAGCAAAATCAGCATGAATCTTCGTCCAAGGTGATTCCGTTGCTGGCCAGGAGCAAAGTTCAGCCTTTGGTGGGTTAGGATTTTCGGCTCCGCATGCGTAACATGCCTTAATCATTTCCTCAATATCTGTATCTAGCTTTGGCCACCATATGTAAGATCGTGCAAGGCTTTTTGTCTTTGATATTCCCAGGTGAGCTTCATGTAACTCTTTCAGGAATTCCCCTCTTAGTGAAGCTGGTATTATTACTCGAAATCCCCACAATACTACACCCTTCACAATTTCTATTTCATCTCTGCGTCTATAATATGCCCTTAGCTCTGGAGTTGAGGTCTTCCAATCGTTTTTTATCTGTTCTTTTACCTTTTTGAGAATTTCATCTTTACTAGTCTCTTGCTGAATTAACTTCAAATCTAATTTATTTTCTTCCAATATAATATTATTAATGTACTCACATTCGCTATTTTCGTTTTCATCGGGATCATCTTGATGAGCAAAACGTGACAACATGTCTGGAACCTTGTTGTTTTTACCCTTTATATAGTCGAATTTGTAGTCAAAGGCAGCCAAAAATGCCGCCCATATGTGTATCCGTTTAGCAGCCATTAGGGGTATGCTGCGGTTTTCTCCGTATTTAGCAAGCAGAGGTTTATGATCACTCCTTATGATGAAACTTCTTCCATATAAACAATCGGAGTATTTTTGCACCCCGTAGTGAACTGCCAGTGCTTCCTTATCGAGTACGCTATAATTACGTTCCGATTTAGAAAGAACACGTGATGCAAAACATATCGGTCTCTCTTCTCCATTTTCTAGACGATGAGATAATGCAGCTGCAATTCCGTCATCTGATGCGTCACATTCCAGTATAACTTCCAGATTAGGATTGTAATGCATTAATATTTCTTCTGATAATATTGTCTTTTTTATGTCATCAAACGCATCTTGGCATTTTTGAGTCCACTCAAATCTTTTCCCCTGTCTAAGCAAATTATAAATCGGCTCCATAGTCATTGAAAGATTTCTTATATACTTCCTATAGTAATTAACTAATCCATTGAATGCTTGCACTTGCTTGATATTAGTTGGAGCAGGAGCTTTCAAGATCGCCTGTACCGTATCTGGGTTTTTCCTGATACCATTTCTACTTATGATGTGACCCAGGTAACATATTTCATCTTTTAGAAACTCAGATTTATTTAACTTTACGGTCATTCCTGCTTTTTTCAGCCTTTCAAGAACCAGCTCCAGATTTTTCAAATGTTCTTGGTCATTTGATCCGGTTACCACAATATCATCTATGAACACAGTTACCTTTTCCATACCTTGGAAAAGTTTTGTCATTATTCGTTGAAACTTTGATGTAGCAGGAGAAATCCCATATGGCATTATATTTACCAAATATATTCCCTTAGTGGTGGACCAAGCACATAATTTCCTCCTGTCATCGCTGAGTTCAACTTGTGAATATGCTTCCTTTAAATCAATTTTTGTAAATTTTATACCTCCCGCTAGTTTTTGAAAGAGATCTTATATCCTTGGAATGGGAAAATGATCGGCTTCAAGGTACTTGTTTAGTGTAACTTTGTAGTCACTACATAAACGAATATTGCCAACACCCTTTATAACTGGAACAATTGGTGTTCCCCAATCATTAGTTTCAATTGCTGTTATTATTCCATTGGCTTCTAATCTATCTAGTTCGCTTTCAACTTTATCACGAATAGCATATGGTATTGTTCGAGGTCTTAAAAATACAGGAGTGACCTTTTCATCTATTAATTTCAGATTAATTTGTTCAGATAAGCACTTCCCAGCTTTATCACTGAATACTTCTGAATGAGCTTCTATTAAGTGCTTAAGCCTTGTATCAAAATAGTTGTTTTGTTTTTCATTTGACGTTTCAATCCGTGAACCCAATTCCAAATACTGCTAAAAAATCACGCCCTAGGAGACCGTTTTTACCTTGCTCCGTTACATAAATGTCAACAAGTTCCTTACGTTCACCATACTTGATCTCACATAATACTTTGCCAAGGTTTGTTATATTTTCCCCTCCGTATCCTCGAAATTTTATACTTGAAATTTTGACTTTGTGGCCTGGGAACTTGTCTTTGTACTTTTTTTTTGTATGATTGACACTGCACTGCCCGTATCAACTTCCATTTTGCATATTTTTCCATCAATTTCCACATCAACTGTGATGGCTTAATTTTCGCCGTCTATCTCTTGCGCGTTTTTTAGTGATTTTATTTCTATATATTCACTGCCTTGATTATTTTTAACTTCTATAGTGTTAATCGATTTACGACTTCTACACACCGCTTTTAAATGCCCCCGCTTTTTACAGATGTCACAGGTATACTCACGAAAGAAACAACGCTCGCTATGGTGACCTTTCTTTCCGCATACTTTGCATTCAGTCTCCATGTTATTATGTCTTTTATTCAATGAAAAACTGTTCGTTTTTGGCCCTGTATTGCTGCTCCTATCACTGGCTGACTGTACTGATGACTTCCTAGTATGCTCGTAACTTTTGCGTGTAATTGCTTTTGGTTGTTGAATTGTCTGAAGATTATGTATTTCCCTTGCACGGTTTTGTGTTATGGTTTTTTTTGCTATTTCTCTAGCCTTCTCAAGTGTCAAATTTTCATCTTCCTCTAACAATCTATCTAATATTGGACCGTTTTTTAGCCCGGTTATAAACATATCCCTTAACGTGGAGCCCAAATTTTCGCCAAACTTACAATTTGTAGCGCCCTGTTTGACACGCATATACCATAAATTTACCGTCTCACCTTCCCTTTGCTCTAAACTATAAAATTGTTTTCGTTCAAGAAACACAGAAAATTTCTTACCGTAGTACTCCGTCAGATGACTTTTTGCTTCCGTATAGGTTACCTTAGCGATTTCTGTCGGATAAATGCTGTCTCGGAGAATTTTAAATACATCTTGGTGCAACTTTGTTAACAGGAATGCTGCCTTTCTTTTTTCATCAGCTTCGCCGATGCTCAGGAAATACTGTTCCAATTTTGCTTAAAATACATCCCAGTCAGTAGTTGCTGGATCGAATTCTGCAAAATTACTTCCAATTGCAATTGGTTGAACACTGCCTGATAAGTCATTCTCATTCTCCTTTTCCATTATTTAAGTTTTATTAATTTATTCTCGTCGCCAATTGTTATGATCTTAGCAGATCGTTAATTAAAAACACAACATGAACAATAGCAAAATATATATTTATTGTAGACCTCTTACAAGTCGACCCAAAATCTTAGATCATAAAACGAAAGGATAGGCTACCTTGTATAAAATTCGTGTACGTGTGATAAGTTTTGTGGACACGGGAGGGAAATGACAAGAGGGCTGGGGTCTTAGTTTTTGTCAGTTCGATATTTCTGACATTTCTGATTTGTCATTTCTTAGATCTTACAATTGAATTGTCATCGGGGCTCTTGTTTGATGTCAGTCAAGCAAAGGCAATGACAAGAAATATTATCAGCAAATAAATGGGGCACTAGGAAAACTCTTAAAAATGTAATAAGTTATAAAAGAATTATAAAATTATAATCTGAAAAAATGATACGAATCGCGGTGACAGGAAATTATAAAACTTGTTCAATATATGATTAACTTTCAACCACTAAATTATGTGCCCCTCAGAAAATATCGTAGTTTACGACATCCATGACTAAACAAACACATCGATGCGATTCTACTACTTGAAGAAAAATGCTTAAGTTTTTCTGCCTCATAGCCTATCCAGTTCGTTATATGATCTAAGCCCAAAATGGAGTTTTATATGACAAAGAATACATAAGAATGAATCATACATCTATTACAACGTTTTCCTTATTCTAGCGTTCCAATTACAGGGTACCACATAATACAAAATATATTAAGCTTCGTTCAATATACAACAGTCAAGGACCTGAAGGATCCAGTTAAGACGAAAACAGAACATTTCCAGACCACAGTAAAATTTGAACAGAAGTACAGGGCTAGTAAAGATAAAGGGTTCTTCCAGAACTTGCATTTCTAGGTTGTATCTCTACATAATAGCCATTTTTAACCTCTCCCTCAAGAGTATTTTATTTGTAATGCAATGGAAAAGTTTAATTTATAAAGCAATCCAAAGTACTATGTTATGGAAGTATGATGAGAGTGATTGGTTAGAACGTGAAGTCCAAACTGCCAGCATGAGCTGACAGATCACTCGGTAACAGCGTTAGTGCAGGGCGGCATGCTAGCATCTCGGCTAAGGGAGCGGAGAGTGTGGGGGGTTCCCAAAAGAAACCTGCCGCTGTCACCAACATAATCAAAAAAATAGCATGCCTGCATACAAAAACTTGCACTCACCCAGTCCTGAAGGGACCCTTACGTCACTTACCTAAGTTCCAGTGAAGGCGCAGATGTTCTGCCTTCCTTGCCAAGCCCCATCCTCCCATTGACTTTGGCTGGCAGTGTTTCCAAAGTCCCTTTGTTGACCTGTAAAAGAGATTAAAGCGGACCTACACGACCCTAGGATGAGAGGGCTCCAGGATGGGAGAGGAGGAAATAAAAAAGGCTCACCGTATCATTACGTTACAAAAGTTCATTCGTCACTAGTATTAATGTGGATTTTAGGCTAAGTTACATTTAGGATACTAATGGCAGTAAAGCCCAGCCTAATCTTTAACACAGTGATGCCAAGTTAGAGTTTCATTTACAAAGAAAATAGAACTGTAGCGCAATCTACAATGAGGTTTGTACTGCAGCTGAGGGACTGTGCTAAGTATACCTAAGTATATCTATGCCAATTGAAAGTCTAAATGCCAGTTAAAGTGTAATTATTAAAATATATGAATATATAGTATATATGTCTACCGTGAAAATTCAAGTGCAAAAGTAGGTAAGTATATAAGACGTATGCCTAGCGTAAGAGTTCAAAAGCAAAAATATATGTGAACATATGATAAGTGTGCCTAAAGGGACAGCTAAAATGCAAGTATGTATTATATATGTCTAACATGAGAGTTCAATTGCAAAAATATATATATGCATATATGATAGATAGATACAATGACACAAAAATAGACAAAAAAATATAACAAATAGGTATAGAAAAGTTTTCAATCAAAATTAAAGCATAAAAATTTGTAGCACATTCTATAATGAATTTGAATGTTTCTTACCATCGCATCTTGAGAATCGTGCGTGTTCGATTTAAATCGACATACAAGAATTTAAATATAGACTTTCATTCATTGCTTTTCAATCAATTTTACAGATTCAAACAAAAATTCAAAGAAAAACGACAAAAGCAAATCAAAAGGATACTTACAGTCAAAATCCTCTGGTCTGGTGGAGCGCTCCAACAGTATCTGTAGTTCATTTTCAATATATATAAAAAAAAATATTAATACTGATAGGCATTCGTTCCCTACTTCAGTGCTTGCATTACGCTGTCGTTGATGACATAAACCTTACTATAGAACTTAGGTAATCTGCCTCGTCTTATGACTAAATCGCCTTTTGTGTGCGGCGTTAAAGCATTCAATACTTTTGTTTCTTTTTTTGAACAAACATAACAAGATAAAAATACTATAGAACCACTGCACTTGGTGAACTTAGTGTAGTCTCCTCGTGTTTTGCATATACATCTTTTAAAAGCTGTCAATAGAACGTTTGGAGTCGTATGCCGTTACTCTTGTATATCTTACGGGCGTTTGCTTGGCCTCATCGGGCCTAATGCAATCGAACTGAGTTTCTTGGGGCCCTATTTCTAGCTTCCCGTCAGGAGATATTGTAGCACTAGCCCTATACTACTTTCCGTGGAATCCCAGATTTTTGTCTCTGGTTTTGAAATTTTTCTTTATTATTTTAACTGAATACTCCTTTTAGCTCATCTATTCAACCAGATGAAAATATTTCTTTTTCATTAGGTAGTATACCTATATGTGAATATATATATATATTAAATTTTATTTCTAAAGGAATCACTCGAGTTCAATCGCTAAATATATAGATACAACTGGCGTCGATCTTTTTACTCCTGTAATTTCCTTCGTCGATTTTTATTGTTTGTGTTGCTGGATGAGATACCTTTTTTCTTGTCGAAGTTGCTAATATTTTTAGGCCTATTATATACCATAAAGACGTTGCGATGTTGCCACTTTGGCAATTGCGGCAATATACGTTTTTCCTCCTTTTGTGGTTTCTTTTAGTAGAGTTTCTGAAGAAACTTCATACCTCAAACAAAGTCAATTACTGATCTTTGCTTTTATAAATATAATATAGATTATGAATGCCTGCACAGCACAACGTGAGATCCTCTTCTTTATTTTGTACCCGGGGTAAGTTTAGTTAATTTTTCTTTGAGAATAAACTCCCATTTATTGGAGCGTATTGGAGCGCCAGAAATCTACCTAATATTTACTTCACAGACGGAGATTTCTTTTTGTGCGCGACGACTTTTCGTTGCACACTTTGTAAATTTTTCTTTTCTCTTTAGTCTTCTTCGGAAATTGCTAAAATTGTTTAAATATCGGATTTATCCTAGCGGATTTTATGCGAAAATATTACCTTTTTTTGCTGGACTACTGCGAGAATTCTTGATAATAAATTTTTCGGGAACGTCTCCCATGTCAGCACTTTTAAGAAAATACGTCAGTCTCATTGTCTTCTTCTTACTTGCCAGTCATGTCAACATGGGACCTGAGCGTGAGGAAACATTACTCTCGGTCGGGGTGCATTCAGTTTTCAAACTTGATCGCGGCCGGCTCACACGCGTCAGCATTTCGTGTAGCATATTGCTATATGCAATACGCTACGACCATAACAGGGCAGAGTGGTCTGCGCCACCCATGGTTCAGACATCGCTGAAAAATGGTCGACTAAGCTAGCCGGTCTTAAACATAGGCCTCATCACTCGGACTCTACCTGACCGATGACGCATCGAAGACACATCCCCGAAGTCCCGCCAGTCGTTGATCAGACTTCGACATACTTCTCCGTGTGGGAAGCCACAGCCACATCGACAAGCTGGTAACCCAAATAATCCCGCCGGTCGATGTCTCTTTGTCAACCCCCACCGAGATGCTAGGGAAGCCTGGCGATCAGTAACCTAAAGAACTGGTCACGAGGCTTTCCCGGCGCAACATCTCACTCCGACCTCAGACCGCGATTGTTCAAGGGTGTGCCTCCAAAGCGTCGTCGAAGTAGTGACATGTTGACAGCCGAATATGGGAATGGATTCCAACAGGTATATCACCCACCATTGACGGGGCAATAGGAGGGCTTCGTGATATCCTATAGTTTACCAGTGAAGCTGGCTGGATGCCTTCTTAGAGCTACCAGGAATAAACGTGACAATAGATGGACGACGTTTCCAGACTGATGATCACTGCCTGATGTCTTTGACGTGATAAACTCCTAACAGTTTCCCCTGCAGATCTTCAAGCTCATACAGGGAGTTTCCTTTCTTGCTTTTAACACGACATTTGACAAATTGCCGTCCCAGTTTAGCACTCGTCTGCTGTTGGAAATTGCTTTGATCAAAATTTCGTCTAAATATCTCCTGACCAACTTTGAACTCGACAGGTTTCGCCCTGAGATTGTAGGCTCTTGAACCCTGTTCGAATGCATGCTGTAAATTTTCCTGCACTCTCGCACGGATCAATCTCATTTTATCTTCTGCGTCTACTCTCAATGGCTCACTAAGAGTTCCAAGGCTCCTCAAGATGGAATAGGAGCTGCCATGTTCTATCATTTGCTGACCGAAGAGTGTTCGATAAGGAGAGAAACCAGTAGCTTGATGGAAAGAGCTCCTGAGGGAACTAGCTACTTGGCTTAGTTTCTGATCCCATCTCGTGTGTTCCTTCCGAATATACGCTCTAATCCCTCACAATAGAGACCTGTTTACTCGCTCTGAGGCGTTTGCTAGCCGCGAGTAGACTGCCGTTCGCATGTGCTTCACCCCATACTTTTCCAGTAATCTGGTGAACTGAGTCGAGCAAAACTGGACTCCATTGTCAGAGACGATCATTTCCGGGACTCCAAACACGTGGAACACTGAATGAATTGGCACGCATTGAGTGAAGACGCTTTTCTTATAGGTTTGAGAATCGGAAATTTTGAAAAGTGGTCAAGAACTATTAAGATGCAGACATTCCGTTTCACTGATCGAGGATATGAACCTAGAAAATCAATGTACAGCTTTTGCCATGGTCGTTCTCTCACAGACTGGACTTTCATAGGTGGTCTCAGAATAGTATTGGGAGCCTTCGTTTCCTTACACACGTCACAGGCACCTACGTAGTTTCTGACATCAACTGTCATTCGTGGCCAATACAGATGTCTTCGCAGACGTTCCAGTGTTTTCCCTATACCTCCGAGTGAAGCTAGCGGCGGATCATGAGCCCTTGAAATGACGTCGGTGACAAGCCCTCGTGGAATCCAAAGCTTCCAAGCTTCTTCTTCCTGAATCGGATCGCCTGTTCTCGGAACAGTCTGAATGTAAACGAAGCCATCCCTGACGCAAAGATCTGGTAGTTTACCAGAAGTCGTTTTAACCTTATGCCTCAGTTCCTCATATTCCAACGAGTTGAAATATGGCGAACTAAGGTCAACTTCCGAGCCAGGATCTTCATTTGTGGACAGGCTGTCACAATGAATGCGTGACACTGCATCAGGGACGACGTTCAGGCTTCCTTTTCGGTGCTCAATAGTAAAGTCGAAGCCCTGAAGCTTCAAACTCCACCGAGCAAGTCTACCACTGAGGTCCTTTTGAGACATCAGCCATTTCAAGCTCGCATGATCCGTCACTATCTTAAACGGCATAAGTTCAATGAAGGGCCGGAACTTCTGTACGCTCAAGATTGCAGCTAGGCATTCATGCTCTGTGACGGTATAATTTCTTTGTGCTGAATTCAACTTTTTCGAGACGTAGGCTATTGGCTTCTCGTGGCCATCGTCATCTAGTTGAATCAGCACCCCACCAATACCTTGTTGGCTCGCATCGCACTGTATAACGAATGGCTTGGTGAAGTCTGGACTCACTAACAACGGAGCAGAGGTAAGTTTTTGTTTGAGAAGATCAAGAGACGTCTGGGCTTCAGGTGTCCATTTGAACTGACTAGGGTTTTTCAAGGTGTCTGTTTTGGAGGCAGTTACATCAGCATAGTTCGGGATGAACCGTCTATACCATCCCGCCATACCTAGTAGGCGTCGGGCTTGCCGAACAGCTTTGGGTGACGGATAGTCAACCATAGCTGAGATCTTGTCTGGGTCAGTCCTAATTCCTCCTTTCCCGACTATGAAACCCAAGTATTTGGTCTCCTTGATGCAAAACTTGCTCTTCTCGACGTTGATAGTGAGGCCAGCTTTCCTCAAACAATCCGCTACACGGGATAGTAGCGTGAGATGCGAGTCAAAGTCTGATGACAGAATTAATAAATCGTCTAGATAGACGAGAACGTTCTCACGGAGATCGAAAGGAATGACTTTATCCATGAGGCGGCACATAGTTTGTGGAGCGTTGCATAGGCCGAATGGCATCACTGTGTACTGATAGAGAGGATGACCAGGTACTGCGAAAGCGGTCTTCTGTCTGGAATCAGCATCCAGTGGGATCTGCCAGAATGCATCTTTCAGGTCCAGGCTCGTAATGTAGTTTGCCGGAGGAAGTCGACTCAGAAGAGCGTCTATCTGCGGAAGCGGATAGGCATCCTTCTTCTTAACAGAGTTGACCTTCCTGGCGTCAAAACAAAGCCGGATCTTTCCAGGCTTCCTTACCAGAACAACTGGAGAGCTCCAAGGACTCTGGCTCTCCTCTATCACACCCAGCGACAGCATTCGCTCTAATTCGGCATCCATCAAACTCTGTACTGCCGGTGAAATCGGATAGAACCTCTGTTTTATCGGAGCTGCGTCATTCGTTTCAATCCTGTGAGTGACCAATGATGTTTTTCCCAGGCCTAGAGAGGCGAAAGAGGGGAAAAGCTGTTTGGTGGCTTCTAAGCGTTGTTGATCGAGACTAGAAAGAATATGGCAGTCGGTGTCAGAGGTAGCTATTACACTTGGATTCACTTCTGCGACTATACCCAGGACATCTGGAGCCAACCCAAATAGACGCCAGAAGTCTATTCCCAGATAAAGTGCCTGCGTGAGCCCAGGAACCACGTTAAAACGCACGTTTTGGGTCTTACCACGGAAAGTGACGTCCAAGTTCACATGACCATGAACAGTCGTCATGGCACCATTTGCTACTTGGACCTGTGTCTGATACTTCTTCCATTCGACATCTGTCTCCGCAAGCTTCTCTAGAGCTCCCTGGCCTAGAATACTGACAGTGGCACCACTATCAAGTAATCCATTTTCAGTTCGCCCGAGCAGCTTTACTTCGGCGTACGGTCGAATGTCGTCTGGCATCGACACGGAAATCTGTGCCAGTTTTTTTCTTTCCAGTTTCATTCGTCGACAGTATTCCCGCCAACGAACGGTTGATCTTTTCTTTTTCGGTCTCATATCCAGGTCAGGAAACATTATGTCAACTAACTCCGCTACCGAGGAGAAAATTCGAGCTCTTGCTGCTCTGTATTTCTGCAGGCGCGTATGATACGGCGTCAGCGGATGTAAAACTGGCTCACGCCCACTCGTCATAACAGAGCTTGGTGGCCGTTTCAACACAGAAATGACAGGAGGCCAAATCTCCTGCTCAATAACTTTGTCAGCTATGCGTGCTATAGGTGTCAACGGGACATCGAAGATTAAAGATTCTTCTAAGGAAGTGTCTAATAATGTCATAGGCTCCCCAGAAGTGGAAATGGGAGCTTGAAGATCTGCGGAGAAGTCTATTAAGTTCTCCGCCTCTGCCAATGAAGTAATCGTACAATCAGGTGTTTTACTGATATCATCAGAGTCACTGAATGATATCAGGGGACATTGCAAGGATTCGTCATTGTGGTCTGCTAATGGAGCGGACCTTCCTCCTTGTTCAAGGCTTGAACTGGAGTGTTTGTTGCCGCTGTCGCTCGCGACGTTGATGCTGGTCGGAAAGAGGTTGTGGTATTCCCGACCCGTCTCAAGTTTTTCTGTCTATAATGGTGGCAATCAGGCTTGAAGACATTCTTGCGTCCGCATCCATAGCAGAACACAACTTGTCTCTCTTGCCTGCAGTCTTGATAAAAGTGACCGGGCTGGTCACAATTCCAGCAGGTTACATTTTTCGGGGTTGAAATCGCAGATAGTGAGACTTCCTCATTGCGTTCAGGTGACGTATTCCGTTCAGCCTCAGTCGAATAGTATCCCTCCACCTCACTGACTCTTTGTCCGCGATAAGCGTTCCAACTACTTGCTGTCGCGATGCGCTGCTGCGTCGCTTGAATTTGATTCACAAGAATCCTGAGCTGGTGGATGGTGTTTGTAGGATGCAAACAAATTTTGTTTTGGATCTCTGGCAGTAAATTTGATTTGACTATTTCCAAAAATTCAACGTCTGGCAACGGGTTCTGCAGTTGGTCTCGTAGCTGTACCAGGTACTGGTAGTAGGTAGAAATGACTCCCCTGCTTTCTGCTTGCGCAACATAAGCTGGACCTTGACCTTAAGGTCGTCTTTCGGCACTCCCCACTCAGCTAATAGAGCTGCTTTCACATACTCCCATGACGGCGTGGAATTTTGCCTCAGGAGAGACCAGTACCAGTCCATTGCTGGTCTAGAAAGCAGAGTCGTCATGTGACGCACCAGTAGGTCGAAGTCTCCTTCCAAAGCAGAATAAGTCAAAGCTTCTACCCGAAATACAAATTCATCGACTGTGAGCCGAGAGCTGTCACCGCTGTAGCATATATTCCACCTGCGGATAGGGCTGTCAGAACGTCGCTGTCCTATGCCTGCAGGGACACGAATAGGGGGCGGTGGTGGAGGTGGTACAAAGTTTGGTGCAGGCTGACTTCTAGGTTGACCAAAAGCTGATGAAGGTCGATTAATGGATTGTCTATGCAGATTAGGAAAATCGTCAGATGGTCTGGGATTTCCCATAGCCGGAGGAGGTCGTGAAAAGTCTATTGGCGGCATTGCAGCTGCTACTTGCTGTCGGACACTATTTACTAACTCAGTCCGCAAAACATGAAGGCTCTGTTCGAGACCTTCACGTACCAAGTCCTGCATTTGTTAGCGTAATCCTGCCATCAACGCATCCGTAGCTGGGGAATGGCCTTGAGCTGTACGCCCTGGACTATCCTGTCGTGGACTCGGGTCTACAAAAGTCCTTGAGTGCCAATCGGGCATTCCTGGTGATAAAGATCGTCGATTCGGTGGTGGTAAGTCGAAGGTAGGCAAGTCAAAGGTCGGCAATGGATCGCGCCTAGCTGACTTCGTGGGCTTCACCTTATTCGTTCTTTTAGGAAAGGCACCAGTGTAACCAGTGAGGTCCTGTGGCGTGAGGCGGCGTCTACAGTTAGGACAACTGGAATGCTCGCCTCTCCAGGTCTGGATACATGCCTCATGAAAGACATGTCCGCACGTGGTCATGACTGGTTTCTGTTCAGCTGACCAACTTATGTCTCTACAGATCGTGCATGGCTCACGCAACCTAGTCACACCGTTCCTCCCAGGAGGTGGTGTCCTCTGTGTAGCCATTATGAATTTAGACGTAAATCAAGAAAAAAATTCAAATCAGGGTTTGGAATAGTTATCCCAAAAAAATTGGAGAAGTTTGCAAGTTCGGAAGAGACACGCTCTTCACAAGGTGATGATGGCTAAATACTATTTTAAAGTCGGAGGTTTTGGGCGAGATACTAAAATTCAGACAAAAGTTTTCCCAAAAAATTAGAAAACCAAGGATTCGAAAAGTTAATTAAGGCTCCTCAAATCGAAATAGTGTAAAGAATGAATTCCAAAACGAAAAAACCAATGTCGGGAAGCGTTAATAACTTCGTCGACTAAAAATCTTCACAAAATCTGAAAATTACGAAGAATCCAAAAGATCGAAAGTGGTTCAAGCGTAAAATTTTTTTTTTTTTTTTTCAAAAAAAAATCATACAATTCCTCCTTCACTTCCAGAAGCTAACTCTCACATAAGAGGTCAGGTCGCTCTCTCTCTTCCAAGGTCAGAAACAGGATATAGGCAAGTGACGTGAGTGGTGCATGAAAGATTTGGTTGGGTTCTCACAGAACTCTGGGAAAAGTCAAGTTGGAGGTGTCAAAGGCTGAGAATGCTACTAGAGATTCTTCAGCCAGGCAGTTACTAGCATGCCAACTCCTGATTACTGAAGATCTCCAGCATCACTCCCACCCCCAGAGAACTCTTCCTCTCCTCTTCACCGGATCCTCATGTCCAGATCGTTCGCCAGCCGGGCAGAGTCATGAATCTGGTCAACTAATTAGCTGGAAGCCAAAAAGTCGTCTCACAGACTCATAACTCTGTCCAGCCAGTTGGCCAACAGAACAATTGTCCGCGAGAACACAATCAAAAAAATTTTTGTGGAGCCACCTACCATTTCCATGGCAGAAGGCCAGCGGGAAAGATCATTCAAAAAAAAAATCCAAAAAACTTCAAAAATTCAACAAGCTAAACAATTGTTCGGACTCGAGGCTTGACCAAAGTCAACCCTAGAGTCGAACTTCAATTCAAAAACAAAACTTTCAAAACTTTCAAAATATTACGTTACTTTAATCATTCAAAAATTCAAAATCTCAAAAACTTTCAAAAACTTTACTTTACTCTACAAAAATTCTCAACAAAAACCAATTAGATCCAGGTCCACATATAACTTCCACTGGATATGAGACTTGAGGTCAATCAACTAGCAGATACCAGATGATCATATCGCTCAGAGTCCCAGTCCCCAGTAAAATTTATACTTAGACCACCGAAGTCTAATTGAGGTGGCCCCACGTTGGGCGCCACTTTTGTTATGGTACATAACAATAGACGCGCACAACTATCAAACCTAGAATAATGGACAACCCTTGAACAGAAGGTTCACGTGAAGCCGAGTACTGAAGTTATCCCTTCTCCACTGGATGTGAGAATACCGCGTCAGACAATCAGCTGAAAGCCAAATGTCCATATCTGCAAAGTAATCTCAGTCCCCAGTAAAGAGGTCTGACGTACTCAAGGTGTTATGGCCCCACGTTGGGCGCCATTTTTGTTATGGAAGTATGATGAGAGTGATTGGTTAGGGCGTGAAGTCCAAACTGCCAGCATGAGCTGACAGATCACTCGGTAACAGCGTTAGTGCGGGGCAGCATGCTAGCACCTTGGCTAAGGGAGCGGAGAGTGTGGGGGGGTTCCCAAAAGAAACCTGCCGCTGTCACCAACCATAATCAAAAACATATCATGCCTGCATACAAAAACTTGCACTCACCCAGTCCTGAAGGGACCTTTACGTCACTTACCTAAGTTCCAGTGAAGGCGCAGATGTTCTGCCTTCCTTGCCAAGCCCCATCCTCCCATTGACTTTGGCTGAGAGTATTTCCAAAGTCCCTTTGTTGACCTGTAAAAGAGATTAAAGCGGACCTACACGACCCTAGGATGAGAGGGCTCCAGGATGTGAGAGGAGGAAATAAAAAAGGCTCACCGTATCATTACGTTACAAAAGTTCATTCGTCACTAGTATTAATGTGGATTTTAGGCTAAGTTACATTTAGGATACTAATGGCAGTAAAGCCCAGCCTAATCTTTAACACAGTGATGCCAAGTTCGAGTTTCATTTACAAAGATAATAGAACTGTAGCGCAATCTACAATGAGGTTTGTACTGCAGCTGAGGGACTGTGCTAAGTATACCTAAGTATATCTATGCCAATTGAAAGTCTAAATGCTAGTTAAAGTGTAATTATTAAAATATGTGAATATATAGTATATATGTCTACCGTGAAAATTCAAGTGCAAAAGTAGGTAAGTATATAAGACGTATGCCTAGCGTAAGAGTTCAAAAGCAAAAATATATGTGAACATATGATAAGTGTGCCTAAAGGGACAGCTAAAATGCAAGTATGTATTATATATGTCTAACATGAGAGTTCAATTGCAAAAATATATATATGCATATATGATAGATAGATACAATGACACAAAAATAGACAAAAAAATATAACAAATAGGTATAGAAAAGTTTTCAATCAAAATTAAAGCATAAAAATTTGTAGCACATTCTATAATGAATTTGAATGTTTCTTACCATCGCATCTTGAGAATCGTGCGTGTTCGATTTAAATTGACGTACAAGAATTTAAACATAGACTTTCATTCAATGCTTTTCAATCAATTTTACAGATTCAAAAAAAAATTCAAAGAAAAACGTCAAAAGCAAATCAAAAGGATACTTACAGTCAAAATCCTCTGGTCTGGTGGAGCGCTCCAACAGTCGATAAGTATCTGTAGTTCATTTTCAATATATATAAAAATTATTAATACTGATAGGCATTCGTTCCCTACTTCAGTGCTTGCATTACGCTGTCGTTGATGACATAAACCTTACTATAGAACTTAGGTAATCTGCCTCGTCTTATGACTAAATCGCCTTTTGTGCGCGGCGTTAAAACATTCAATACTTTTGTTTCTTTTTTTGAACAAACATAACAAGATAAAAATACTATAGAACCACTGCACTTGGTGAACTTAGTGTAGTCTCCTCGTGTTTTGCATATACATCTTTTAAAAGCTGTTAATAGAACGTTTGGAGTCGTATGCCGTTACTCTTGTATATCTTACGGGCGTTTGCTTGGCCTCATCGGGCCTAATGCAATCGAACTGAGTTTCTTGGGGCCCTATATCTAGCTTCCCGCCAGGAGATATTGTAGCACTAGCCCTATACTACTTTCCGTGGAATCCCAGATTTTTGTCTCTGGTTTTGAAATTTTTCTTTATTATTTTAACTGAATACTCCTTCTAGCTATCTATTCAACCAGATGGAAATATTTCTTTTTCATTAGGTAGTATACCTATATGTGTATATATATATTAAATTTTAATTCTAAAGGAATCACTCGAGTTCAATCGCTAAATATATAGATACAACTGGCGTCGATCTTTTTACTCCTGTAATTTCCTTCGTCGATTTTTATCGTTTGTGTTGCTGGATGAGATACCTTTTTTCTTGTCGAAGTTGCTAATATTTTTAGGCCTATTATATACCATAAAGACGTTGCGATGTTGCCACTTTGGCAATTGCGGCAATATACGTTTTTCCTCCTTTTGTGGTTTCTTTTAGTAGAGTTTCTGAAGAAACTTCTTACCTCAAACAAAGTCAATTACTGATCTTTGCTTTTATAAATATAATATAGGTTATAAATGCCTGCACAGCACAACGTGAGATCCTCTTCTTTATTTTGTACCCGGGGTAAGTTTAGTTTATTTTTCTTTGAGAATAAACTCCCATTTATTGGAGCGTATTGGAGCGCCAGAAATCTACCTAATATTTACTTCACAGACGGAGATTTCTTTTTGTGCGCGGCGACTTTTCGTTGAACACTTTGTAAATTTTCTTTTCTCTTTAGTCTTCTTCGGAAATTGCTAAAATTGTTTAAATATCGGATTTATCCTAGCGGATTTTATGCGAAAATATTACCTTTTTTTGCTGGATGACTGCGAGAATTCTTGATAATAAATTTTTCGGGAACGTCTCCCATGTCAACACTTTTAAGAAAATACGCCAGTCTCATTGTCTTCTTCTTACTTGCCAGTCATGACAACATGGCACCTGAGCATGAGGAAACATTACTCTCGGGGTGCATTCATTTTTCAAACTTGATCGCGGCCGGCTCACACGAGTTATGATTTTTAATTTGTTCACAAATAAAAAAGGATTGAATGAAGAAAACAACACAACAATTTAAATTGAATTTTAATTTATTGGAGAGAAGCAAAATAAAAGATTAACACAACCAAACTTTTGTACACGATATTATAACTTCCGACCTGGTTGACTGAAAAATATAAACTGTGCTTCAAGTTTAATTATCATCATTCCCGTAAACATAAAAGCTTTTTAATTTTTTATCTATTAAGCAGGAATGCATGGGAACGGTTGCATTTCCTGAGTTCTGTTGATTAAGCAAAATTGTCTGGGAACATTTATATTTTATATAAGTGAAAATTTTGCGAAGGTTGTTCTGAGGTGTCATGTTCTGTGATGTCGGTTAAATTTGCCGACGTAACTCCTCCCTCCTTAAATTGAGGACTCTCCTGAGTCACATTATTGATTTTTAATTTTAGTCTATGTTTACAGGTATGAACTGCGATAAATATTACAATGCCTATAACTATTATAATACAACTACTTCCAAAAATATAATGCATTTTTCTATGATATTTAATTTCCTTAATTTCCTTTATATACTTTTTTATTTAAATCTTCAATTTGTTCAAGATAGTCTGATATTACAAAGCTTTGTTTGAACTTCTTTTGATTATTATATATAGTACGATTATCAATTTTTATCGAACAATTATTGAAGTTTAAGAAATAATTACCATTCAACATCATTCTACGTTTGTCACAAGTACTACTGAAATTGGCATTATTTTGATTTTTCACTAATACTACTCCTCTACTTAGTTCTATGACTTCGGATGCATTATTGTATACTCTCATACAATTCTTTTTAATTATACAATTGTTGGAAATTTTTAAATCGTTCAAATCTCTGTTTTGAACATAATCAAAAATCTTATTTTCATACTTTACAATTTCTTGAATATTAAGAGTTAATTCTTCGTTTTTGTCGTCAGTTATTGGCGTTATTAATATTTTCTGTAAGGAAACTATTTCTCTTGGTATTCTAATCACAAATATTATATTATCTTGATTATCTATTGCGGTATCTAATTTAATATTTTGCAGTTTTTGGAAGTCAATATTATATTCCGCAATTTCTTCATCTGTTAATATGTTACTATGAACGATGCCTAATCTTGCTGACGCTATGTTATTTTGTATATGTTCAATATTGTCCTGTAGTATTTTTAGTTTGAGTGCAAAGTCTGTGTAAAGTACAAGTCCCTCTATTTTGTCTAGCCTTTCTGAAATCATCAGCCTATCTTTTTCAATGACATCTTTTAGCTTTGCGAAGGTTTCATTGAAGTTTTGATTGATTTTGATTTGTGCATTGAGATTATTTATAGCGTTGTGGTTGTTTATGTCGATGACCTTAAGATGTTCTTCGATTTCTTGCCTATCATCGTCGTCCATCGTACCATAAATCCATTTAAATGCTGTACCTATGAAATTGAACAAACCACGTTTTTGCCTATGTGGAATTAATGTATTAATTTTATTGCGAATGTGGTTCAACTGGTACTCGAGGGTTAAAGATTTTTCTTTTAGATTTGCCTGTCTTATATTTATCTCTAAACTATCTACAATGCTTTGGATTTCTTTGGGACTTATTAAATGCAATATATTGTCATAATTTTTTATAATATTGACTTCTTCTAATTTAATTTCGGTGTATCCGAAGTTTGTTGCGATTTTATCAACCACTAGATGTGCCTGGATTATTGTGCACATCCATAGTATTTGAAAAGTTTTGAAGATCCAGCTGCCCGGAAAATTTATTTTTTCTTTTAATATTTGAGACATGTATATTATCTAATGTAGTTTTGATAAATTTGGGTTCTTGTTTGTGTCTAACACTTTTATAATTTTTTATGTAACCTTCTTTCCTATCTTCAGAATATTCGTCCCTTTTAACATTTCGCTTATTAATATACCTAGCCTTTTCCTTGAAAAGATTATTGTTTATATTTTTTTTGTCGCAATTTCCTTCTTGAATATTTATTGGTTTTTCTTTAGTAGTTGAATGGTAAGTATTGTTGTACCACTCAATAGCCTTACACATTTTTTCTTTGATGTTGAGTTGTTTACCCTCAATCACTAAGGTTCTAATTTTTTCACTTAGGGTGTTGTGTAAACGTTCTACATCGGAATTCCCAGTGTGGTTATTGGGTTTAACTAAGTGAAAGTCAATATTCTCATTTTTAAGATAGTCTTTTATATTAATACTTCTAAATTCATTGTCGGTGACTAACTTACGGAATTTTCCTCTTTGTGCTTTGTATTCTCTCAATTTTTCTATAATTGTCTGATTATTCCTATCTTCAAGGTAGTAAGCTGTCGCGAATTTGGAAAATTTATCTATAAATGTAAGAAAGTTAGCTTTGGAATTGGTATAAGTGTCCATATGTACGATTTCCTTAATGTCTTTGGGGGTTTCAGTTACCTCAAATTTTCGCTTAATGGGGTTCCTATCGTATTTAACTCGATTACATGTGTCGCAGTTATTAATGTATTTTTCTATTAGAGTCTTGAGGTTGGGGAAGTAAATAAGTTTCTTTAATCCTTCGTAGTTTTCATTAATTCCTGTGTGTCCTGTCTCGTATTTGTGATATTTTTGGATTTGTCTATATGTTTCGTCTTCGCTGTCCATGTCTTTAGCATGATGTACACATCTGACAAATCTTATGCTTTGAATGCCGTCAAATAATTCTATAATCTTTTGTTGTACTCTATTATAATCATTATCGCTCAATTCTGTGTATATGCCTGTTTTTCCCGGCTTTATGTATCTTCTTAAGATGTCTGATAAGTTGTTATCCAAATCATCTGAGTCAATATATATTTTCCTATTTTTATGCTTGCTTTATTTCTAATTCCTTTTCCTTTTTGTTGACTAATATAATTTGAGTTTTAAATCGATTAACCACTGTATCCAGTCTGGGAATGTGGTTATTAAGATTTTCCTCTTGTGAATGTATTGTTCTAATACTCTCAAGATCTAAGTTATTTTCTACGGAAAGGTCGGAAAGTTCTTCGGAATTTTCCATTTCTTCCTCAGTGTCGTTACTTGAATTATTTGTCTCGACTACGTTTATTTCATTTGTATCCGAGTTTATTCGGCTAAGGAAGTCAGCAACCCTGTTTTCCTTCCCTTTTATGTAATCCAAATTAATATTGTACTCACCTAATTTTAGTAACCATCTATAAAGCTTTGGATTAACATCTTTTCCTCTGGTTTTTGTATATAGCCATTTAAGAGGTTGATGATCTGTTAACAGATCGAAATTTACACCATAGAGATAGGGTCTAAAATAATTTGTGGACCAAACAATGGCCAGAAGTTCTTTTTCGGAGACTGTATAATTGCGTTCTGTAACTAATTTAAACCTTCTACTGAAGTCAGGGTAGTTTAATATAGGTGCTTCTGTTATAATTTTCTTAAGTTTTTCAAATGAATTTATATAATTTGGGTCATTGAGGTTTAATCTAACGTTCTTTTTAAGGTATTTGGTCATTGGCTGGGCTACTTTGGCATAATCTTTAATAAATTTTCTATAGTACCCAGTAATGCCTAAAAACGACTTTATTTGTTTTGGTGTTTTTGGTAATTTCAGTTTTAAGATATCCTCTACCTTTTTCGGGTTAGGTCTGACTCCTTCAGGTGTCAAAATATGACCTAGGTACTCCGTTTCTTTTGAAAAGAACTTGCACTTATCAATTTGGATTTTTAAGTTGTGGCTACGTAGTGTATTGAATATTCTCTTTATACTATTTATGTGCTCATCTAATGTTGTGCTGAATATTAGAATATCGTCTAAATAGACGACACATATTTTATTTATGTGTTCCTTTAGGACAGAGTTCATTAGACGCTGGAACGTTGAAGGTGCATTCTTCAACCCGAAGGGCATTCGCACATACTCGTAATGTCCTAGAGGCGTGGAAAATGCTGTTTTCTTCCGATCTTCTTCTTTAACTAAGATCTGATGGAAGCCTTTCGCCAGATCAAGGGTCGTAAAATACTGCGCTCTGCCTAGCTTGTCCAATATATTTTCTATATTCGGAATTGAGAACTTGTCGTCGATTGTTACCTCGTTGAGCTTCCGGTAATCAATGACAATTCTCCATTTTTTCATTCCTGAATTATCGAGTTTTTTGGGTACAATCCACAAAGGACTGTTGTATGGGGAGTTGCTTTCTTTTATGATTCCTTGTTTGAGCATATCTGCTATTTGCGTGGATATTTCTTGCTCATGAACTTGGGGATATCTATATATTTTGGAATATATAGGCTTATCGGTTGTTGTGATAATTTCATGTTGAATATCGAAAGCACTAGTTAAATGGTCGCCTTCTTTAAAGAAGAGATCTTTATATGATCTTAGTATTTCTCTTAAATTCTTTTCCTCTTCAGGGTTCAAAGATTTAAAGAGATTTTCGAATTCCCTACCCTTTATAACTGTAAACTCTAGCTGATGTATCTCATCTGTTTTATATGGGCAACTATTGATAAATCTTATTTCATTATTGTTAATTTTTAAACACTCGTTTTCCATATCTACGATAGCCCTTAAAGGTTTGAGTAAATTCTGCCCAATTATGGCATCAAAACATTTGTTTCGAAATTTCGTTAACTTCCACATCATGTAAGCATCTTCATTAAATTCAAATGGTAGATTTGTTTTGATTTGCTTTGTGACATGTATACTAGTATTGAGGCTACTGAGTTTAATAGGTATTTCTAAGGGTTGTCTTCTATATTTTAACAATTTCTCTTCGTCTAAAAGTGAAGTAGAGGAACCTGTATCGATGAGGCATTTAATTTTATCCCCATCGATCGTTAGTTCTACTATTGGTAAGTAAACTTGTGAGGGCTTGAATGAAAATTTACCTCATGTTGGACATGATCAATATCCATACGTTCTACTCTATTTGAGGTATTCTGTCTAGAAATATTATTGGAATTGCTATCAAAGTTCCGTCTGGGTTGACCATGATTAAATTGATTTCTTTCATTTGTATTGTCTTGTCTATATTGTCCCGAATTTTGTCTGAAGTTATAGTTAGGATGTCTTGTGTAATTCAAATTTCTGTTGCCGTTATTAAAACTTTTATTATTATAAAAACGTCTTTGATTGGATTGATTTCTATGGCTATCACTGATTTTATTTTGATTAACATGGTTATATGCTTTTGCTTTTTCTCTTATCATTCCTAAGTTATCTAATAAATTGAGTGCATCACGTAAATTTGTAATATTCCTATTTAAAATTATCGAACCTAAATTGGCATCAATATTATTTAAAAATGTTTGTAAAATCATTGAATCGTTAACACTAGGACTAAATTCAGTAGGTTTGTCGGCATCGTATTCATACTTCTCGTTTAATTTTGCTAAAATACCTTGCAAAGTTATAAAATATTCTCTTACTTGGTAATTCCTTGCAGAGAGAGCTTGATGATATAACTGATGATATGTTTGTTGAATCCCAAAGTTATTTATTAATTCTTTTCTTACTTGGCTCCACGTTACGTTGGATCCCAAGGACCGGAGGACATCTAAGGCTGGTCCCTGAATTTTATTGATGATAATTCGTTGGTAGACGTATTCCTTTACTTGAGGATGGCCATCAAACAGTGGAAGGATGGTGTCCACTTCTCTTAGGAAGGATGTCAAAGCATATTCGCCGTTACCTCTAAATTCATGTATTCTCTGGGCATCTTTCATTAGATCGTTTATGGAGATTGAAATTGATGGTGTAGTTTCTGCTTGTTGTGTTGACCCTGATTGTGTTTGATTGGTTTCGGGTACATTCGTCATTTTATCACTACAATTATCTGTTATCTGGTCACGATTTTCGATTTTATAGTACACCTCGAATCTATCTGATTCTCTCACTTGTTTTGCTTTTGGCATAAAAAAAATTCTCACTCAAACGTTTCAAACGATTGTAATTTAATTTATCGTAGTCACAGTACTTTTCAGCGAAATATATGTAAATATATATATTTTTTTTTCAGCACAATAGAAATTCACTATTTGTATTATTTTCACTTAAGTTTTACTTTTTGTACGATATTGTTTTTTTTCAATTTTCAGTATTTGTTGCGTTTTGTTAATCTTTTTATTCTCTTTCTTCCAAAAAAAAATTTTCTTCAAATTAGACTTAAGTCCATAATGATTTACTTTCGAATTGCAATGCTTTAGAATGCAATCCTACCGACTGCGCCAGTTATGATTTTTAATTTGTTCACAAATAAAAAAGGATTGAATGAAGAAAACAACACAACAATTTAAATTGAATTTTAATTTATTGGAGAGAAGCAAAATAAAAGATTAACACAACCAAACTTTTGTACACGATATTATAACTTCCGACCTGGTTGACTGAAAAATATAAACTGTACTTCAAGTTTAATTATCATCATTCCCGTAAACATAAAAGCTTTTTAATTTTTTATCTATTAAGCAGGAATGCATGGGAACGGTTGCATTTCCTGAGTTCTGTTGATTAAGCAAAATTGTCTGGGAACATTTATATTTTATATAAGTGAAAATTTTGCGAAGGTTGTTCTGAGGTGTCATGTTCTGTGATGTCGGTTAAATTTGCCGACGTAACTCACGCATCAGCATTTCGTGTAGCATATTGCTATATGCAATACGCTACGACCATAACAACTATTCTAGGAGATTTGAACGAAAGATGTACTTGAATTGTAACAACACAAAAGGAAGATCCTCAAAATCAACTGCAGTAAATACTTCAACCTAGGAACTTAAACAAGAGATAATTCACTGTAATCGACAAAGCGTTAATCTTGATAAGCATTGTGGAACTAGAGCAAGTCACCCCGCCCTATATACTTTTGATTTATCAACTGGAACACTCAACACATCCGGAGGAGAGCAAAACTGAGGACTTTCCATGAGATAGGGTTGAATGAAGGGTTAAGGTTTCAATCACTCATCAGCTACATATTAAAAGACAAATAAAGGTTTCTAATTAATTTTATTAAATGCGGGGTATCAGGAAAAAGAAAATCTTGTCCAATTCATTATCTGAACATTGAATGAATGGTACTTTCGCACTAATATCTAATTCCCTCCATAAGGCCACATTAGTTAGTCCCATGTCGGAAACTATCGCAACCACGTAGAAAGATATTTCCCGAAGTGATTCCAGAATAGTTTACAAAGCATTGTAAGACATAATTTATACATAATAAACATAAAGACATAATTCAGAACATCAGAAATGTCACAACACACAAATCACACAAAATAATTTACCAAAACAAACCTATCAAAAGCGCCAAGAATTTTGACACATTGCAGCTGATGCCCTGTGACGTACTTCAGTGAATGAAGAAAAGGAAAAGAAAATTTAAGAAAAATGGCGGAACATGGTTCGTGCCGGGATTACTTGGCTTCTATATAACTTGGATCGGGGGGCCTATTCTTGAATAACGAATGGTTTTAACGTATTCGTTATATAACGAATGGTTTTAACGTATTCGTTATATAACGAATGGTTGATAACGAATCGTATACACCGTTCGTATTCTTGAACCTCATCGTTATAAAGTCGAAGTGGTGAAAAAGTTTTTCAACATAACGAGTGTGGTAAGATTAAATCTGTCAATTTACAAATTGAATAATGTCAGCTGTTTCATGTTTTAAAGTATAATTTGTAAAAAATGGCTAGCTTCAGTGAGTTGTCATTATTGTTAACGTCTGAAATCGTTAAAGAATCTATGGACTATCAATTACGTCGATCGTTAATCAATTCCTGCACCCTTAATTCAATGCTAAATAGAAAAATGTTGCAGGAGGATCTCCACCAGTGCCATGCAAATGTTTTTTATCTATTAAGCAGGAATGCATGGGAACGGTTGCATTTCCTGAGTTCTGTTGATTAAGCAAAATTGTCTGGGAACATTTATATTTTATATAAGTGAAAATTTTGCGAAGGTTGTTCTGAGGTGTCATGTTCTGTGATGTCGGTTAAATTTGCCGACGTAACTCACGCATCAGCATTTCGTGTAGCATATTGCTATATGCAATACGCTACGACCATAACAACTATTCTAGGAGATTTGAACGAAAGACGTACTTGAATTGTAACAACACAAAAGGAAGATCCTCAAAATCAACTGCAGTAAATACTTCAACCTAGGAACTTAAACAAGAGATAATTCACTGTAATCGACAAAGCGTTAATCTTGATAAGCATTGTGGAACTAGAGCAAGTCACCCCGCCCTATATACTTTTGATTTATCAACTGGAACACTCAACACATCCGGAGGAGAGCAAAACTGAGGACTTTCCATGAGATAGGGTTGAATGAAGGGTTAAGGTTTCAATCACTCATCAGCTACATATTAAAAGACAAATAAAGGTTTCTAATTAATTTTATTAAATGCGGGGTATCAGGAAAAAGAAAATCTTGTCCAATTCATTATCTGAACATTGAATGAATGGTACTTTCGCACTAATATCTAATTCCCTCCATAAGGCCACATTAGTTAGTCCCATGTCGGAAACTATCGCAACCACGTAGAAAGATATTTCCCGAAGTGATTCCAGAATAGTTTACAAAGCATTGTAAGACATAATTTATACATAATAAACATAAAGACATAATTCAGAACATCAGAAATGTCACAACACACAAATCACACAAAATAATTTACCAAAACAAACCTATCAAAAGCGCCAAGAATTTTGACACATTGCAGCTGATGCCCTGTGACGTACTTCAGTGAATGAAGAAAAGGAAAAGAAAATTTAAGAAAAATGGCGGAACATGGTTCGTGCCGGGATTACTTGGCTTCTATATAACTTGGATCGGGGGGCCTATTCTTGAATAACGAATGGTTTTAACGTATTCGTTATATAACGAATGGTTGATAACGAATCGTATACACCGTTCGTATTCTTGAACCTCATCGTTATAAAGTCGAAGTGGTGAAAAAGTTTTTCAACATAACGAGTGTGGTAAGATTAAATCTGTCAATTTACAAATTGAATAATGTCAGCTGTTTCATGTTTTAAAGTATAATTTGTAAAAAATGGCTAGCTTCAGTGAGTTGTCATTATTGTTTACGTCTGAAATCGTTAAAGAATCTATGGACTATCAATTACGTCGATCGTTAATCAATTCCTGCACCCTTAATTCAATGCTAAATAGAAAAATGTTGCAGGAGGATCTCCACCAGTGCCATGCAAATGTTTTTTATCCGCCACAGATTTTCCTTTCACCACACATTTTAAATCCTGCCAACTCTGGAAATTTTCTATTAGCTTTGTTTAATATAATATCATAATAAAACTTTTCTGGTTCTTTTGCGCTCCGGATATGGAATTTAATACTGATTTTATTTTGCCACAATTCCGTGGCATCTTTTGAACTGAAAAAGTTATCGTATTTACCAAATTTCAGTTTCAGGTTTTCCTCTAAAAACCCAATTAGTTTAGTTTTTTGAGCATGAAATTTTCGCACATCTTTTATCTCCCATTATCACTCGTAAAGTAGCAGCTGATTCACTCTTCGTTTGGCATAACGAATGGTTGAACCCATTCGTTAAATAACGAAGGGTTTGCGTTCGGTATATAACGAATGCGGATTTCAAGAATACGATTCCGAATGGTTTTGACAGTATAACGAATACGGAATCTGTCTTCGTTATTCAAGAATAGGGCCCCGGGAGTACGGGCAGCATACCAATACTACAGCAAACCGGCCATTTTGAAATTGTACAATTTCTGAAATTTCTCATCGGATGGCTTTACAGATGTTTATTTGTGATTTGAGGTGATAATATAATAATTAAATAATCATTACGTGTTGTGAATTTATGATAAAGTAATTGCTTATATAAAAAACTGTGACTTAATTGAACACGCACACAGTTAATTTCGGTAATCTTATAAGGAACTACGCGAAGGAACATTATTGTTTGGCACGTCTAAGCCAAATTCCGTCCTCCCCTAAAATGTTCTCGTCTGGGTTGGGTCATGAAAGCACTTTCTCATCGAAACCGAAAATCGAACACCGAAAATTCGCTTTTGCTTTCACTTTTTTTCGGTGAAAGGGCGGTACGCTAGAGTCAAGGAATTAGGTCAAGGAATTTTTCCACTTATAGCCCGGTACGCTAGAGCCAAGGAGTTTTTGTTACTATACAAAAACTATGTAAAAAAAGTGTCATGGAATGCTCAAGAAATTTTTTCCTTGAGGTAGTACGCTAGAGAAAAGTAATTCGAACAGAAAAACTCTACTCCCGATTGACAAAATGATGTCGCTCTTTTACGAAAAATCCATTTATGTCGATATTTCTTGAAGAAATAAGTACCGATGCACTTATTTCTGTAAGGAATTTTGACGGTGGTGGAATAATTGAAACATTGAACGAAGGAACGGGATTTTGCAAGAGGTGTATTAATTTTAAAATGACAAATGGACGAATAAAAATTGTTTTCCTCATTTTTCATTGGAAATTATCCATTTCTTCACTTTCTTTATTATTTCTTTATTGCCAGAAATATCTCACAATTGACAAATCCAAATTGTCAAAAATTCCTTGACCTAATGTCAAATTTTCTTTAAGAAATAAATGGAAAAATTCCTTGACCTAATTCCTTGGCTCTAGTGTACCGGGCTTAGTACGCTAGAGAAAAGTAATTCGAACAGAAAAACTCTACTTCCCGATTGACAAAATGATGTCGCTCTTTTACGAAAAATCCATTTATGTCGATATTTCTTGAAGAAATAAGTACCGATGCACTTATTTCTGTAAAGAATTTTGACGTTGGTGGAATAATTGAAAAATTGAACGAAGGAACGGCGATTTTGCAAGAGGTGTATCAATTTTAAAATGACAAATGGACGACTAAAAATTGTTTTCATTGGAAATTATCCATTTCTTCACTTTCTTTATTATTTCTTTATTGTCAGAAATATCACACAATTGACAAATCCAAATTGTCAAAAATTCCTTGACCTAATGTCAAATTTTCTTTAAGAAATAAGTGGAAAAATTCCTTGACCTAATTCCTTGGCTCTAGCGTACCGGGCTTATTTCTTAAAGAAAATTTGACAATAGCTCAAGGAATTTTTGACAATTTGGATTTGTCAATTGTGTGATATTTCTGACAATAAAGAAATAATAAAGAAAGTGAAGTAATGGATAATTTCCAATGAGAAATGAAGATACACGTAAAACAATTTTTATTCGTCCATTTGTCATTTTAAAATTGATACACTTCTTGCAAAATCGCCGCTCCTTCGTTCAATTTTTCAATTATTCCACCACCGTCAAAATTCCTTACAGAAATAAGTGCATCGGTACTTATTTCTTCCGGTACGCTAGAGCCAAGGAATTAGGTCAAGGAATTTATCCACTTATTTCTTAAAGAAAATTTGACATTTGACATTTCTTCTTGAAGAAATAAGTACCGATGCATTTATTTCTGTAAGGAATTTTGACGGTGGTGGAATAATTGAAAACTTGAACGAAGGAGCGGCGATTTTGCAAGAAGTGCATCAATTTTAAAATGACAAATGGACGATTAAAAATTGGTTTACGTGTATCTTCATTTTTCATTGGAAATTATCCATTTCTTCACTTTCTTTATTATTTCTTTATTGTCAGAAATATCACACAATTGACAAATCCAAATTGTCAAAAATTCCTTGACCTAATGTCAAATTTTCTTTAAGAAATAAGTGGATAAATTCCTTGACCTAATTCCTTGGCTCTAGCGTACCGGGCTTAAGCACGTTTGCCAAACGGGCTAAATGCTGGCTAAATTTCAGTTTGCATTGGAAATTTAGCCAGCTAATTCCAGGGCTGTGCCAAACCAAAGTGGAATTTAGCCAATTGCTCAGCTGTCACTTTTATTTCAAAAGCAAAGCATTGTGTGGTATTTAAGATGGATTTGCAGGAAATAAACAAGGAATTTATGGCCGTAATATTATTTTCTTGTATTTGTTCATTTTACCAATAAATACTTCTAAAAATCTTTCAAATAAACCGCACTTGTCAAATAATTAGACGAATGTGAAGAAGAAGAATTAGCAAACTCGAAAATTTACTAAATGGAAAAGTAATAGATTTAGCCAGCATTTAGCCCGTTTGGCAAACGTCCTAAATAGAAGTAGCATTCAATTATCATAAAAGTTAGATGATGAGAGCTCATACAAAAAACGTATTTTAATTTTACTTCGAAATCCCTATCCATATTATAATAATAGATTAAATAATAAAATATAATAATACAATTTTTAATTTAAACACAAAGGTGAGGTTTAGTACGACCGAAATTTTTTAAAAATCTGAGATAAATATCCTATTTTATTAGTATAATTATTACTTAATCCTATTTCCCATGATTTTATTAATAATTGGAGCAAAAATATTGTTTTAAAATGGGATAAAGAGATTTTTTCGGTTTACATTTTTCGTTTTTCTGTTTTGATGTGAAAGTGCCTTTAGTTCCCTCCACAAAGGTTTATTTGTAAATACAGAACGTACTAGAGTGAGTTCCTTGTCTGACCGCTGTTTCTTTTTCTCGTATGTATTTAATATTTATCGCGTTAGCGGGAGTGTAGATATTGGTGTAATAACTCAATTTATTTGATCAACTAATTAAAAATGTCGCGAAATGAATGCAGAATATATGTTGGGAATCTGCCACCAGATATAAGGACAAAAGACATACAAGATTTATTCCATAAATTTGGGAAAGTCACTTTTGTCGATTTAAAAAACCGGCGTGGGCCTCCATTTGCATTTGTAGAATTTGAGGATGCCAGGTGAGGAGCTGTTAAATTTTTAAGTAATTTAATTTAATTTTAATAATTTAGAGATGCGGAAGATGCCGTAAAAGCCAGAGATGGTTACGACTATGATGGTTATCGATTAAGAGTTGAATTTCCCCGCGGAGGAGGGCCAGGGAGTTATCGAGGAAGTCGTAATGATAGGAATCGCGGTGAGGGTAGAGGTGGTAGAGGTCCCCCGACAAAAAGATCACAGTTCAGAGTATTGGTATCAGGATTACCTCCTTCTGGATCCTGGCAAGATTTAAAAGATCACATGAGAGAAGCGGGTGATGTTTGTTTTGCAGATACATACAAAGACGGCACAGGTGTTGTTGAATTTTTGAGACATGAAGATATGAAATATGCTATAAAGAAATTGGATGATTCCAGATTCCGCTCACATGAGGTAAGAAATATATAAAATGTTCACGAAAACCGAATTATTTAAGAAATCGTTAAAGGGAGAAGTTGCGTACATTCGAGTCCGTGAAGACACGGGAGAAGAAAGGAGGGAATATCGTGATAGGTAAGTTTTGAATGTAAGACTTTTAAGAAATTCAATCAGAAATAAATAAATTGAGAATCGCATAACAAAAAACTGGGTGCTGCTAGAATGGAATACTCTAGTACCACTACCACCCAATAAGTCAATTATACCGTTTAGATTCGCAGTAATAATCCTAATCTGTCTAATTTTTGTCACTCTTTTTCCTTAAAGCCTAATATGATGTTCAAGCGAAAATTTCGCCTGCATTATGGGCATATAATTCTACACGGAAAAAATTGTAGAGAAAATGTAAGATCACAAATTAAATAACATCAAACTGACTGAAGTAATACACGTAAAATCACAAATTACATATATGTGCCAGAGCTCCAAACATCAAAGGGATATCTCTCAACTCTTCCGTGCAAAATATATGTGGATATATAAATCGCTGCGGAAAAATGTCTCCACTTCATATTAGCGCCATCTGCATTCCATGATCAAAACATTGATTTTTTCTTCCGAACAGCATACTACTTTACGAAATCCCAAACCGAAATTTTCGTGGCGCTTTGCGCCCCCATTTTTTTTTTTTTAGATAGATTTTGTATAGGAAACGAAATTTTCGCTTGAACAGCGTACTAGGCTTAACCCGGCAAGCGCGATTTTAAGCTTGACAGCAGAAGGTAGTTCGGCTGATTTCTGATCATCTGGCCTGAAACACAATTGGAGCTTTTCAGCCAGCTTGAGATTTGTTGACAATGTAAATCAATGTAAAAGAACACAATTGAAGCTTTAACTTTTTTGCCAGCTTCAAGCTGGCTTGAGATTTGATCAAATTGCAAATTTCAAGCCCAATGACTGTCAACTTGAGGGAATTTTTAATGTAGCCAACTGTGCGAATGTCGAATATTAGATGAGAATGGCTTCTGTTGACACATTTAAGAAGTAAACAGCTACCAAAAAAGTTAAAATGGAAGAAACTTATAGAGTTAGTAAAAGGTTTCTGTGGGACATAAAAAAAAACTCGGTATTATTTTTACATATAATTGGTACATCTCAAACTATCCAAAAAAAAGTATGCATTTATCGTAATTTTGGAAAATCGGAAGCATTAACTGTCGTTCCTTAATAAATAGTCTCAACATAACAAGTTAAAGTTGCAAATGTCAAAAAAGCCAGTTGTGTTCAATTCGGCTTTTTCAGTCAGCTTTAGCAGAAAGCTGGGCATAAAGCTGCAATTGTGTTTCAGGCCTCTTGCATGCAAGTTGATTTAAAAAATGGCGTTGCGTATATTGGAAAATTATCGCAATAAAGGATGCATCAGAATGATATAAACCCAAGAACTATAAATGTTAAATTACTATCTCTCAGCAGCCATGATTTTTCATCATGCAAGTTCGCTGAAGGTTGCATAATAATAATAATAATAATAATAAAACTTTATTAGTTTAAAAACTCTTCATGTACACAATATTTACTTATTTTATATTTTAAAGTTAGTTTACATATTACTCTTACATGGCAGTTGGATTACACATGCAAGAAGTATGGCATGGCAGTGCAAGTTGCATGCAAGCTATACTTGTAGGTGTATCCCTCGGGTAAGTAATGCCCCTTTTTTTTCAAGGCAGGGCATTCACAAAGAACAATGAACTTATTCGATTTCCTGGGGATCCATACAGCTCTTGCAAATCATTTACGTTGAGATTCAACCTCTTAATAACAGCTCCTTATGGCCCAGTAGCCAGTTATATAACAGTTAATAGGTTGGTACATTTTATGAAAGTATTCTGATAATTGACTGTTTGAAATTAGGACCAGATTCCTCAATTCTGAGTATTTTGATTCAAACTAAGCAAAGAAGATTGAAATTTCAACGGGCAACGTGAAGTAAGAAACAACAACATATAACATCACACCATCTCGTTTAAAGTATATTCTCTCATCCTAGTTAAATTTGAGGACAAGGGGGGATTTTAATGTTGATGGAATCACTGTTTTCCTAATGGAACAATGCAATCTGGAGAAAACTTTCAACCCTTTTTTGCTTTAATAATAATACTATTTATTAGCGTATTGATAGTTATTTACATAAATCTATAATATCTAGTTAATTGCTAGTGCTAGTTACTTACATTTAGAATTTTTCCTTGACATATTTCAGTTTTAAAAACCCTAAAGTTCGTTTCGGTTTTTAATCTTAATGGCAGCTCATTAAACTTTTTGAATCCTCTAAATACTATGCTATTTTGCGTCGCCGCACATGGTAATCTTAAATCATCCGCTGACCTCAACACATACGGTTGAACATCTCTGGTATAGTTGACGTGCACAGTTAAGTAATTAGGCACCATGTTAAACTTATTTTATAGATGAAGATAAGAACATTCATCATTATTCTCTGTTTCACATTGAGCTACTGCAGACTATCTATTATGCATCTTACGGGAGTATATCTATCACATCTTAGTATAGTTCGCATTGCTTAATTTTGTAACTTCTGAAGATTATTTATTATTTGTTGATTACTTAAGAATAAAACAGTCGAACAGTATTCAAAATGTGGTTTGACAATTGCATTGTATCATCCGCAAACAAAGCTAACTTTGAATGGTTAATCGCTGTGCCTATGTCATTTATATACATTGAGAAGAGAAGTGTTTCCAAAACGGATCCTTGGGGTACTCCCAAATCCACATTTGCAGCTGGTGATATAGCTTGACCGACCTTTGTTCTCTGGCTTCTTTTGCATAGGAAACTTTGAAACCATTCCAGTTCTGTTTTTTACTCCATACTTTTCCATTTTTCGCAGAAGCAGTTGCCCATCTATCGTCTCGAAAGCTCTCTGGAGATCTAAAAACACACGCTATTCTTTTTTTTATGCTATTTCTTCCTACCATGTTATTTGCTGTCTCACACGACTGTTTTTATCTAAACCCCGATTGGTTCTCAATAAGTACTGAGTTCACCTCCAGATACTGCAACAATTGCCTGTACGCGATCTTCTGCAATACCTTTCCCGTAACCGGTATACAATAACCTGCCCGAAAATCCTCTGGTTTCAGCGAATTTTTGACTTTCGCAATTGGTGTGACCAAAGATTCCTTCAACATGATCGGAAAATCTACACTTACCAGAGATTTGTTTACTATATTCATCAGCACTATTCTGCAGTCTCACTCACTTATGACTGTATGAGAGAAGTCACTCACTTCGATCTCACTCACCCACCATTTAGTTATTCTAGAAAACAAATGGGATGACATGTACACTGTCAAATAAAATAATCCACCACATTCGTGGTGAATATTTTTGATGTGACTTTATATTTGCTATAGAGCCTAAACTACTATCCATACAGGTAAATAGTCTTCTAGTAATTTACAGCTTGGTGCCTTACCTTCACAAAGCTACACTACTTATATACCTTACTTAACAAAAAATAAAATAGTTTTGATTACAAAGTAACCTTACCATTTTACGTTCACTACCTCTCAGCTGAGTAATAATTGCATGTGTGTATATACAGCCAGAGTCTGAATCTGTAGGCAGCTACATTAGATATCATCAGCCCACGGCATGCCATGACGGCACAGCGTCATATACAATGATTACTTGCCTAAGAGTTTTTGTTTGAGGAATCGTAGGCATTTGGTTCAGATACATTTTTATACCTAGATGAAATCTATAGGGGTATACTAAGTTTGTCATTCCGTTTGTAACACCTCGAAATAATGATTGTAGAGCAAAATGAATTGTACACCCACGCATAATATTAAAAGTTATTTTCATTTTTGCATGTCCGTCCGTCCGTCCGTCCGTCTGTCTGTGCGCACGATAACTCGAGAACGCATATACTTAGAGAGCTGAAATTTAGTACACGGACTTTAAAAAAAAAAAGTAAAATTAAGTTCGAAAATAGATAAATCGGGCAACTCCTTCGTGGGGTTGCCATACAAAAATTTCGTTTTCTGTTATATATTTGAACACTGCCGGAGAACGCGTCGATGTAGAGAGCTGAAATTTGGTACGTGATATTCTCATTGCACTAGCAAACAAAATTTCAAAAATGGACTAAATCGGGCAACCTTTTCTTGGTGTTGCCTTATAAAAATTTAGGTTTTTTATGTATACTGTGAAAACCATCAGTCCAAGACATTTTTATTGTACTAAAAACTTCTTCAGAATATGAAATCCTATAAAATTGGTTATAATCATTTTTTCTGTCCGACGAACCGTTCTAGAAATATATGCAAAAAACCACTGCAAAAATCAAAATTGCTCAAATGTGTACCCATACGAAATTTCATACGGACATTCATCTAGGGTATCGTAGGAATTGGTCTTAGACCAATATTAGCTTTTTTACTTGTTTTATATAATTTTGTTAGGAAAGGTATAACAAATTTATTTCGATTCGAAAGATAAGAAAACAAGCTTAAGATTATCAGAATACCATTTTTCTGTATAAATAGTAGTTTAGGGCGGAGGAGCTATTCAAATCAAACACAAATGGCCGTTTCGAGTACCGTATACCCAGTAGTAATATCTCACTCACTTTCCCACAAAAATCTCACTCACTTGCGTTCCAGAATAAAGAAACACGTGGAATCGGGTAAGTGAGTGAGTGAGAATGCAGAATGGGGTCCCTGGACCTAACAAATGAATCCATTATCATTCTTGGGCTAGCAAAATTGAAATCTCTTTTTTGTTTTAGCTCTTTCAATGTTTCCGTTATATCTCTGAGATTAACTGTTCTAAAGGTAAATGTATTAGTCACGTTTATGATATTATCCTGATACCTTATATTCGGAATCCCTTCATGAATATCAATATCCTTCACGCTTTGTATAAAGAATCTGTTAAGTGTTCTCGCTATATCTTCCTCTTTTTCCAATATTATATTATTAACTTTAATACTTTAAATTTCAGTCTTCTTTCTCTTTAGTTCCAAATCTTTTAACACTCTCCACATATCTTTTTGTTCATTACATTCATTAATTTTTGCTTTCACATAAGCACTTTCGTATTTCAGTATACTCATTTGTTTGAGTACTTTAACATATCCAATCTCTTCTCAGTTTTGATAAAACTGCACGTTGCCGTGCTATTATTTTTTTTTTTGTATTCTAAGTTCACCCAAGTTAAACCAGTAACCTTCCCTATATGAACCTGCCAACCAATTAATATTGAAATCTCCAACCAGCAAGAAATCACAATTTACTTCACTTAAGTCTGCCATAAGGTCTTCCAGCTTGTCGTAAAAAAATCTATTTGATGTTCTCGGAGATTTATATAAAACACATACCAAAATTCTAAAACTTTTGTTAACTCAATTATTGCTAAAAACTGCTTTCCTAAAACAACCCACTGATGTGCCTGTCTCCGTAAAATCACGATCAAGACTACTCACCCTGACCAAGATCATACCACACCAGTGGGCTGCTTATGTGAAGCAGGTAGAACAGTCATACCTGCGTTAATGCAAGCTTTTATGACCCCTTAAGTAATAATACCTTACCTTATTTAGGCATCTGGTTGCTTACATTCGGCCGTCCTGACTTCTCACTGTCCTCAGTGAACTTTGTTAATTAGCTCCAATAGATTTTTATCATTAACACGTTATCCGCGGTCACATAAAAAGATGCTTCTCACACAGTTCATGTAGTATCCCGGAGCCAGACAGTAGAATATCATCTTAACCACACAGATCACACAGCGCCCTCAACCACACAGCAGGACGTTATGCAGACCACACAGATCACTTAGTATTCCAAGCCACACAGTTCCCATAGTATTATGAGCCACACAGTAAAATATCCTAATCACACAGATCACCCAGCGCCCTCAACCACACAGCAGGACGTGATGCATACCACAAGACTAAATCCATGCCACGTAGCGCAGCTGTATCTTTATAGACCAACGTTTATAACCAAACTAAAGTAAAAAGACCTTTTTAGTTTAATTTTAAAACGGTATTTATTCATATCGCGGTTATCTTTCCTTTTCTTCGATGTCTTCGTCTTCACTATCAGATAATTCTCCAAATTCAAAATCGTCTAACTTACACCATAGTTTCATCGTGTCCGCAAAGTACACAGACTTGAATGGTTTCTGCGTAACTTGAGTTGTAGGTGTGTCTTTAACAACGTAGCGATCGTGTTCAAGTCTCTCTCCGTGATAATATAAGGTCCCTTATATCGAGGAAGTATTTTCCTGGATTGTCCGGTACTTCCATGCTCAGTTCTTAAGAGTACGAGATCCCCCTTTTCATACTCCCTCGGGGCAATATGGTTTTGATTAAACTTATTCGCTTGGTTCTCACGGCTTTCATTCATTTTCTTCTTTATATTCTCTCTCAAATCTCATAATGGAATGTCTTACTCATCAATATCTTCTTCTATGGCTAGTTGCATTTGATTTTCGAGTATTCCGAGGTTTAAAATCAAATAGCAACTGTTGCGGTGTCTTCCCCGTTATTCTATGGCTTATGCTGTTGAGTCCCCGTTCAATGCCCTTAAGATGCGTCTCCCAATCCTTGTCATCAAAGTCAGTTGTCATAGATGCCAGCGATGTCGTGACAGTGCGAAAGTAACGCTCAATCTGTCCGTTCGCTCTGGGTGTTTTTGCCGCTATAAGCGCAAGTTTTATGCCCTTACTATCACAGTAGTCCTTAAACTTCTTTGACGTAAACGCTGCTCCTCTATTTGTCACAATATGTGCAGCTAGTCCTACGTAGCATGACATTTCTTACAAGGTTTTGATAACTGGTATGGTTGCTGTTATAAATTTTGTAAAAGCATCTATTATACTAAGATGTAACTATTCCCCTCTTACTTTTTGGTAGGGGACCGAGATAGCGTACTGCTGATGCCGAGTCTCATCCTTATACCTTTTATTATAAAGACAAGGTATGCAAGATGTAATATGACCACACCAGTGGGCTGCTTTTGTGAAGCAGGTAGAACAGTCATACCTGCGTTAATGCAAGCAGGATTTCCTCGCAACGCTTTTATGACCGTTTAAGAAGTCTTCTTTTATTACCTTACCTTATTTATGCATCTGGTTGCTTACACTTTCATATGTCAAATTCACTATAATCCACCAAAGTTCTTTTCGAAACGCATTACTTGCATAATTTGATATTGCCATTCCTTCCTTAAGTACAAAGCATTCCCACCAGTATGCTTTGAAGTACTGTTATTTCTAACTGTTTCATAATTCTCTATTTCAATTTCCTCATTACCAACATCCTCGGTTATGTGTTTCTCAAAAAGTAATATTTCAAATTTTCCTTCTTTCATTATAGTTTCGAATTCCTCGAAAATGTTATTAAGCCCTTGAAAATTCATATACAAACACTTCATATACTTTAGTTTCTAATATTCAACCCGTTCCCTAGCGATCTTTAATTTCCTCTGATATACACTGCAAACTTTATCGCTACAATCATGATCTACTCTCAATTCAATCTTCAGCTTTTCTTTCGCTAGTACACAGCTATTGCACTTTACTACAGTACTATCACACTTTCTCGAATCATGCCCTTCACCACATCTTGCGCAAATTTCCTCTTTCTTATTACAGTCTTTGGCTATATGGTCGAAGCCCCAACATTTAAAGCACCTTTTCACAGGTATGTACTCAAAGACATGGCATGTGCCCCCACCCAATACTTATTTCTTCCAGCGACATTATCTTTTTATACAAATCGCTCTACTTCCAATACGGCCCCGTATGTTGATTTTTGAGACTTACTGTAAGTTCTCCAACATTTGAGGTGACCTTCTCGATTATTTTGTCTCTTTATAGCATTTTCTAATTCCTCATACGTAGGTTTAGATTTAGGGTCCCTTGCGCATACTTTCTTTAATTCACTTACCACAGTTGCTTTATCATTTCTCATCTCATTAAGATAATTCGATACTTTATCCAATTGCTCCATCATTCGCTTTGGATCCATACCCGGATTTAGAATTCCTGCAGATCCGGGTATCTGGATGTTAAGAAATTCGGGTCAGATATGTCATTAGAAAAAATGCAAAAAAACGAATTTTCAGTACAAAGTGTGATGGTCAATTTAAAGCCAAGCTCTTGGGCTTAATTCCAATATGAAAAATAGTTTTGATGACGTGTTTTTTTTTAATAAAAAGAGTAGTTAAATAAAAAAAAAAATAGTTAAAATTCCGAAATTTGTTCAGCCATAACTTCAAAACTGAGGGGAGTATGGAAAAGTTTAGAGACCATTGGATAGTTATCTATCTAATAAATTTTAAACCAACAAAATAACATTCGGAAGTTACTGGTTGATTTATAAAAACATATATCTCAATATCTTTAAGTTCCATTATCTCCGAAACCGTTAGCCCCCCCTCACAATGTTTTGTTTGTCTAAGCATGACCTATACAGGGTGTTTCAGATAAGGATGTCATCCTTGCAGGAGGTGATAGGGGAGCTCGAGAAACGAAAACAATTATAACTTATAACTTTTCAAATTTTAACGATTTTCCCGCCAAAATGCATGATAACTATACAGTTTTATTACAAGATTTAGAAACCCCGGAATGTTACCTTTAATTTAACTATGCACATGTACCTAGCTAAATGCAACAGTTTTTTAGATATTCCTGTTTTTATGATTAATTTTGCTACTGACGATGGTAATCGCGCCTACTATTATGCAATTCCACGCAAAATTAATGAAATTATGAATTATAGAAACGTGAATATCTGAAAAACGGTTGCATTTAGGTAGGTACATGTGCATAGTCAAATTAAAGTTAACATTCCGGGGTTTCTAAATCTTGTAATAAAACTGTATAGTTATCATGCATTTTGGCGGGAAAATCGTTAAAATTTGAAAAAAATAAGGAATTTTTTTCCAATTTTTTGACTTTGACGTCCTACTACTCCCGACGGAAGGTGACAAGAAGGCTGATTGGGCATTCATTGGAAAGCTTAGACTAGACTGTTTGGTGTATATCAAGATAGTTACAGGGTGTAAAGTGGAAGAAGTACTAAAAATCTTAACCCCCCTACCGCCGAAACGACGCGTCTTATCACCCCGTTCACCTTATAATGTTTTTCGTTTCTCGAGCTCCCCTATCACCTCCTGCGAGGATGACATCCTTATCTGAAACACCCTGTATATAACCTTCGGGTGCCAGACTCCTTATGGGACACCCTGTGTAATCAATGTCAATGGCTAACCCAGCCGGAGACGAAAGGCTGAATTATGCACTCCGGAAACAGCAGTATGCTCATATACCCAGTTCATTTCTTTTAATGCATTGATAAGGTGGCTATATTTTCACTTGCACTCTGCATTACCTGTAAGGTGAAAGGAAGTCTTATTAATTCTTTAGAAGGTGAAAACAAGCAATACTTTTAAATTCAGTGGATGCATTCAATTTGCCATTTCAGGAAAGTATCAACCATTAAGCATTAGTTTTCCGGAAGGTTGGAAAGAACCATTCAATTTATACTCAGGCAGGTGGAAGAATTTTTTTTTTCACTGCAGACTAGACTCTGTAGACAACAAAATGTACGTCCTGGCAGTGTTCTTAGATCTAAAGTGAGCCTTTAAAACGGTGGAACCCAATATTTTGCTAAAAAAAATAGATGCATAACGCGATAAAATAATTTGAAGATTACTTGATTGTAGTGTATGTTGAAGGTGAAAGATTACAAGAGTTTGGTTGTTAATTTTATAGATGAATTTGAAGTAAGTATTAACTAATGGAGAAGCAACTAAGAATGATGTGATATATCTAGGCGTGATAGTGGACAGAGATTTAAGCTTTAAAACCCATATTGACTATTTATGTAAAAAGATAGGTAACAAAGTAATTTTTTTTCGAAGGATTGGAAAACTACTACCTTATTGTGTTCAATATAGATACGGAATGCAATTATTATAATTATAATCGTACGAGCTACGGGTAGTGCTGTATATGCGCACAACTAAATTGTTGTTCAGTGCTAGTGAAAGATGTTTGCACTACCAATGCACGAATTCATTATCACTCATTGATAGTGAAAAGTATTTGCACTACCATTAATCGTGATAATGCAATAGACTCTGCAGAACCACTAATCGTTTAGTGATAATGCAATAGACTCTGCACTACCACTACTCGTTTAGTGATAGTGACAACAAATTTGCACTACCACTAATCATTTAGTGATAGTGCAATCTGGATTACTATCACAGAGACCTGTAGTGCAATTGATAATTTAATGCACTACACCCATCTCTGATCCCAGTTAACATAAAATAAAAAAAAGTAGTTAATTTATTTAACTAAAATAATTTAGTAATTATTTAATTTATTTTTTTGTTTTTCTATATATTTCAGATCCCGTTCACGATCTTATTCTCCAAGAAGACGACGAGGAACTCCAACATATTCCCCTGTGCGTCGGTCATTTTCAAGATCCCGCTCGGACTCCAGGTCAAACTACTAAAACAATTTTTTCAATTTTTAAGTAATCGACTTGACTCTGCCGATTCATAATATTATAAGTCCTTTAAAAATTTCAAGAGTAATTTTTCGATTTTGTTCAAACAGGTCAAGGAAGTTCAAAAGTTCATCAAATATATTTCAACATTCCTTGATTTATACTTCTACATTATAATATGACGCAAAAATATCTTATTTGCTTACACTTTTTCTACCTTAACCTTGTATTGCATATTAATCACAGCAAAAGCCTTTTCGAAGTCCTTAATTCATATGCATTTAAGTTGCGTTTTAATGCTTAAGGGATTTGCAAATGAATTCTGGACATTCCATGATGTATTAAAGAGCTTTAAAGCCAATGTTTACTTTAAATTAATCAGTAATTAATATATTTTCTCTTTCTTTTTACAATTATAAATGGATGGAAAATGAAAGGAGCAGGGATTTTGTTTCCGGACATTTTATGAATGGACTGGAATGGATTTTAACATTTTGGATAGGAATACATTTGATTAATTAAGTGGATGAAGATCATTATTTTAATGGATAAAGGAGGATAGAGTAGAAGTTTATTAGGACAGCGAGGGATAGGATAATTTTTGGCTTAAAGGATTAATAATTTTTAATGGACTTCGGATCAAAGGTTTGGAAAAGCTTCAGAATATTAAATTGGAACGTCTGCCCTGGAAATGGATAAAGTATGTTTGGGAATTTAGTAGCATTCAAAATAGTGGTATGTTCAAGCGATTATTTCATTTTAACTTTATATGCAACAAGGATAACCGACATAATATTAGGAAAAGATAAGCATGCGTGTTTGGATTTGTATATACCTTTATTCACAAATACAACTTTTAGTGGAAATTGATTTTTTATTGTTTTTTCTTATCGGAGTAATTTAGTTTTATTTGCAGGTCTAACGTTTTTATACCCTAGATGAAATCTATCATTCCGTTTGTAACACCTCAAAATAATGATCGTAGAGCAAAATGGATTGGACACCCACGCATAATATTAAAAGCTATTTTGATTTTTACATGTCCGTCCGTCTGTGCGCACGATAACTCGAGAACGCGTATACTTAGAGAGCTGAAATTTTGTACATAGACTTTAAAAAAAAAAAATTAAGTTCGTAAATGAGACAAATCGGGCAACTCCTTCGTGGGATTGCCATACAAAAATTTCGTTTTCCACTATATATTTGGACACTGCCTGAGAACGCATCGACGTAGAGAGCTATTATTTCATAGATGTGAAGTAGGCAATGTAAATGGGATTTTACTAGCCTGAATTCAATTAAATAATCTTTACATTGCTTTACCCTGGGGACTACACGAGGAAGTACAGACTATATGCAGGCCCTACTGCCATACTGCTTGCACGTGTATATCATCGTTTTACCAACGAAGTTACTGTCCCAAATAACCTCGTTTTCGCCCCCTTACCTCCGCTTGACATACTCAGTGTCAGTAAGGAGGCGAATTCAATTCATTCCAACTTTTTACCTAAGTGGAACTTGAGAAATAGTCAAGTTGAATATATTTTCTGCAATTAATACAAGTTTTCATCGTGGTGTGGGACTTGTGACATGTGAACAGATTTTATTTTATTTGGAGAAAATGGTTTCAAATAAAAAATTAAATATTAAAATGGTGATAAATCATTCAGCAATGAAAATGAGAGCAATTTCAGGCGAGAAAATTTTAAGAAAACAGAAAATGTGTACGTTCCTGGCATATTGTTTGCTTATATAATTATCTTTAAATTTATAAAATTTCTTACAGAAAAACTAAAAGCCTTCCCTTTATATACAAATCACAACACAAATGTGTTGACAATTCACAAGTTTCTCATATTATTAACGACTACTTAAGTTA